>CM038465.1:9777418-10127419 GCA_021464415.1 Lonicera japonica
CTACTTGCTTACTCTTACTTTAAAAATTTTTAATTATATCAAATGGATGTGAAAAGTGCTTTCTTGAATGGATTTATTGAAGAGAAGTTTATGTGAAACACCACTCGGATTTGAAAATTATACGCATCCGATTACGTATTTAAATTGTCTAAAGCATTATATGGCTTAAAACAAGCACCTAGAGCATGGTATGATAGATTAAGTTCATTTTTACTTAATAATGGATTTGTTAAAGGCAAAGTAGACACTACTTTATTCATTAAGAATCATGCCAATAATATGCTACTTGTGCAAATTTCTGTCGATGATATTATTTTTGGTTCTACTAACGACAATCTTTGCAAATAATTTTTTACTTGTATGCAAAAGGAATTTGAAATGAGCATGATGGGAGAGATGAATTATTTTCTCGGATTGCAAGTAAAGCAATGCAAAGATGGAATCTTTGTCAATCAAGAGAAATATGTGAAGGAACTCTTAAAGAAGTTCGACATGGAAGGCGCTAAATCAATGAGTACGCCTATGAGTTCAACGTTGAAACTTGACAAAGACGAAAGTGGTAAGAGTGTCGACATAAAGAAGTATCGAGGTATGATAGGTAGTTTACTTTATTTGACGGCTTCTAAGCCGGACATCATGTTTAGTGTTTGTTTATGCGCACGATTTCAAGAGAATCTAAAAGAATCCCATTTACACACCGTAAAACGTATATTCCGTTATCTTTTCGGTACTAGTTCTTTGGGTTTGTGGTATCCAAGAGAGAACATATTTGACCTAATAAATTATTCCGATGCGGATTTTGTGGGTTGTAAAATCGATAGAAAAAGCACTAGTGGCACATGTCACTTTCTAGGACACGCACTAGTATCTTGGTCAAGTAAGAAACAAAATTCGATGGCCCTTTCAACTACCGAAGCCGAATACGTGGCGGCCGAAAGATGTTGTGCACAAACTTTATATATTAAACAACAACTAAAAGACTTTGGAATTAGTCTTAGCCACATTCCCATTAAATGTGATAACACAAGTGCTATTAGCTTGACCAAGAACCCTATACAACACTCACATACTAAGCACATTGAGATAAGATATCATTTTATTCGTGATCATATGCAAAAATGTGTAGACACCCCGATCCGTGACCCCCGCAAGAACCCTAACGACCTTCGAAAGTACTATTTTTTGAGTCCAGGACTCACCCGAACACCCGGAACTGCCCCGAAGAGTTTGTTGGCCAAACAAACATGTTTTAAAAGTGAAATGTCGCACGACAAAGCAGTATGTCGCGCGACAATCCCCTTTACAGGGACATGTCGCGCGACAATCACCCCACCACTCCACTTTCTGACTCATCAGTGAGTCAGAATCATCATTAAAGTAGAATGTCGCGCGACAGTCAAGATTGTCACACGACATACACCAAAATGTCGCGCGGCATACACCTTTTCGTCACTATAAATAGGCCAGCACCCCCATGGGTTCTGGGGAGCAAGTTCGACAGCAACAAAACACCAAAAACAGAGCAAAAAAGCAGCAGTTTTAGAGCAGTTTGGCAGTGAAGTTTATGATCTGATTTTCTTATCTTTCGTCAAGCATTTTTTTCGATTATCGTCTTATTTCTGAAGAATTATTGAATCTATTCTCGACACTCGACGTGTCCCGTTTCTGGAATCGAATTCTCGGAAATATCTGAAGAAAGAGAAGATTATTATCGCCGGAGATCTCTCTGCCGTATTATATTTTCTTTCTTATTATTATTCTCGCCGGGAAGGTAAATAAAGTCTCTTCTGGTAATTAAATAAGATATTTGTATATTAGTGTTATTGTAGACTTGTTTAAAACTCGATCCCCGTCCTAGTAAGCGAAGTGGCAACATGGTTGTGTTAGATTCCTAACGCGCTCGAAAATTAGGTTTATCTGTGTACTTGTTTTATTTCTGTTGTTTTGTCCATGTTTTATTTGAATAAACTTATTGCCAAGTTACAAAGCAGTCTACCGTTTTCAAAACAAAAGACCCTGATAAACCATTTGCAAAACCAGAAGTGTAAGTATATTATCATCCGGATAAAATTCTGTTTTTAAAACCCAGACTGATAAGACTTACCTAGGAATTAAAATCAACATATCCTGTCTTCCCTATAGACTGCGACGTGTTTGATAACTCTCCTCAAGAGTTCTGATTCCACATTAAATTAGTCCCGATACAAAATCCGAACTTTTACAAAAGTAATCACAACACGAGAAATTCGTCATTATCTGAGGAAATAATACGGATACTTTTTCAAAATAAAAGGTTTTGTCATTTATATACGTCTTTCAATAATAAAAACATCGGATCTCGGAACACAAAGGCTTTTCATACCCTTTCCCGCTTTCCCTAAAAATTAGGGTTTTTATTCGAGAAGTAGTAGACTATCAGTAAAAGCATCCAAGTTCTTCAACATAAAATAAACATATAAGTCCACTAGAGACCGAAAGGGCGGAATGGGTGCTTAACACCTTCCCAAACCATAATATAGTTCCCGAACCCTATAGAATCCTGGTTTCGTAGACAAACGTGTAAAGAAAGGCTTATCTATAGCCTCTTCTCTTACACGACCCCTTTTTGTCCATTTTCTCGTAAAACGTACTGGCGACTCTGAATGAACCCTCTTGTACCTAGAAACAGGATAGAGGGACACCTGATACGAATTATCAAAACACTCCAAACAAATGGAACGACAGGATCCTTTCTGACGTTTCAGACGCCCAACGAACGGGGACGAGACCCGGGGGTCGCATTTGCGGATTCTCATAGTGGCGACTCTGCGGGGGACTTATGAGAACTAGGCTCTTATATGTGGATTTTTTTATAATATGTTGATATGCATGCTTCTACTGCTTTCCCTACTTGCCCCGTGACGTGGCGCCTAAATTTTATTGCTGGCCTGACCTAGAGGCACAGTAGAGTCCATTCATTGACATAGACATATGTTTAGGATTTCCCCTTTATGTTATATATGATTGTAAAGAAATATCTTTTTAAATAAAAATGGCGTTTTCAAAATACACCTCGAAGATAAGATATTTGCAATTAAATCTTTTGAAAAATTCTTGTTTTGCACGCACTTTCACAAATCATGCATTGGTTCTACGAGTGTGAATTTACCCCGAACCCTCGGAAGTATTATAAGTGAGTAGGGAGTTGGCTTGCTTGGGCCAACATAAACCGAAAGCATTTACTTCCACTCTCCTTGGCCAAGTACGCCCCCGAGGTATATCGAGTGACGAGAACACTCACGTACCCGGGAAGTATATGAAAAGATTCTTGCACGTACCCGGACCTAGGGTATATCGTCAGGTCTTGCCAAATAGGAGGGAGCCTGAAACCTTCACCTTGAATTACGCCTGCATTGCATATAAGATTGAGTCAGCTAAAACACTTGTCAAAACAGCCGTAGGGGATGTACCACCTTACGGCTTACTTTACGCCACTTTTTTTCAAAACCCGAGCCTGTTCTCGACATTTTTGTTTAGTGTTTCTTTTGGCAAAATTCGAGTCACGTCATACTCTTCCTTCATCTTCACCCCGTGGTTCCGTCTGCAGCCGTAATACGATGACAGTCTGGAAGGTTGGGCTGGTCGAGATCATACCGAGAGTAAGACAGGAGATTAGTAAGACCAAGCACACCTGAAATGGTTGATGGACCCGAGAACCAAGAGACAAGTCAGGGCCTAGCCGAGGCGTCTGCACCACAGCCAGATTTAGCCGAAATGTATCGTTTACTGAGGATCGTCAGCGTGAGTCTAGCAAACCTCACGAATGAGCAACAGAATACCCGAGTTCGAGTAGAAGAGTTGTCAGCCGGGCGGGTCACGCCACCGGGGTTTGAACGACTACCACCGAATCGAGATCAAGGGCAGTCATCGCAAGTACTTCCCCCAATCCAAGGAATCAATCCACCTCAAACGAGTCCTGTCATCGCCGGTCCCGTTCAGACCGATCCCAATAATCAGAATCAATGGGCCCCGGATTCAGGCCCTACCTATCAGCAACCAGAGCCACCCATCGTCTGGCCACAACCCCAACCGGGCGTTGATCCTCAATACCAGCCATGGCCACAAGTTCCCGCAAGACCTATTCCACCTCTGGCCCCAGTAGCCCCTCCTAATGAATACCATATCAGATATAGATGGCATAAGCAATCGACTTCGGGCAGTGTATGCAGAATCGGTTATAGCTAGGGAACACCCCGACGAGGTGTCAAGAGAGAGTGAAGAAATGAGGAAACTGAAAGAGAAGATGAAGGTTCTACAAAGGGGAGTCTCCTTGATAAAAGGAGTAGATGAGATTACAGATATGAATGCTTTTTCCCTCTACCCAGAAGCAAGATTGCCTCAGGGATTCAAGCTCCCTTCCATCACCAAATTTACAGGGACCACGCCCCCCAAAACTCATCTTCAATCCTACATCAGATCCATGCAAGTATTAGGCTGTGGAGAGCCAGAATTGGCTCAGGCTTTTCACATGACTCTCACGGGGGCCGCCTTGAGATGGTTTTTCGATCTGGAGAGACACCACACAAAAACTTGGGGGGATATTGTCAAAGAATTCATGCATAAATACGGGTCCAACGAAGATTTGGAAATTACCCGCAAACACCTGGAAATGACCAAGCAAGGAGAGAAGGAAAGCTTCAGTGATTTCGTTACACGCTGGAGAGAGATGGCCTCCCAAATGTCCAAACGGCCGGATGAAGAAGAAAAATTGGAGATCATACAGAGGAATTTTACTCCAGCTGTATTAAGTTGTATGGGAAAGCACGTATTCCCACATTTTAGGGCCCTGTTAAGCATGGGGTCACAAGTAGAAGAAGAGTTGGCTAAGAAAGCCGAGAATGATACCAAGAAGGCCTCATACATAGGGAGAAAGATGGCCACTCCAACCGTTAACCAAATAGGCTCATACCCGTATCAACAGAGCTCCTTTCAACAGCCACCACAAGCACCTCCGATGAAGTGGCCCGCACAAGGAGAATCCTCGAGTACCGAAATGAAGAGAAAGAGGAACTTCTGTACCCTTCCCACTACCATGATCAAAAGTTTGGAACTACTCTGGAAAGCCAGACTAATCACTCCACTCAACCCACGTCCTCCACCGAGTCCTATTCCCGGTACTTGGAGAATGAATGAGAACTGTGCATACCATCAAGCAGCAGGCCATGACACGGAACGCTGCTTAGCTCTTCGTCACCGTATTCAGGACCTCATTGAAGCCGAAACCATTCCCGTACCTGGCGGGCCCAATGTTACTAACAACCCCCTCCCCAACCATGCTCCACCTGCAGGAATTAACGCCTTGACCACTGATGAAGAAGGCTTTGATCCAGTAGGACTTATCCGAGATGACCCAGCCTACAAAGCGCCAGTTGTGCTACCAGCAAAAGCTCAAGTGACCCCAGGCCTCAATCCGATGATCGATCAATGGATGGCTAAGATGAACTTCCTACCCGGGCAACGTTTAGGAAAGGTCAACCAAGGGATTTCACAACCACACGCGATCAAGACCAATCCGGGAAAAGCTGGGATAGGATGGACCCAGGACAAGAAGAAACCGCCATGGAAGCCTCAGGGCTTTCCCAAGGAGACAATCTATATGACAGAAACCTCCCCCAAAGCCTTCAGTTGGTCTACGGAGCCAGAGTCATCAGAAACCACGGAGGGATCAGACCCAGCATCCCTTTGGATACATCAAATCACCCGGTCAGGAAGGGTATATCAGCCACCACTAATGGATGCCGAGAAATCACCACCTCCTAAGGAAGCAGGAGAAGATCGAGTACTGGAACAGCTGAAGAAAACTCAAGCACATATCACCATTTGGGGCCTCCTGGTTGCCTCCAAACCTCACAGGACCGCTTTCATCAAACTCTTAGATGAGGCTGTCATATCGCCAGACTCTACGCCCGAACAACTGCAAAACATGATTGGGGCACTTACAGACCAAAGAAGACTATCATTCTCAGATCAAGACTTATCTCCATCCGGAAGGAAACATAGCCTGGCCCTTCATATTACTGTCCGAGCTCGAGGAAAATTCTTGCCACAGGTTCTCATCGACAACGGGTCGACTATAAATGTTTGTCCCCTGAAAACCGCCAAATGTCTGGGTATATTAAACTCAGAGCTTTCTCCGTCAGCTGTGACCGTTATAGCCTATGATAATACCAGGAAGGCTGTTCTGGGGTTCCCTAAAGCTAGATCTCATGGTCGGTCCCGGAAACTTTCTAACCGAGTTCCAAATCATAGACATTCCCTCCAGTTTTAACCTCCTGTTGGGAAGAGCATGGCTACATGACACAGGAGCGCTCCCCTCCTCCTTGGACCAGAAGATCAAGATACCATTCGAAGGAAACATAATCACCATCCAAGGAGATCCTGAAAGGACCTTAGCGGATCTGGAGTTACCTGTATTGGGCATTGGGAGTCAAAGCATACAGTTGGGGGGCTTTTCCTACGAGCCTCAAGTACAAGTTCTCACCACCCAAAGAATCGAGTATCTTCCCCCTCGATAATATCCCCGGTCTCAGCACCAAGATCACGAACATGCTGAGAAAGATGAAATACTTACCTGGAGCCAGTCTGGGAATGCGACAGCTCGGATTGCTTCAAGCCTTAGAATCAGTAATGAGGCATGAAAGAGAAGAGTTGGGGTATCAACACACCGAGGAAGACGACCAAGAGAATAGGAGCCGAGGACATCAGTACCCGAGTTTTAGCTCTCTGAATGGGTTTTTCGTCAAAAAAGGAGAGGACTTCCCCTTCTGCGATTTTCAGGAGCCTTGGAGAAACAGTAACGGAGATAACCTTCCAGGATGGGAAATCTTCTATGAAGAGGATCTCTATCTCAAAGAAAGCATTTTGCACAATTTCTTTGCCAAGTTGACGATCGGGCCAAAAGAAGAAAGTGAAGACAAGGAGGATGAAGAGGAAGAAATGATCGAAGATCTCTTCGACATCATGGCTCTAGAGGATAATGAGTCAGGAGACGACCCTGTACACTTGATACACGCTGATCCAAACTATCAGGAAAAAAAAGGAAATAGTGAAATTGTAAGGGTGAGGGATAAGAGTGAGGGAAAGGGTAGGTAAGAGTCTTTCCTAAATTTACTTTTCAAACTTATACCTGTAAACACTATTATCAACGAAGAAGACTCTGTTTTGCGTTATCTTGTTAATGTTAATTCTGTAATAGCTTATATGGAGTTGGAAAGACTAAACGAACACCCTGAACGGGAGGAACAGCGTATACAGAGCGAGGAAGGAGACACCCTTATAATTAACCTCGGAACAGAAGAAGAAAGGAAGGAAGTCCGTATTGGAGCAAGTCTAAGTGAAGCGAAAAGAGAGGAATTCACATAAACTCTGAATGAGTACGTGGATGTCTTCGCCTGGTCATATGCTGACATGCCAGGTTTGAACAGTCAGATAGTCATGCATGAGATACACACCAAGCCAGAGGTCAGACCCGTCAAGCAGAAGTTGAGAAAACTTACGCCAGAATGGTCCCTGAAAGTGAAACAAGAGGTGATGAAACAACTGGGTGTAGGGTTTTTGCGGGTGATTGAGTACCCTTCATGGTTAGCCAATATTGTGCCCGTTCCAAAGGCAAATGAGAAGGTCCGCATGTGTGTAGATTATCGAGACCTCAATAAAGCTTGCCTAAAAGACGATTTTCCATTACCCAACATTGATTTGATAATAGATAATACTGCCAACCATGCTTTGAAGTCATTTGTGGACAGTTTTGTCGGATATAATCAGATCAAGATGCACCCAGATCACCAAGAGAAAACAACCTTTATTACGCCATGGGGAACATACTGCGACACTATTATGCCATTCGGGCTAAAGAATGCCGGGGCAACGTATGAGAGGGCAGCTACAGCTATTTTCCACGACATGATTCACAAAGAGGTAGAAGTATATGTGGACGACATGATAATCAAGTCGAAGGAGAGGGAAGGTCATATACCAGCTTTACGAGCCTTTTTTGACCGCCTCCGCCAGTACCAGATGAGACTCAACCCGCAAAAATGTGTATTCGGGGTAACCAAGGGAAAACTCCTAGGCTATGTCTTCAGTAAAAAGGGAATCGAGGGGGACCCTGCCAAAGTTCGAGCTATTCAAGAAATGCTCGAGCCTCGTACTGAGAAAGAAGTCCGAGGATTTTTGGGTAATTTGCAGTACATCAGTAGGTTCATCTCTCAGCTCACTCAGACATGCGAGCCTATCTTCAAACTCCTGAGGAAATCTTCGCCAGGAGAATGGGACAGTCAGTGCCAGGAGGCTTTTGATAGAATCAAAGACTATCTCTCCACCCCCCAGTATTAGCCCCACCACAAACTGGACTGCCATTAATCTTATACCTAACGGTCATGGATTCAGCTGCAGGGGCTATGCTAGCCCAACATGTGATTGATACCCGAAAAGAGCAGGCCATCTACCACATCAGCAAGAAACTGTCACCATTCGAGGTAAACTACACACCGTTAGAGAAGTCATGCACTGCTCTTGTTTGGGTAGCACAGAAGTTACGACACTACATGCTGGTCTTCCCAATCATCTTGGCATCACGAATAGACCCCCTGAAATACCTCTTTGAGAAGCCAGCTCTCTCAAACCGCATGGAAAAATAATTATTCTTGCTCTCCGAATTCGACATGACCTACATGACCTAGAAGGCAGTCAAAGGCAAGGTCATAGCTGATTACTTGGCCCACAATCCAATATTGGGGGACATGCTAGAAGAAGCCGAATTCCCAGACGAAACTATCATGAATATCAAGATCGATGAAGACTGGAAATTATACTTTGACGGGGCTGCCAACCGAAACGGGAATGGGATAGGCATCCTGTTAGTCTCTCTGGACCAAACTCACTCCCCAATGTCATATCGTCTGGACTTTTCCTGCACCAATAATATGGCCGAATATGAAGCCTGTATAATTGGATTAAAGATTGCACTCCAAAAGGGTATACGGAGAATACAAGTGTACGGAGATTCGGCATTAGTGGTCTACCAAGTGTTACAAGAATGGAAGGTCAGAGATGAGAAGTTAGTACCATACCTCGCTCGACTGGAGGATGTCGCAGGGAGATTTGAGCATTCGGAGTTTTACTATGTCCCCAGATCACAGAACAGTTTTGCTGACGCACTAGCAACCCTGGCATCAATGATCGATATCCCGGAAGGGATGGAAGAAATAACTCTTACCATACAAAGAAGACCTGGACCAGCACACTGCATGGCCCTTGAGGTAGAGAATGAAAAAGACGGTGACTCAACCGCCTGGTTTTATGACATCTGGAACCTGCTGAAGAACCATCAGTATCCCAAGGAAACGGATAAGAAAACGCGGATCACACTCAGAAGGCTAGCATCAGGGTTCATACTTTGTGCCGAAAGGCTGTATAAGAGGAACTACGACGGGACCCATCTCCAATGTCTCACTAAAGAAGAATCCGTCAAGGTGATGGATCAGATACATGGAGGCGATTGCGGACCTCATATGAGCGGCCATACACTTGCCCGCAAAATCATCAGACAAGGTTATTTCTGGTCTACCTTGCAAAACGACTGCATTGATCACGTACGCCATTGTCATAAATGTCAAATCTAGGCTAAGTCTCAGAAACTTCCTCCGAAAGAGTTGTACAACATGACTGCTCCCTGGCCCTTCGCTACCTGGGGAATTGACATCATTGGGAAAATTTCGCCCAAAGCCAGCAACGGCCACGAATTCATACTAGTGGCCATTGACTATTTTACCAAATGGGTAGAGGCCGAGTCTTTCCAGACCCTTGACGCCAAGAAAGTTGCCCGATTCATCAAAAGGAATATTGTCTGTCGGTATGGGGTCCCACACGAGATCATCTCGGATAACGGTACCCACTTCGAAGGAGAAGCTAATACAGTCATGGAGGAATACGGTATTACCCGACACAGATCTTCACCATACAGACCGCAAACCAATGCGTCAGTTGAGGCCGCCAACAAGAATCTGAAGAATATCCTGAGCAAGATGACCGACACCTGTCAAGACTGGCCAGAGAAGTTACCATATGCATTGTGGGGATATCGCACCACTGAGAGGGTCTTTACCGGGGCAACACCATTTTCACTTACATACGGGATGGAAGCAGTCCTCCCTGTTGAATTAGAGGTTCCCTCCCTCAGAGTAATGCTACAGAATCAAGTTAATGAGCTGGAATGGGTCCAGGCACGTTACGACGAATTAGCATTGTTAGATGAGAAAAGATTGAAAGCCGCATATCACCACCAAGGGTATCAGAGGAGAATCGTTCGAGCATTTAATCGAAAAGTAAAGACTCGGGGCATCAATGAGAACGACATCGTGTTAAAAGAAATTCGAGAACCAGCCAGAGACCCAAGAGGAAAGTTCGGGCAAAAGTGGACAGGACCATACATCGTCAAAGAGATTGATACAGGGGGTGCCGCTATACTCGCTGATTTGGACGGACAGTTACTGCATTCCCCAGTCAACATTGATCGACTGAAGAAGTATTACCAATAGATGAAACATGTGTGATAAGAACTAGTAAACCTGAGCTCCAACTCAAAAATTATGTCTTTGGAAAAATCAAAAGGGGAACGTAGGCAACCTGAGAAGTAACTTCAGACCCGGTTTAAACATTATGAAGAAATTTATTTCTCGTAACAAAATCCCTTGTTTATTATTAAGGTGGTTCAGAACACCGAAAGTTACAAAGGAAATGCGTCATACAGAAAAACCTAATCCCTAGGGGTTGGCCAAGCAGGATCTTCAGTAGCCAAGTCAATTCGGGCCTCATCCAGAATCTGGTACGCAGAGACAATGCTTCCCTCTGTAGGCTCAGAATTCATGAACTGAAACCACTCCATCTGAAAGGGGTCATCAATCAACTCATCTTCAAAAGACCCCGAAAGAGAACGGATGACGTCAGCCCGGAGGGGCCTGGAAATACCAAAACAGCCATGGTTGAACTGACGAGTCAGTCGAGCATGCCACATTCTCTCCACCGATGAAGAAACATGCTGGGTCAAGAACTTAGACTCGGAAGAGAAATCATTCAGGCCAAGGGGAATGCCCTGGGGAATGTTAAACTGTCGAAGAAGACATCCTGGGAGATAAAAAGAAGTGAACCAGAGCCCCCGGAGCCAAACGTAATTCTGCCCCCCGGTACTAAGCACTATCGCCCTCAATTTCCACCAAGGAATGCTCCATCGAATAGCCCTAAAATTCTCCGAAAACCACACCATCCAATCAGAGGAAGACATAGTCATGGCCCCAAAGAGGGGACGACGGAAGAAATGCGTTGGATTGTCAAGTCGAACCCCATTGAAACCCACTTATCGGAAACGCTCCAATAGCCACATGTATAACAAGCATGGACTTCCCCTGAAGAAGGGTGAAGCTCCCCTTTGGAGATCATCTAGACCATTCAGAGTCTCGGCCAGAACTATGGGCACTATGGATTCCCCATTTCTAGCATGGTAAATCAAACTAAGAATAGTCGGATCAACACGGGAAGAGCCCGTCACCAGTAGCATATCAGAAACCAGACAAATCAAGGCTACCACAGTACGCCCCGCACTATAAGAAGCTCTCTCCTCGCCATTTTGTGAAGATCAAGAAGCCCGTCAATAATAAAACCATCACAAGCCACTTGGGGAATGGCTAGCAAGGCAATCAGCATTTCTCGAGGACCGATTTCTTCTACGGGGATAGCTATCAAAAGGCGAACGTCAGAACGCAATAGCCAAGAAAATTCTTCATAAGTCGGGCAGAGCTCATTTAGTCCGAAACGGAAAGGATGATCGGCAGGACTCCAGAAGTACAGAGCGCCAAGCAAAAAGGAAAAATCTATAGGACGATGGCGCCAGCTCGCTAAAGGACTGAATACACCAAAGTTCAAGCCATTCTCAGAAGATATCAGAGCATCTCGGGCTTCAACATAAGAAAAATCAGAATTTGTGAGATAAGAAGACATTGTGGGAAAAGTGTAAGGATGAAGGAAGGAGGATGAGTGTATTTATAGTAAAAAAGAGGGCTCCTGTACCTGTTTGTCGCGCGACAAAACCCATATCTAGGAAGGAATGTCGCGCGACAAACTCACTTGGTGTGCCCTGTTTTGAGTTTTTCTTACACGCAAGAGTCAGTTTTGCCAGAAGATCCACTTTTATGCATTTTTGCTCACTTTGTTCTTTTGCAGATACCTTAAATAGCACCCCATCACGAAGGTACGATTCCTACTCTATCGGTCCACGTAAATTATTTTTCATCATTAGCATAACATCAGACATAAATAAAGATTTTTTTATATAAAACTAATAAAAGAACAGTTTTCTACAAAAACCCTGTCTAAAAGTTTAAAAAATAAAAACTACATATTTGTCAGGACTAACTAAATGCAGGAAAGAAAGCTAATCTAATCGGGAGCGTTTGGACACACTCCCACTATCACCTGAACCCTCCTCGGGAATAGGATCGACCTCTGGGACACCCTGTGCAGAGGGAGCAGCTGCCTGAGAAGGCCCTGTCGACTGGACCGGAGCCGTAGGGCGAATCACCGAAGACCAAGATCGCCTGGAGGTCTGGCTACTGCTCCTTCGAGACTCCGTCCGAGCACGAGAGGAGGACAGAGGGTCATCTGCCCGCAAGGAGACATCTATCGCCCTCTGGTATTCACGCATGTACGTCGTGGGGTCCCGACCAACGTACTGGAGCAGGTTCCAGCTGTAGAGGTACTGGGAATGCCAAGCTCTCAGGTCCGCCACACGCACGCTCACCCTCTGAAAAGGAAAGAAGGAAGAATCAGCACTGTTAAAATAAATAAACATGGATATAAAGAGATATTGAGAGAAGAAAATCACATACCTCATCATCAAGACGGCCACCCAAGTAGTCAAACGTGTCCCCCGGGAGAGGATACTCTGGCACCGTATATCGACGTAAACCAGCACCAACATAGGAGAAGTTCCGAGGAAGTGTCGGCAGATCTACCGGATGAATGGACGAACTCGCTGACATAGCAGCAGAAGTAGACCCGCCCTCCTCATGAATCAGGAACAAAGGAAGACGAGAAGATGAGCCACCAAGACCGGTAGATCTCACTGGAGGACCCATGGCAGCAGACGGAAGAGGAGTCAGCGTGGTGAAAGTACGAACACCCGGAGGGTCCACAACGGCCGTCTCCCTTAGAGGTGGGACCCCACCAGAAGTAGCAACATCAGCAACAGTAGAAGGAGTCCGCCCAAACTGCTCATAGTTGACCCCGAAGTCCGCAGGCCCCCAGGATCGCTCAGAGAAATCACCTCTCTCTCTCTCAGCATGCTGCTCCTCTCTGGGTGTAGTCTGAGACGGATACTCGGGAACCGCCGCTGTCTCACCTCCCTCATCACCCTCGGGCCTATCATCACCACCCTCGGGTCTATCACCACCTCCATCTGCACCAGCAGGGACGTCCCTCTCCCCATCAGGGTCATCATCGTCAGAATCCAAAATGTTGTCCCTCTGGTCAGGGACAGGTGGTAAATAACCTGGGACCGTCCTGGATAAATGAGTCTGTCCTCGTATGTAGTTGGGATCACCTCCCAACGCCCGGTACCTCTAGTAGAAGACCCGTCCCCGAGTCCCCTTCGGCTCCCTCATCAAATAGCGGGCAGCAAAAATGGCATAATCCCCCTCCTCAGTAAACCTCTGAAAGCCGAGCCTGCCTACAAGGGCCTGCACCGTCACCGAGTCAATCTCACCCGTCCGCCTCATCAGAACCGGCGGGAATAAAGGAACCCGAGACCACTGGGCAGGCGAATGCTGGCGAATAACTCTCTCGCCCAAATAGAAGTGAAGGCCGTACTCGTCTCTGATAAGCCGCCTAGTCCTCGAAGCAGTCAAAGCACGGCCATATCCAAAATGGAGGCCCAGATCACCCCAAGGGGCCCACTCAATCTGAGAAGAGAATAAGATTTTATTTTAGTAATTCATATTTTATTTTACTATTTATTGAAAAAAATGCTAAGATATTTACCTGCTCCTCCAACAGGTCGTGGACAGCAGCAGCTCCGGTCTCCCGAATCCGGTATACATAGGGAGCCCTATAGTTCCCCGCGATGAATCGGCGGAGAAGGGGAAACTGATCCTCGTTCTCAACGAGGAGATCCACCTGGGCCAGGCCCAGACGTGTATATGCCACAAACCAACTCTGAAAGAGAAAATATAAAGAATATCAGCAATAATCAACAGGTAATGTATGAAAGACTGAAGCAAAGATAGAAGGACAAAAGTATATACCTCCCACAGCAATGAGAAGCCCTTGAGGTTCAGGGCTAAATGGCGAGAGACCTGGTCCATGGCATCATATAGGACAGCGAGAATGAATCCTCCCCAGTCATAGTCGAACATGATGCTAAAATCCTGGAGATAGTGCAGCCACCAGAGATGGACCGTGTCCTCTCCACGAGCCTCTAACAAATCATGGAGCGTCAACAAAAGAAGAACACGAGCATACTGGCGCGCCTCCTGACGGGTCATCGGCACCCCAGAAGCAACTAACCGAGCTCTCTCCGTGGCTAGTCGCAAAACTAAGACACTCCGAGGAATCGTATCACCAGAACTCCGTCGCTTCGGGAACCACCCAAGTGTGCCCACGATGCCCTCTGCCGGCAGACGCAAAGGAACATCGATCTGTATAGGGATCCCCCCTAAAGGAATCCCGGTCAGAGCAAAAAGATCGAGAGGGGTCATCGTCATCTCCCCCCAGCTCCAATGGAAGGTGTGGGTGGTGTCCCACCAGTGACAAGCCAGAGCCGACACTAAAATTGCCGCCCTAGATACTCGCTCCGGGAGGGCGTCAAAGAGCGAGCCAAATGGAGTCGCAAGGAGCAACTCCTCGACAGGGGCCGGTGCTTGTCGCCACTCCAAGGAAATAGTGTTGGGAGAACCCCAACCTCGGCCGACCCACTCCGAACAAAACGAAGATATAAATATAATAAACCTGAGGGTACTTTGGTGTAATTATGAGAGATATAGAGTTATAAGGGTAAAATATGTAATTTTCCAAACCTAAGGGTACTTCGGTGTAATTATGAGAGATATAGAGTTATAAGGGTAAAAATATATAATTTGCCAAACCTGAGGGTACTTCGGTGTAATTATGAGAGATATAGAGTTATAAGGGTAAAAATATATAATTTGCCAAACCTGAGGGTACTTCGGTGTAATTATGAGAGATATAGAGTTATAAGGGTAAAATTATGTAATTTTCCAAAACCTGAGTGTACTTTGGTGTAATTATGAGAGATATAGAGTTATAGGGTAAAATTATGTAATTTTCCAAACCTGAGGGTACTTTGGTGTAATTATGAGAGATATAGAGTTATAAGGGTAAAATTATGTAATTTTCCAAACTTGAGGGTACTTTGGTGTAATTATGAGAGATATAGAGTTATAAGGGTAAAATATGTAATTTTCCAAACCTGAGGGTACTTTGGTGTAATTATGAGAGATATAGAGTTATAAGGGTAAAATATGTAATTTTCCAAACCTGAGGGTATTTTGGTGTAATTATGAGAGATATAGAGTTATAAGGGTAAAATATGTAATTTTCTAAAACCTTAGGGTACTTTGGTGTAATTATGAAAGATATAGAGTTATAAGGGTAAAATATGTAATTTTCCAAAACCTGAGGGTACTTCGGTGTAATTATGAGAGATATAGAGTTATAAGGGTAAAATATGTAATTTTCCAAACCTGAGGGTACTTTAGTGTAATTATGAGAGATATAGAGTTATAAGGGTAAAATATGTAATTTTCCAAACCTGAGGGTACTTTAGTGTAATTATGAGAGATATAGAGTTATAAGGGTAAAATATGTAATTTTCCAAACCTGAGGGTACTTCGGTGTAATTATGAGAGATATAGGGTTATAAGGGTAAATTATGTAATTTTCCAAAACATGAGGGTACTTTGGTGTAATTATGAGAGATATAGAGTTATAAGGGTAAATTATGTAATTTTCTAAAACTGAGGGCATTTTGGTGTAAATATGAGAGTTATAGGGTTATAAGGGTAAAATTATGTAATTTTCCAAACCTGAGGGTATTTTGGTGTAATTATGAGAGTTATAGGGTTGTAGGGTAAAATTATGTAATTTTCCAAAACCTAAGGGTATTTTGAGATAATTATGAGAGTTATAGAGTTATGGGGGTACATTATGTAATTTCCCAAAACCTAAGAGGTATCACGGGTAAAAAGTATGAGTTCACTAAATCGAACGTTATTTCTAGGTAGACATGCATACTAACATTGTTTAAAATACATGCAGGAAACGACAGAAATAATACAACAGATAAATGCACGAAAAGAAGACGTACCAAAGACCGTCGACGGATCTCGTGAGAAGCAGGCTCCATCAAGAGCCACGGAACGTCCGAAACTAGAGTAGCCCGGGTAACATCTCGGTAGACCACCACCCGACCGTGGTCTACCCCATCCTCGCCATTCCAATCCAAGTCCTCCCAGTCATCGTGATGAGGACTACACCGAAGAACGCCCTGGGCATCGGTGAATGTAACCTCCTCCTGGTCACCCTCTAATATGTCAGGCTGTGCAGGATCCATCTATATATCTGAGTATAAGAAGAATATGAGAAAATCAGAAAAGTCGGAAAAGCGGTAGGGCTTCCGCGCTTGGAAGGAGAAAGAAAGAGAGAGAAAGAGAGCTAGAGAGAGAAAGAGGAAGGAGAGAATGAGGTGGAATGAGCTCGGCAAGGGGTTTATATAGTGGAACCAAATGTCGCGCGACAATGAGCCCCCTCCCCTGATTTTTTGACCTTTGTCTCATTTTATCTCCTACAGGAGGACTTCCGAGAAGCAGTTTTCGAAAAAAATTGCTAAAAACCGCACACCCAGGATGAGAACACGAGGAAAGATTTCCAAATCATCTCTCCGAAAAAGCGAAGACGAAATACGAATGGTTAAAGTAGTCTCTGATCTCCAAGAAAGGACCGAGACCATCAAATGAGAAAAAGCCGGATGTCAAAAATAAGACGGGAATAGAAAAAATTGAAAGAGTAGAAAAGAAAAAGAACCCGCATGAGCGCCCAAAGCGAGCGAGAGAAACAGAAATACAGAGTGACAGGGAGAGCCACACCAAAAGTGACAGCTAGGCCAAAACCGGCTTAGGGCTTCGTTTTGGGTGAGTAAGGCTCCTGATCACAACTAAGGGACGAAAAGACTCCTGGTCAAAAACAGAGAAGGCCAGGAAAAATCTTTCCCAAAAGAGGGAGAAATAAGGGCATCAAAAAATAGAATACGATGCGGGCCCATCAAAAATGAGAACTAAGAAGAGAACAGAGATCAGAGATTGAACTTTCAAACAAATTTTCTTTTCAGCACGATACAAAAGAGATGGTTTGGAAAACCTCGGATCATCCCTCTGCGGAGAGCAAGAGAAATCCGAAAACTGCCTTCTAAGAGAAGTATCTTCACTCGAGAAAACATGAGAGTAAAGTTCAGAAAGGTACAGGGAAACGGACATCCAGATTAGACCCCGAGAAGCTCTTTTCACCTTTACAAGATTTACTCTCTCTCTCCCTCTAGCAGTCTAAGAGAGAACACAAACACAAGCCCTCTCCGGAGGCAATGAGGTAACACAAGCCCTCTCCGGAGGCAATCCATTCACATAAGCCCTTTCTACAGGCAAAACATCACCCACAAGTCCTTTTTACAGGCACAAGCCCTCTCCGGAGGCAATCCATTCACATAAGCCCTTTCTACAAGCAAACCGGTCATCAAGTCCTTTCCACAGGCACAAGCCCTCTCCGGAGGCAATCCATTCACATAAGCCCTTTCTACAGGCAAAACATCACCCACAAGTCCTTTCTACAAGCACAAGCCCTCTCCGGAGGCAAACCATTCACATAAGCCCTTTCTACAGGCAAACCGGTCATCAAGTCCTTTCCACAGGCACAAGCCCTCTCCGGAGGCAATCCATTCACATAAGCCCTTTCTACAGGCAAAACATCACTCCCAAGTCCTTTCTACAGGCACAAGCCCTCTCCGGAGGCAAACCATTCACATAAGCCCTTTCTACAGGCAAACCGTCATCAAGTCATTTCCACAGGCACAAGCCCTCTCCGGAGGCAATCCATTCACATAAGCCCTTTCTACAGGCAAAACATCACTCCCAAGTCCTTTCTACAGGCACAAGCCCTCTCCAGAGGCAAACCATTCACATAAGCCCTTTCTACAGGCAAACCGGTCATCAAGTCCTTTCCACAGGCACAAGCCCTCTCCGGAGGCAATCCATTCACATAAGCCCTTTCTACAGGCAAAACATCGCCCACAAGTCCTTTCTACAGGCACAAGCCCTCTCCGGAGGCAATCCATTCACATAAGCCCTTTCTACAGGCAAACCGGCCATCAAGTCCTTTCCACAGGCACAAGCCCTCTCCGGAGGCAATCCATTCACATAAGCCCTTTCTACAGGCAAAACATCACCCACAAGCCCTCTCCGGAGGCAAGTCATTCACACAAAAGCCCTCTCCGGAGGTAATCCATTTTACATAAGCCCTCTCTAGAGGCAATTTTCTTTTTGTCTTTCTTTTACAGATCAAAAGCCCTCCCAGAGAGGCACAGTGGAGCAATGGTAGTCCTCCCATCTGAGGCTAGTGGAGCAATGGTAGTCCTCCCATCTGAGGCGAGTGGAGTAAATAAAAGTCCTCAAAAGAGGCAGTGAGGTAACAAAGCCCTCTCCGGAGGCATTCACAAACACTTCTTTTCATACACACACTTCTTTAGAGTTCTTGCGGGAGCCATCGATCACGGTCTCTTCCAGTCGCCTCAAATACTTGCAAGCAAGGAGCTTGAGTCGAGAGGGTCTGTAGACACCCCGATCCGTGACCCCCGCAAGAACCCTAACGACCTTCGAAAGTACTGTTTTTTTAGTCCAGGACTCACCCGAACACCCGGAACTGCCCCGAAGAGTTTGTTGGCCAAACAAATATGTTTTAAAAGTGAAATGTCGCACGACAAAGCAGTATGTCGCGCGACAATCCCCTTTACAGGGACATGTTGCGCGACAATCACCCCACCACTCCACTTTCTGACTCATCATTGAGTCAGAATCATCATTAAAGTAGAATGTCGCGCGACAGTCAAGATTGTCGCGTGACATACACCAAAATGTCGCGCGACATACACCTTTTCGTCACTATAAATAGGCCAGCACCCCCATGGGTTCTGGGGAGCAAGTTGGACAGCAACAAAACACCAAAAACAGAGCAAAAAAACAGCAGTTTTAGAGCAGTTTGGCAATGAAGTTTATGATCTGATTTTCTGATCTTTCGTCAAGCATTTTTTTCGATTATCGTCTTATTTCTGAAGATTTATCGAATCTATTCTCGACACTCGACGTGTCCCGTTTCTGGAATCGAATTCTCGAAAATATCTGAAGAAAGAGAAGATTATTATCGTCGGAGATCTCTCTGCCGTATTATATTTTCTTTCTTATTATTATTCTCGTCGGGAAGGTAAATAAAGTCTCTTCTGGTAATTAAATAAGATATTTGTATATTAGTGTTATTGTAGACTTGTTTAAAACTCGATCCCCGTCCTAGTAAGCGAAGTGGCAACATGGTTGTGTTAAATTCCTAACGCGCTCGAAAATCAGGTTTATCTGTGTACTTGTTTAATTTATGTTGTTTTGTCCACGTTTTATTTGAATAAACTTATTGCCAAGTTACAAAGCAGTCTACCGTTTTCAAAACAAAAGACCCTGATAAAACCATTTGCAAACCAGAAGTGTAAGTATATTATCATCCGGATAAAATTCTGTTTTTAAAACCCAGACTGATAAGACTTACCTAGGAATTAAAATCAACATATCCTGTCTTCCTTATAGACTGCGACATGTCTGATAACTTTCCTCAAGAGTTCTGATTCCACATTAAATTAGTCCCGATACAAAATCCGAACTTTTACAAAAGTAATCACAACACGAGAAATCCGTCATTATCTGAGGAAATAATACGGGATACTTTTTCAAAATAAAAGGTTTTGTCATTTATATTTACGTCTTTCAATAATAAAAACATCGGATCTCGGAACACAAAGGCTTTTCATACCCTTTCCCGCTTTCCCTAAAAATTAGGGTTTTTATTCGAGAAGTAGTAGACTATCAATAAAAGCATCCAAGTTCTTCAACATAAAATAAACATATAAGTCCACTAGAGACCGAAAGGGCGGAATGGGTGCTTAACACCTTCCCAAACCGTAATATAGTTCCCGAACCCTATAGAATCCTGGTTTCGTAAACAAACGTGTAAAGAAAGGTTTATCTGTAGCCTCTTCTCTTACACGACCCCTTTTTGTCCGTTTTCTCGTAAAACGTACTGGCGACTCTGAATGAACCCTCTTTACCTAGAAACAGGATAGAGGGACACCCAATACGAATTATCAAAACACTCCAAGCAAATAGAACGACAGGATCCTTTCCGACATTTCAGACGCCCAACGAACGGGGACGAGACCCGGGGGTCGCATTTGCGGATTCTCACAAAATGTGATGTTGATAATGAATTCGTTAGCACCGAATCGCAAT
The DNA here is from genome assembly GCA_021464415.1 of Lonicera japonica. Lineage (NCBI taxonomy): Eukaryota > Viridiplantae > Streptophyta > Magnoliopsida > Dipsacales > Caprifoliaceae > Lonicera > Lonicera japonica. Next base: position 9,798,061 of record CM038465.1, read on the forward strand.
TTGCGGATATTTTCACTAAACCACTCCCGAACGATCATTTTTGTACTATCCGTCGTGAACTTGGTATGACTAGAGCTTGTGACATCTAGTTTGATTAAAAAAAGTCAAAATATACAGCGCCCCCCACGTGTATCTAGAATCCACCGCCTTCGCATGGCCTAGATCACTTTTTGATGTTGCCATAGGGTGAGAAAATGTGTGTATGGTGTTGGTGTTGTGGTAAGATCTACATTTACACTTTTGAAATAAATTGTGTGTATGGTGTTGGTGTTGTGGTAAGATTTACATTTACACTTTTGAAAGGTTTATTTATAATATATATATATATATATATTAGTTTTTGTTTTAAAACTATCTCAAATATTTGCAATATTTTTTAATTGTCATTTTTGCATAAATTGAGGGGGAGCATATTATTTATTTATATTTATATGCTATTTATGCTTGTTATTGTAAACACACATTAATTTATTTTCATCATCAAAAAGGGAGAGATTGTTGACCTAAGGTCTTAATCTTATTTTGATAATAACAATAAATTAATTATGTGTAATTTAACATGTTTCTTGATATAAGTATACAGTTCATTTACTTGAAAAATTCAAGAAAAACATGACAAGGATCACTCTTTCACTATTCAATCATTGGATAAGACAAGGAAGATCAAATCTATCAATGCAAATCATAAAGCACAAATGATTAAAAGATTATATGAAAAGCTTCAAGGAAAAAGTTTCAAATGAAGATCAATCCGAAGAAACAAATCAAAGTATTCGAAAACTCGTTAATTTAATAATTGAGTGAGTCCTTAAGATTTATGTAAAGTTACTTTATTGATCAAATTTTTATAGCTCAAACATATTCATGATGGAGACATAAATACAGGATCGTTTGATATTGCGTATAGATTGAACAAAAAAACTTTTGCTAAAACCCTATAAGAATAAATGGATTTCACCTTTGTGGATCATGTAGAGGATCCATATGAGGAGACTAGGGTTTGAAAGCATCATATTACGATTTGGTTAGATTTTTTTAATTCTCACTGGGCTGCGAAAATCGATTGTTTTCGCCATCGAAACGACCTTTGATCGTCCTGATTTTATGCGCGAAAATAATAACTTTGCGTTCCGAACATCATATCCAAAAATCAGCCCGATCCAATGGTGCGATCAAAAGTTACGATTGATTTACGACTGCTGTGCCGAAAAACCTAAAGATCTTCTATCGTATTCCTTCCGCCATCAAATCTTGCACCGAGTGTGGGCTACGGTATCACCAAGATTTTCTCCTCTCTCAATAGAACAAATCCTAACTCATGAGAATTATTATTATAATGAGAGAGACTAAGCCGGTGTATATATAAGGCTACGATAGGGACCTTAAGGAGAAATAAGTATTTGGGCTTCCTATGAAAAGTTGGAATCCTAATTCCACCATGAATTAGTTCCTTCCATAAATTATAATTCATACCACTAAAGAATTATAATTGCACTCCCGTCCTTATCTCAAAATTATATTTCGAGCTCCTTATTATTCTCCCCACGTTAAGATTACAGATAACCGTCATTTAAATTAAATTACTGACAATTATATTTAAATGACTTCTTAATCCTTGAGCCTGCCACTTAACTTATTTTACATGTCAGATTAACATAATCCACCTGCAGGGTTTGACATGATCAAAACTTATAAGCTTCTCAAGGGGCTATCATCAATCCTTATACCGGGATGTGGATTCCATCAATAATTAATATTCATCATACATATAGTGTCGTCATCCAATTCACGAAGATTATTGATCCATAAATGAATCTCACTCATATTGAGTCAAAACAACAAACACTACATATATATGTCTATTAATTATTTCAAGATTAAGAGCATAAGTAATCATTATAATCATGGGATTTTAAATTGTTTTATATAGTCAGTATAAAAACAATTAACCCAAACTGGTCCTATTCAATACACAAAAAGTGTACTAGCACAACGAGTTAAAACTATACCGTTTTCTGTAGTTAAGATAAACTACTAAAACTTGTGCTACAATCCAACCGATGGGTGTCCAATTCCATCTAAGACTGTGAACCATTAAACTTATATTCCACAAGAACCGATGATAAGATCTTCTGTGTGTAAGCTATACTCTACACACCAAATCATCTACTATATGGAATAAAAGACACACATGCACAATATTTAAATAAATAATATAATGCAACCATTGCCCATACAAATTCTCATTAAAATAGCAAAACCAAGATTATAACATATCCAAACCAACAAGAAAATTATGGCTTTTAGTATATCACTCTAACAATCTCCCACTTAAACTCAAAGCTATGCAGCTATGCATCTCACTCGCATTCCCTCAATGTGAACACTCTATGTGTTTTCCCTTCTAATGAATCCTTGGCTCTTTCGAGTTCGCAACCGTTTCACTATTATCAAAATAAAGTGAAATAGCTTATAACGCTGAAGGTGCCACATCTAGATTCATATGGAAGTTCCTGAGCCAAACCGCTACCTTAGCTACTTTTAAAGCAGCCACATATTCAGCTTTCATGGCGGAGTCAACAATGCCTGACTACTTGATACTCCCCCAACCAATGACTCCACCTCTTAGAGTAAACACATAACCTGAAGTTGACTTTCTGGAATTCTAACTTCTGACTAAAAATCCTTGTCTGTGTATCCAACAGGTACTAGACTGTTTGCTTGGTAAACCAACATAAAAACTTGAGTCCTGTTAAGGTACTTAAGTATATGTTTTACCACAATCCAGTGTTCTTTCCCTGGATTAGACTGATATCTGCTAACCATATCAATGGTAAAGCAAATGTCTGGTCTAGTACACAATATAGCATACATGAGGCTTCCCACTGCCGAAGCATAAGGAACTCCCCTTATCTTCTCTATCTTATCATGTGTCTTATGACATTGATCTTGGATAGAGTGATTCCATACCTAAAAAGGGAGAAACCCTTTCTTGGAATCTTGTATACTAACTCTGGCAAGAATTGTATCGACGTAAGTACTTTGGATAAGCCTAACATCCTATTTTTCCAATCTCGCATAAGCTTAATACCAAGGATGTGACTGGCTTCTCCTAAGCCCTTCATATCGAACTGACTTGTTAACCATACCCTCACTGAAGATAATATTCATGTATCGCTTCCAATAAGTAAGATATTATTCACATACAATACCTAAAATACCACTATGCTTCGGCTGAGCCTTTTGTACACACAAGACTCATCTGAACATTGATCAAAACCAAAAGATTTGATTTCATGGTCAAAACAGATGTTCCAAGATCTAGACACTTGCTTAAGCCCATAAATGGGCTTCTTCAGCTTGCACAACATGTGCTCTTGGCCCTTTGCTATGAATCCTTCTGGTTGCATCATAGATGCTTTTATCAAACTTCCATTAAGAAAATTTGTCTTGACATCCGCTTGCCAAATCTCGTAATTAAGATGAGCCGCAATGGATAAGAGAATCTGAATAGACTTTGGCATGGCTACCGGCAAAAAGGTTTCATCATAATCGATCCCCTTCTTTCTAAGTGATCCCTTTTAGCAACAAGCCTTGATTTAAGCCCGTCTAATCCTCTCTATCTCTTATATACTCACTTGCATCCGATAGGTTTTATCCATTCGGGTGGTTTTATAAGATCCCAGACTTTGTTAGAGTACATGGACTCTATTTCAGATTTCATAACCCTTTGCCATTTTCTGTATCTTTATCTTGAAGTACTTCATTGTAGTTAAAAATAGTTCGTTTCTTATTCATCAGGGACCTTGTCATAAGACTCTCCCAAGAACATAAAACGATCAGGTTAACGAACAACCCTCCCACTACGACGAGGCACTACTTGTGTTTGTGTACATTGTGCAAATATTGAACATACTAACTCACTATCCACACGTTGTGCTGGTTCAAGAACCTACGTATTAGTGATTTGTTCAAGATGTGCACAAGTATCGGCAATCCTCCCACTACGACTAGGTAATGGAATGTCGATATCCATTTACTGTGGTATTTCCTCTTGTACTAAAGGTATAGACGAATTGTGCCCTGTTTTTCTCTCCTCTTATTTCCACTACAACAACATTACTTCTGGGCTTATAGTCTATGATATAATCTTCTTCTAAGAATCTGGCATTGATAACAATAACCTTAAATTCTCGAGGATTATAAAATAAACCACCATTGATTCATTTTGGATACGTAGCAAAGAAATACACTTCTATTCTTGATTCCAACAAATCCGCATTACCTTTCAGCACATGTGCTGGACTACCCCATACCTGAATATGCCGCAGACTAGGCTTACGCCCAGTCCGCAATTCTATGGGTATAGTAGGTACTGACTTTGATGGTACCAAGTTCAGAATATATACAGCTATTTCTAAAGCATATCCCCAAAAAGAATCAGGTAGGTCTGAATAACTCGTCATAGATCTTACCATTTCTATAAGAGTCTTATTCCTTCTTTCTGCTACACCATCATGCTGTGGCATCCTCGGTGCAGACAACTGGGATGCAATCCCATTCTCTAATAAGTATTCCTTGAACTATCCCAAGAGGTATTCACCACCACGATCTGATCGTAGTGACTTGATAGATTTTCCTAGATGCTTCTCCATTTCTGTCTTGAATTCTTTGAATTTTTCAAAGACTTCAGACTTACGTCGCATTAAGTAAATGTATCTATACTTTAAATAATCATCTACAAATGTGATGAATACTCAAAGCCTCCTTTAGTCTGGACATTCATGTGACCATACAAATCAGAGTGAACCTGTTTTAACTATTCTTTAGCGCTATAGCCTTTTGCCGAGAATGATCTCTTAGTCATTTTACTTTCTAAACATGATTCACAAACTGGAAGTGCCTCCACTTCCAATGAACCTAATGGCCCATTTTCGACCAGTTTTTGAATTCTGTTTAGATTAATATGACCGAGGCGTAAATGCCAAAAATACATTTGGTTCATTTTGAAGGTTCCTTTCTCTTAATTGGTAAACTATTAATGCTATTCAATTCACTCAGTTATAGTACTGACAAGTCAGGATTTAATAATGTAAAGATCAATCACAATGTACCAGAACAAACAAACTATTTATTTTTTTCTAATGATAACTGATTTATCATTAAAATAAATAAAATTTTTGTCCTCAACCAATCTAGAAATAGAAATCAAATTCCTTCTAATGGAAGATACATATAGACATTACTTAATCATTAATATCATATTCTGACTAAACTGAAGATAAATATCTTCTACTACAACTGTTGTCACATTCGTAGCTGCCCATATGTAAATTTTCTCTATTTTTAAGTTGTCTGGTTTCCTGGAACCCCTGCAAAGTATTGCAGACATGATTAGTGGCTCCCGAATCTACACACCAAGTACTGGTAGATCGGACCACTAAACAAGATACAACAACAAATAGATGAAATTTACATATGTTGTTATAACGGTTTAGGAAACAGGGACAATCTTTCTTCAAATGCACTTTCTACTGACAGTGAAAACATTGGCCTATAGACTTTTTCACTCCTCCTAGAGGTTCAGCGACTGCTGCACACACTGCTCCTTGTGGGACTACAGCTTATGCATTCTTCTTCTTCGTTTCTTGCTTTTGGGCATAGAAGTTGAAGCTTTCTTAGCCACTAGAGTACTAGCCAGCTTACCAAGGAGTTTCTCAACTGCTTAGAATTCTTTAAGAAGTTCCAACAACGAATAAAGCTAATTCATGTTGTAATTCTGTCAGAATCTCTTAAATAAATCCAGCAGCGACTGGAGAATGATATCGACCTGAGTGTCCCCATTGATTTCAACTCCAAAGATCTCTTAGTTCATTCAGAAGACTAATCATCTTCAAAATAAAATCTTTAACTCGGGTTCCTTCAGTAATAGTCGTGTTCATGAGGCATTTCGTCGAAACCTACCTTGCGACATGATCCTGATCCCCAAAAATATCTTTGAGGTTCAACATTATGTCGTAGGCGGTGGCAAAAGACTAATGCTAATGTTGTAGCACATTTGACAAAAATGCCAGAATGTAAAACCACGCCATCTCATCAGCCTTTTTCCACCTCCGGCAAGCCTGGGTTTCCTTATCGGTCTCCCCTTTACTAGGTTTTGCTGGACAAGACTCAATGAGCACAAACTTGTACTCTTTAACAGTAAGCACAATGTTCAAGTTCCCTTTTTAGTCAATATAATTAGGTCCAGTCAATTTGTTTTAGTTGAGAATGATTAAAAGTGGATTGAAAGAGTTTGCCATTTTAAAACTTGAGAATCACATACAAATTATGATGGACAATAATAACTTTGAACACATATTTTAAATATGATACCCTCTACCATTTCAAAAAGCGTTCGCCAGCAGCCTAAGACTTTGAACAATATGCCCCGTTAATGAGGTCGTCTATTATTCATTATTTCTTAGACAGATGTAAACCTATTAAATTTTACTATCTAGACAATCCTTTTTTTTAAAATAAAATAAAATTAAGGGAGGTCTAAGTCTCTCCCTTAACCCTACAAATAAAGAAAAACCCTCCCCTCCCACCCCATGAGTCGAACCCTTGACCTCAAGTAAAAAATAATACTATCAGTTGGAGACTCAATTGTCAAGTAAAATAATACTATCTTAGACAATCTTTTATTGTCAAGTAAAATTTAAATAGCCGACTTCCTTTGTTCCTACAAATAATAGTAGAGACTCAGTTGGAGAGCATACTATTATTTATATCTAAGTGTATACCATCATTTAATTTAGTCCAATGATTCTGCAATTTATTCTCTCCGATATGGAGGTGAGCACTAAAACCCACACGAAAAATAAATCACATCATTTAAAATTATCAGTCATTGAAATTTGTACAATGATTCCGCAATCTATTCTTTCCGATATGGAGGTGAGCACTATAACACACACGAAGAATAAATTACATCATCTACAAACCAATGATGGAGACCATGGGATTTTTATGTGAAAAAATCCCTCACCCACTTAGTATTTAAAATATTATTTTCAGAGGGTTAAGAAAATTTTATATTAAATTCTAGTCAACTAAAATACAAGGGTATGAAATATAAAAGACATGTGTAATAAAATTATTTTGCTGCTTTTTTTTAAAAAAAAAACTTATATTTTTCAATTACTCAAAATTTATATTTATATACCCTTTTTTAATTTGACAAGAACTAAACATAAAATAAAAGGTGATCTAGATATGGTCATATATCCATGTTGTCCAAAATTGTAAAGAAACCTAATAATTAAACACATATGATCAACACACAATCACACAAAGCATTAAACCATTCAATAATAAGAATAATTAAATCCCTGCTATTATGGTCCAAGCTTCATCATCCCTAGTCTGTTGAAAAACCTGTCACGACCTACGTCGCCACTTCACTGACTATGTCAGGAATCAACCTTGGTGAAAACGCCCTCTTCAACGTTCTTCGTTAAAAAAACTGCAATCTTAGATACATGAAAGAGATATGTCCTAGGACTATTCATAGATTATGATTTGTACTTGGATATTTTATGCTTATTGTTATTAATAAAGTTTATTTATTATACTTTATATTCTCTTGTAAATAATATATATTAATACTAGTTCATCAAGTACGTGACTTGATTGTGGGATGCTAGTAATGTTATAATAATATTATTTAGATGTCCCTAATCATGTGTCAATAACCTAGGATCACATTGATATAATGATTAGAGTATGGGTCAGCTGATGATTATGTTCCACAAGTCATGGATAAGGAAATATCAAGCTGAACATACTGATACTTGTTAGGGAACAAAGTATTGGACTGACCCGCTTTGGGGACACTGCGAGGAGTGTTACATAATGTCATCAGTGATGTTCCCCATTTGTGATATCGTATTATCCTCAGACCTGAGATCGCCATGGTTACCAACATAGGGATTAGCATGTCAGGCATTATCAAACGTTGCTCTTGATCGAGTAATTATAAAGATGATGACCGAGCATACTATGAACTATGTAGAGGTATGTGGTTGATCAAGATGGGATTTGTCACTCTCATATATTGAGAGAGATATCGTTGGGCCCATTGATAAGTGTAATTAATATTTGCATGGCCATGCACAAATGAGATGTCATTTGTTTTGATTAATTATACTTAGAGATCAAGAAATAAAGATTGAACTATACAAGAATGACACTTGCCTAGTCTTGTGTTCAATCTAGATATCGATTGACAAAAGGAGTTAATATGTGGAATATCAATTTAAGGTTGTGTCGTTTTTGACCTTTATACCCTTTGGATAGTAGTAATGTTTTACTAGAGACCGCTTACTATTCGTATAATAAAACGGGATTTTAATTATACTGCCAAAGAGTATAAAACCTACAGGGTCGCACACCAAAACGAGTTGGATCAAAACGAATTAAAACGGGCCAAGTTGGACTTGCGCCCAGTTCGTTTGTTGCTTAGGGTTCTCACTAGGGTTCCCTTATAAAAGGAACCTCTATTCATCTTGGTCGTCAAGGAAACTTAGAGAGGCCAGAGAGTCGAAATAATAGAGAGAACCCTAAAAGGCGCTAGTACACCAAGCAAGGATCTCACCTCGTTCGTGTGTGCATACCGTAGAGGCGTCGTAGTTTCTACGCTAAGGAAGACAACAACAGAAGAATCCGATCCACCCTGTTCGTTACATTAACACCAAATCGCATATAAGGTATGTCTTCTGTCGATTTTATTGAACAGCATAGATCCTAGGGTTTAAAGATTAGTGCGTAAATATGTGTATGCGATGCATGATTACTACCCTAATTACCAATAGTGGTATCATAAATACATGCAGGAAACGACATAAATAATAGAACAGATTAAATACACGAAAAGATAACGTACCAGAGACCGTCGACGGATCTCATGAGAAACTGGCTCCATCAAGAGCCAACGAACGTCCGGAACTGGAGCAGCCCGGGTCACATCTTTGTAGACCACCGCCCGACCGCGGTCCACCCCATCCTCACCGTACCAATCCAAGTCCTCCCAATCATCATGGTGAGGGCTGCACCGGAGGACGCCCTGAGCGTCGGTAAAGGTGACCTCCTCCTGGTCACCCTCTAATCGATCCGGCTGGGCGGGATCCATCTGTGAATAAGGAGAGTAGTGAAAAAATCAGAAAAGTCGAAAAAGAGGCAAGGCTTCCGCGCTTGGGAGAAGAGAGAAAGAGAGCTAGAGAGAGAAAGAGGAAGGAGAGAATAAGGTGGAATAAGCTCAGCAGGGGGCTTATATAGTGGAACCAAATGTCGCGCGACAAATGGTATCATTGTCGCGCGACAAAGCACCCTCCTCCGAGGTGTCGCGCTACAAAGAGCCCCCTCCCCTGATTTTTTGACCTTTGTCTCATTTTATTTCTTGCAGGAGGACTTCCGAGAAGCAGTTTTCGAAAAAATTGCTAAAAACCGCACACCCAGGATGAAAATTCGAGGAAGACTTCCCAATCATCTCTCCGAAAATACGAGGACGAAATACAAACGGACAAAGTAGTCTCTGATCTCTCAGAAAGGGCTGAGACCATTAATGAGAAAAAGCAGGATATCAAGATAAGACGGTAATAGAAAAAATTGAAAGAGTAGAAAAGAGAAAGAACCCGCATGAGCGCCCAAAGCGAGCGAGAGAAACAGAAATGCAGAGTGACAAGGAGAGCCACACCAAAAGTGACAGTTAAGCCAAAACCGGCTCAGGGCTTCGTTTTGGGTGAGGAAGGCTCCTGATCACGACAAAGGGATGAAAAGACTCCTGGTCAAAAACAGAAAAGGCCAGGAAAAGTCTTTCCCAAGAGAGGGAGAAATAAGGGCATCGAAAAATAGAATACGATGTGGGCCCACTAAAAGAGAAAACTAAGAAGAGAACAGAGATCAGAGATTGAACTTTCAAACAAATTTTCTTTTCAGCACGATACAGAAGAGATGGTTTGGAAAAACCTCGGACCATCACTACTCTGCGGAGAGCAAAAGAAATCTGAAAACTGCCTTCTAAGAGAAGTATCTTCACTCGAGAAAACATGAGAGTAAAGTTCAGAAAGATACAGGGAAATGAACATCCAGATTAGACCCCGAGAAGCTCTTTTCACCTTCGCAAGATTTACTCTCTCTCACTCTAGCAGTCTAAGAGAAAACACAAACACAAGCCCTCTCTGGAGGCAATCCATTTGCACAAGCCCTCTCCGGAGGCAAAAACACAAACACAAGCCCTCTTCGGAGGCAATCCATCACACACAAGCCCTCTCCGGAGGCAATCCATTTGCACAAACCCTCTCCGGAGGCAATCCATCACACACAAGCCCTCTTCAGAGGCAATTCATCATACACAAGCCCTCTCTGGAGGCAATCCATTCACATAAGCCCTTTCTACAGGCAAAGCATCACTCACCAGTCCTTTCTACAGGCACAAGCCCTCCCCGGAGGTAATCCATCTCACAAAAGCCCTCCCAGAGGCAATTTTGTTTCTTTTTTTACAGATCAAAAGCCCTCCCAAAGAGGCACAGTGTAGCAACAGTAGTCCTCCAATCTGAGGCGCAATGGTAGTCCTCCCACCTGAGGCAAGAAGATCAAAAGCCCTCCCAGAGAGGCACAGTAGCAACGGTAGTCCTCCCATCTGAGGCGCAATGGTAGTCCTCCCACCTGAGGCGAAGCCCTCCCAGAGAGGCACAGTGGAGCAATGGTAGTCCTCCCACCTGAGGCGCAAAGTGGATCAATGGTAGTCCTCCCATCTGAGGCTAGTGGCGCAATGGTAGTCCTCCCACCTGAGGCGAAGCCCTCCTAGAGAGGCACAGTGGAGCAATGGTAGTCCTCCCACCAGAGGCGCAAAGTGGATCAATGGTAGTCCTCCCATCTGAGGCTAGTGGAGCAATGGTAGTCCTCCCACCTGAGGCGAAGCCCTCCCAGAGAGGCACAGTGGAGCAATGGTAGTCCGCCCACCTGAGGCGCAAAGGGGATCAATGGTAGTCCTCCCATCTGAGGCTAGTGGAGCGATGGTATTCCTCCCACCTGAGGCGAAGCCCTCCCGGAGAGGCACAATGGAGCAATGGTAGTCCTCCCACCTGAGGCGAAGCCCTCACAGAGAGGCACAGTGGAGCAAAGGTAGTCCTCCCACCTGAGGCGCAAAGTGGATCAATGGTAGTCCTCCCATTTGAGGCTAGTGGAGCAATGGTATTCCTCCCACCTGAGGCGAAGCCCTCCCAGAGAGGCACAGTGGAGCAATGGTAGTCCTCCCACCTGAGGCGCAAAGTGGATCAATGGTAGTCCTCCCATCTGAGGCTAGAGGAGCAATGGTAGTCCTCCCACCTGAGGCGAAGCCCTCCCAGAGAGGCACAGTGGAGCAATGGTAGTCCTCCCACCTGAGGCGCAATGGTAGTCCTCCCATCTGAGGCTAGTAGAGCAATGGTAGTCCTCCCATCTGAGGCAAGTGGAGCAATTCAAAGCCCTCGAAAGAGGCAATGAGGTAACAAAAGCCCTCTCCGGAGGCAAAACCAAACACAAAGCCCTCTCTGGAGGCACACACGAGCACTTTTTGCATACACACACTCCTTTAGAGTTCATGCGGGAGCCATGGATCATGGTCTCTTCCAGTCGCTTCAATTCCTTGCAAGCAAGGAGCTTGAGTCGAGAGGGTCTGTAGACACCCCGATCTGTGACCCCTGCAAGAACCCTAACGACCTTCGAAAACTACTGTTTCTAGAGTCCGGGACCCACCCGAACACCCGAAACTACCCCAAAAAGGTTTTGTTGGCCAAACAAACCTATTTTTAAGGCAATTGTTGCACGACAATCAAGTATGTCGCACGACAAATGCCCTTTATAGGGACATGTCGCGCGACAAACACCCCACCACTCACTTCCTGACACATCATTATGTCGAAAACATCATTAAAGTTGAATGTCGCGCGACATACACACATTGTCGCACGACAAACCCCTTTTTGGGGGACATGTCGCGCGACAAACCACTTTTCCAGCACTATAAATAGGCCAACACCTCCCAAGGATCAAGGACACGAAGAAGGGAAGAAGAAGGTGCAACTTAGAGGAAGAATTATTGGTTTATGATCTGATTTTATAGTCTTTCGTCAAGCATTCTCGAGTATCATCTTATTTCTGAAGAATTATCGAATCTATTCTCGACACTCGACGTGTCCCGCCTCTGGAATCGAATTCTCGAAAATATCTGAAGAAGGAGAAGATTATTATCGCCGGAGATCTCTCTGCCGTATTATATTTTCTTTCTTATTATTATTCTCGTCGGGAAGGTAAACAAAGTCTCTTATAGTTTTTAACATTAAATATCTGTGTACTTGTTTTATTTCTGTTGTTTTGTCCCCGTTTTATTTGAATAAACTTATTGCCAAGTTACAAATAGTCTACCGTTTTCAAAACAAAAGACCCTAATAAATCTATTTTCAAAATCAGAAGAATAAGCACATTATTATCGGGATAAAAGTTCTGTTTTGAAACCCGGACTGATAAGACTTATCTAGGAATTAAAATCGACATATCCTGTCTTTCCTATAGATTGCGACGTGTCTGATAAAACTCTCCTCAAAGAGTTCTAGTTCCATATTGAATTAGTCTCGATACAAAATCCGAACTTTTGCAAAAGTAACCACAATACGAGAAAACCGTCATTATCTGAGGAAATAATACGGGACACTCTTTTAAATAAAAGGTTTCGTTATTTGTGTTTACATCTTTCAATAAGAAAAACATCGGATCTCGGAACACAAAAGTTTTCATCCCTTTTCCCGTTTTTCCCAGATATTAGGGTTTTCATTCGAAAAGTAGTAGACTGTCAATAAAAGCATCCAAGTTTTTCAACATAAAATAAACATATATGACCACTAGAGACCGAAAAGGCGGAATGGGTGCTTAACACCTTCCCAAACCATAATATAGTTTCCGAACCCTATAGAATCCTGGTTTCATAGACAAACGTGTAAATAAAGGCTTATATGTAGCCTTTCCTCTTACACAACCCCTTTTTGTCCGTTTTCTAGTAAAACGTACTGGCGACTCTGTACGAACCCCTTTGCATCTAGAATAGACATAGGGACACCCGATATGAATTATCAACTCTAACAGAAGCAACTGGAACGATGGAATTCATTCCGACGCTTCAGACGCCCAAGGATGAGAGTGAGACCCGGGGGTCGCATTTGCGAATTCTCATAGCATCTTCTTCTAACCCGATCAAGGCAGAGCTCCAGGTAGCGAACGAGCACATTCGCCAGCTTGAGGGACAATTATTTAACCAGTCAGAGGTGAACTTGTTTATTTAACCAAATTTGTACTTTCGCGACTTTTGTTATTAGACTTGTATTTTTATGAACAAGTTTTCGATGTTGTAAATGAACCACATTTAATGTTTGTATGTTGTTCGTGAATTATACATTTATATTTGTGAATTGTCTTTCTATGTGAATGCATGTTGAAATCGTATTGGTTTGAATTGCAAGTTTGACCGTGAATTAGTTTGAATTGCAAGTTTCTTTGTGAATTGGTTTGAATATCAAGTTTGGCTGTGAATTGTTTTGAATTACAAGTGTGGCTGTGAATTGCAGGTGTGAATTGATTTGAATTATAGGTTTGGCAAACCTGCAGGTTATTAGAATTGCACAGTTTGGTGAAATGGTGTTTCTTCACTTAAGCGACTGACATATTCATTGTCAGTGGCTTAAGTGGCTAGCTTAAGCGACTGACAAGGCCTTGTCAGTTGCTTAAGTGACCAAGCTTAAAAGACTGACAAAGCATTGTCAATCGCTTAAGCTGGACTAACTTAAGAGATTGACAAGCCATTGTCAGTCGCTCAAGCTGGACTAGCTTCAGCGACTGACAAGGCATTGTCAATCGCTCAAGCTGGACTAGCTTAAGCGACTAAGCTATTTACCATAAGTCTCCTAAGCCTTAAGCGACGGAGTTTGAGTCCGTGGCTTAAGAGTTTCTTAAGTGACGGACCCATATTCATCAGTCGCTTAAGAGCTGCAGCCATTCGGCTAATGAGACTATACTTAAGCGACTGACATTTAGTCGCTTAAGACTTAAGAGATAGATAAGAGGTCTTAAGCGACTATGAGAGTCAGTCTCTTAAGATGATTTCTGGCCTAGTGTTTCGTGATTGAAATACATGAAAATTGGTCAAGACATTCCGTTGTGATGAACCCTCGAGCAAAAAAGAACAAAGAAATTAAAGTCTAGCTTCTTCTAAAACTGACCAATACCTGCCATTTCCATATTTCTTGCGCCCACTTTCGCTGAAGACTCGTTTAACATTGAAAATGACGGGAATGCTTAAAGGCGAATAAGGAAAATTGGGCGTTATTTCTTCTTTCCAATTGGTTTGGTGTTAATAGAAGTAACAATTCAGCAACTTAAATGAAAGAAAAATCAACCTTTCTCTAGCCAACTGCACACCTTAATTTACTTCTTTCACTCGTCCTATCAATAACAAAAAATAAAATAAAACAAAATCATACATGGTGTCAAAGGCAAAAAAGTCAACTTAATTTATTTTTATAATATTTATAAAAGTTCATTATTTGTAAATATCAACTGAAATAAAACAAGGAAAGAGAGTACACTGGGTTGAGTCGCGGATTATATCGCTCTCTTTAAGACGTTTCGCGACTCTGCCCGGAATTGTGTTAGCAGTTCTGATTGTGCCACGCCGTCCCCATGATAAAATAACACAGATACTCTCTGTACAATCGATTTGCACTTTTATCGATTGCTCTACAATAACACTCTTTTAATCGCTCAGGATCGGTAAACCTTTTACCGTTGGAGGCAAAAAAATTTCTGATAAGTTACCAAAAACTATTTTTTGATTTGTTAATAAAAGGAAAAAAAATACGTTGAGGAAATCGTGGGGAGCTTTTTTTCTTTTCGAAGTGGTTATCACTTATTTTGTATAAAAAGATTATACTTAACCCGAGACTGGACTGAGTCAGCGCGCGTGTGGAGAACCACATTCTCTGTTGACGAATAGATAGAATAAATTATATTGAGATTTGAATGAATACAAAGGTCCCTTTAAATAGGGGTAGAATGAGTTATACAAGGGAAGAAAAATAAGGAAAAATAATATCACGTGATTCTAGCAATCACATACCATATTTAATCATATCTTCTAATACTCCCCCTCAAGTTGGCACACATATATCGAACATGCCTAACTTACTAATCAGCTTGGCAAATACTTTCCTTGTTACGGCCTTGGTGAGTATGTCATTTAACTGATCTTCAGAGCGTATATAAGGAACATAAATAACTTTCTCTTCTAACTTCTCTTTGATGAAGAATCTGTCCATTTCAACATGCTTTGTTCTATCATGTTGAACCGGATTGTGTGCAATATCACATGCTGCCTTGTTGTCGCAATATAGCACCATGGGTTCTGCCAGAGGAAAATTGAGATCTGTCAGCAGTAGTTTTAATGACAATAACTCTTGAATACCAACTACCATTTCTCGATATTTTGCTTCTGCATTTGATCGGGATACTACATTTTGCTTCTTACTTCTCCAAGTAACCAAGTTTCGTCCTACAAATGTGAAGTACCTTGATGTAGACCTTCTGTCACATATATTACCCGCCCAATCAGTATCAGTGTATCCTTTAACTTTCAGGATATCCTCATTTTTCTCGAATAGGATTTTCTTTCCAAGAGCTGCTTTGAGATAACTGATAATTCTCATAATTGCTTGCATATGTTTCTCCCCTAGATTACGCAAGAATTGACTGACAATGCTCAATACATATGATATATCAGGCCTTGAATGTGCTAGATACATCAACCTACCTACCAATCTCTGATAGCGCCCTTTACCGACTGGAACTTGATCTGTTTCGACCTCTAACTTTAATCCTTCCTCCATTGGAGTCTCTGACGATTGACAAGCAGACATCCATGTTTCATTTAATAAGTTAGGGCATACTTTCTTTAAGATAGAAAAATGCCTTTTGATGATCTAGACACCTCGATCCCCAGAAAATACTTTAAGTTTCCAAGGTCTTTCATCTCAAACTCCTGAGATAAGAGCTTTTTTAATGCATGTTGTTCTTGAGGGTCGTTTCCTGTGAGCACCATGTCATCTACATAAACTATAAAAGCCGTAATCTTCTCATGACTCTTTTTCAAAAATAAAGTATGATCAGAATTACTCTGGCTGTACCCAAACTTTCGCATGGATCTCGTGAATCTCCCAAACCAAGCTCTAGGGGATTGTTTAAGCCCATATAAAGATTTCTTCTACTTGCAGACTTTATTTGTATGCTTAACCGGAATCTTATATCCAGGTGGAAACTCCATATATACTTCCTCCTCTAAATCCCCATGTAGAAATGCATTTTTCACATCGACCTGTTGTAGAGGCCAGTCCAAGTTTGCAGCTAATAAGAGTAACACTAGCACCATATTGATTTTTGCTACTGGCACAAATGTCTCTAGATAATAAATCTCATGCATCTGTGTGTAGTCTTTTGCAACCAGTCTCGCCTTGAATCTTTCGATTGTTCCATCTGCTTTAAATTTCATAGTATACACTCATTTGCAACCAACCTTCTTTTTTTCGGCAGGTAATTCGGTCAATTCTCATGTGTCATTTTTCAACAAGGACTTCATCTCCTCATCCATTGCTGATTTTCACTTAGAATCACATAAGGTTTCCTGCACACTGTTAGGAATAGATACAGAAGCTAATTGATTCACAAAAGATTTGTTAGATGCAGTTAACCAATCATACGACATATAATTACTCATAGGATATTTGGTTTTACTGGTAAAAGCTGGGTCATATGTGGGTTTGGGTACACCTCTATTTGCTCGGTCAAGAAGTTTCTTTATAGGAATAGGAGAAGATGATACTTGGGAGACCTCATTTTCAGGGATATTTGAAGTGGACAATTGGTTATTTGCGTCAAGCGGTGACGGAGACGGAGACGACGCAACTTCACTTGGCAAGATTTTCGCTGTTACCATATCAGGGGATGACGTGATTTTGGTTGTCTCTACTACCGGTGGTGAATTCGAAGTCAACGTTGGAACCACCTCTATTGAGCTTATTTCTTCCTCATTGATATTTCCAAATAACTGAACTTCATTATAATGCTCCCCCTGAAGTTCAGCTCGGTGAAAGTGCATAGTTTCTTCATAAAATGTCAAATCCATAGTGACATACATTTTCTGCATGGGAGGATGATAACATCGATACCCCTTCTGAGAAGATGCATACCCTACAAAGATGCACTTGAGAGCGCGAGGTTCAAGCTTGTTCTGTTACTCCTTCGGTAAGTCGATAAATGTAACACATCCAAACACCGAGGGGGAAGATTGGACACGATAGGAGTCGTGACAGACTTAGCTAAGACTTCAAAGGGTGTCTAAAAATTAAGTACGGCTGAGGGGATGCGGTTTACTAAATAAACAGCCGAGGAGAGTGCTTCACCCCAATACAAGGTTGGTGTATTTGCGCCAATCAGTGATGCCCAAACTATTTCTAACAAATGACAATTTTTTCATTTGGCAACCCCATTTTGTTAAGGTGTATAAGGACATGTAGTCTAATGAATGATCCCATGAAGTTTGAAGTATGCCTGTAACTCGGTACTCATATATTCCCCACCATTATCACTTAAGAGAACTTGAATAGTAGCATTATATTGTGTACTAATCTGTTTATGAAATCTCTGAAACAAACCACTAACTTCTCCTTTAGATTTCATGGGACAAACCCACGTCATTCGAGTGCAATTATCAATAAACGTGACAAACCAGCGTATACCGCCTAAAGATAGAATGTGAGACAATCCCCATACATCAGAAGAATTAACTTTATGACCTAAATGGGGAAACAATTTCTTTAAGTGACCAAACGATGCGTGTCCTAACCGACGGTGCCATAACCAAAGTTCATTTGTAATTTTCTTTTCAGAGGTACTAGTGTTCAAAGCTTTGTGCAAGCGATCTGTGCTTTTGAACTCCAGGTTCAAATAGTATAATTTTTCGCGTCTAACACCATAACCAATCGTCTTCTTCGTCTGAATATCCTTAAAAACACAATGAGACTGCCAAAAAATGACAAGACAGTGTAGGGCATTAGTTATTTAAGAAACATATAATAGATTATAATCTAAGGATAGTACCACTAAGACGGAGGTTAGGTTCAGAGTGTCGGATAGATTGATTGATCCTTTTCCCACTATAGGGACTGGGGCACCATTGGCTATGGAAACAAAGGTCTGAGATGATGGGGTTAAAAGAGTAACTATTTTTGAATTAGATGTCATATGTTCAGTTTCACTGGAATCAATTACCCATGTATTATTCAAAACAGAGACAAAATGTAAAGCCGTACCTGTGGTAGTGAGTAAGCCTGAGGCCTGTTTGTTACCTCCTTCTGTGGTCTGACCTGTTCTGCGATGGCGAGAATCCTTCCACCAATTTGGATAGTCAATGATTTTATAGCAACCTTTTTTTGAGTGTCCTATTATTCCACAGACAAAGCATGAAGGGTATTTGTAAGTCGAACCCCAAGCCATAGAGTGTAAGTCATTTGTTCGGTTCCCAAATAAAGTATATGCAGATGATCCAGTCATGTTTGTAGGGTCAAAAGTCATTGGAGAGTTTGTAATTCTCAAAGATAGAGACGGAATATGAAAATTCTGAGGCCGTGGTTGTCTTCAGAAGGTTGAAAAAGGCTATGAACTGGTCTAGTCTTCTGAAAAACCGGTCAAAAAAGTAGTGAACCGGTCGGTTGAATGTGGAAAGAACCGGTCTGGTTGAACCGGTTAGGGTTTCTAGTTTGGTCAACTGATGTGGCACAGGGCTGACGTGGCAGGGCTGGGCTGACGTGGTAGAGCTGACGTGGCAGGGCTGACGTGGCCTAACACGTGTCAGCGGGTTGAGCAGGTGGGTGACTGATGGCGGAGGCTGGGCTTGTTTATGTGGCGCGTGAGGGCGCATGGAAGGTGGTATGGGGCTGATTCGAATGGGGTTGTAATCGTCTCTTTGAGACGAAGATTTTGGTGTTTGGTTTGTCGTGATTAGGTGTAAGTACGTGATGGACGAAGGCACATAAATTAGATCTGAGTGTATGGTTAAGGCTTCTGATGGCGTGGTGGTGGCTGTGGGTGTTTAGGGTGGTCTAGGGTGGCTAGGTGGTGTTTTAGGATGGTGTGTAGGGTGGCTACGTGGTGAATACAAAGGTCCCTTTAAATAGAGGTAGACTGAGTTATACATGGGAAGAAAAATAAGGAAAAATAATATCACGTGATTCTAGCAATCACATACCATATCTAATCATATCTTCTAATATTCTCACCCAATATCACAAAAGTATACACTACACCAAATTGGCTCTTGGGCGCCATACTCTATTGAGTATGTCTCCTAAAACAGATCTTAAGAGACATACATTTCGTATGTCTCCTAAGTTACTATCTTAGGAGACATATGTTTTATATGTCTCCTAAGAGAGTCGCTTAGGAGACATACATTTAGTATGTCGCCTAAGTACTTACTTAGGAGACATATAAAACATATGTCTCCTAAGATAGTAACTTAGGAGACATAAAAAACATATGTCTCGTAAAAGAGTCACTTACGAGACATACATTTAGTGTGTCGCCTAAGTACATACTTAGGCGACATACAATGAAGCTACGTCGCCTAAGTGATTATGTTGGAAGACATACATAAAATATGTCTCCTAAGAAAATTACTTATGAGACATACTAAGTTTATATGTCGCCTAAGTAAACCAACAAGAAGTTAATGTAATCCAGAACTTAGGAGACATACAATGAAGTTATGTCGCCTAAGTACTTACTTAGGAGACATACCTTCATTGTATGTCGCCTAAGTTCCGTTTGACCACCGACATTTTTTGTGGGGTTTGACTGACTTATCTTAGGCGACATACTTAAGATAATGTGTCGCCTAAGAGCCTGTCCACCAAGTTACCCTGTTTATTGTATAATATTTTAGATTTTTAGTGTTAAAAAAAATATTAAGTGTTTAAAATAATATAAATGTTGAGATTAGTGTAAAAAATATATGTTTGGTGTTGAAAATATAGGTACTGTTTTTATTAGTTGTTGATAAATTTTGTGTTTATAGTATAAATTTATAGATTTGTAATATTGTTTTATGATATATACGAAAGTGAAAATGGATAAGAGTTGGATGAAATGCCCAAGAGGTTCTCCCCAATTCGTTGTGGGGGTAATGGATTTCCTGTCGTTTGTACGAGAGAATGGTAATAGTACGACCGGATTGTATCCATGTCCCTGTAAAAGGTGTTTCAACATGGGCGCACGACTCAACTTGGATGATATATACAATCACTTGATCAATGACAGTATAATACCGTTGTATACCGTATGACACCTACACGATGAAGTTTTAAACATACCTTCACCATCACAACGAATTGTTTCAACATGGGCGCACGACTCAACGGATTGTTTGATGTTGAGTTCAATTCTTTCAATTGGATTGTAATTTCAGTTTTAGCACTTTACATTCTCTTTTATCTTTTAACATGTACACTTTACTTATATGTTATTGTTATTTGTAGGCGAGAGTGAGAGCCGCCACAGATGAGGCCGTGGCGAAGATAATGGCTGATTGGCCCGCCACCGAGGAAGGATCCGAGGGTTTGATCCGGCTTCCTCTTGATGAAGAGATCCGTATCATAGAGAGTGAGATCGGTTTTTCGAGAGGGATTAAGATCCGAGGCTTCAGGAGCTCTGTCGTCAAAGAGCTGAAAAAGAAAGGTGCCATGGAGCCGGTGCAGATAAACCTCCAGATGGCGACACGGATTGCCCAGCAAGATGCAAGGATCAAGGAGGTTGAGGCACGACAAAAAAGTGGAGCTTGATGCGATGGAAGCGCAACAAAAAGCCAACGATGAGGCGAGACAAAAAGCAAGCGATGAGGCGATGGAAGTGCGGGTACGTGATCTAGTATCGTCGATGATGGCGAATCTTACTACGGGTGGTGGTAGACCAAGAGAGGTTTAGTGATAGACTTTTTTATTTATAAACTATTTTGCATCTTTATATATAGACTTCTTTCTTTTCTCTCTATTGTTAGACTTATGGTATTTTTATTCTATACTTGAATTTTGGCTTGTAATTAGACTCTTTGTACATTTCAATTTTGGCTGGTAAATATTATACTTTGTACAGTTCAATTTTGGCTTATTTTTATGTGATTGAATTGTGTGAATGAATTGGTATCAAATTTCTATTGCAAGTTGATTTGTAGAAATTTTTTTGTGGGATTGAATTGTGTGTGAAAATGAATTGGTATCAAATTTATAATACAGGTTGATTTGTAGAAAAGTGCAGGTGTGGGCTGCACAATAATATTGCTTGCTATAAAGTAGGTCTGGAACCTCTTAGGCGACATACTTTCATTTGTATGTCTTCTAAGTGATGGGCAATACCTTTGAATAAACAGAATTATGTGACATACACAAATTTATATGTCTCCAAAGTTCACCACTAAAGCGACATACTATATTTGTATGTCGCTTAAGTTGTGATCTTACGAGAGATAGAAAATATAGTATGTCTCCTAAATCGTACACTTAGGAGAAATACTCTATTGTTTATGTCTCCTAAGTCAACTACTTAAGCGACATACTCTATTGCTTATGTCGAATAAGTTGTGACCACTTAACCGACACCACTTAGGCGACATGGGGTATGTCGCCTAAGGCTTAGGCGACATAATTTGTATGTCTCCCAAGTGTCTGTTTCATGTAGTGATAATTAATGATCAAAAGAATTCAAACCTTTTACCAAATTCTCCCTTATAAAAACCCATAAAAGGTTTTATATCTCTCTTATGTGGGACTTGGGAAAACATCAAATTACCTTGTCTTGGTTTTTTTTCTTAAATACACAAATGCTCCAACAGTTCAAATCCATCCCTCATTCACACTTTTATAATTAGTATAGGTAGAGTTCCTTCAAAAATCAGTATATTATCTTGGAAGAATCATGCAATTGGACCACATATATGCCATTGCCACCGCCAACTTGGTTATGGATTGATCAGACTCTGACTCTTAATTTTGCCTGCTCTCAAGGAACTGTTAAGCAATGTATATGCAATAAGAGAAAAGAAAAAGGGTATTGCGAAACGGGAGAAAAAACTTTTAATGCAGAGGTACGATTGCCATCCGGAACTATATTGTCCGACATAGCTGAGGTCCGGGGCTCAGGTCAAGGACAATGATTGGTGTAGATTTGAACAGAGATTAGGTGAACGGTAGCGTATGGTTTATATATTAATGGTGGATTTTGCTGGATGGATTTAGGGGTATATGAGTGTAGATGATTAGCTGTGTTGCGGTGGTTTGGGTGTGATTTTAATTGGATATTAATGTCGCAGTGGGTGCTAAAACAAGGAAGTGGATGTTTGTATTGTTCGAAAGTGGCAGAGGCTCTGCCACCACCTTTCTGAATATTATTAAAACGCTCCCCTAATTCCTTGATGTGCCAAGAAATTGGTACATTATAACCCGCTAATTTATACTTTGGAGAGCATATATTTTTATATTTGTTGTATTTTTAGTGTTTTTCAGGTATTTAGAATTAAATTGGAAGATTTCGAAACAAAAAGAGATTGGCGGCGCACATCACCTGTATTCAAGAAATTTCTGGCATTAATCCGTACATAATTTGAAGAAAACTCCAGAGACAAAAGTTTGAAAACATTGAGTTAGTTACGCGTGAACGAAAACCTTGCGTCAATCGGAGTTCGGAGCGTGAAATTACAGCCGATATAAGATCAGTGTGCCAAATAAATTAATTCCAGCGGGCCAATTAAATTCAAGCCCAAGCCCAAGCCCAAGCCCAAGCCCAAGCCCATCCAAAACCCAAACCCATCCCATTCTCTTCAGTATAAATAAAACCTCCTGAGGCACAATTAAAAGAGAGACAAGAGGAGGAATAGGAGAGACAGACACACAAACACAGAGAGGCAGAGCATTTTTCATTTCTTCTGTTCTTTACATTTCTGTCTTTAATTTTTGCAGAAGCTTTTATCTTTATTATTGATAGTATTTGGATGCTTCGATGCTTGTAAACTATTGCAATTAATTCAGAATTAATTTCTTCTTCCTCAATTTATTTGCGCGTACTCAAGTAAGTATTTAATTTATTTATTTGTGTATTATTTAATTATGCTTTGTGTTTTAATTGCAATCATGCTAGGCTAGATTATTATCTAGGGTAGAGGATAATTATATTTGATTGATTCCCTTGCACATATTCATGCCAATTAATTCTACCCATTTAATGCTTTAATGTTAAAAAAGAATTCTTCCTATTGAATGCCTATTTTAATTGATATAAAAATAAAATTGGATTCTCATTATAATTTGTTAGATTCATTTTATAATTTGTTAAAAGCGGATATAAATTGTGTTTTGACGGATATATTGAGTATTTTGATTTTATATATAAATTTGGCTACGGAAGAATTAATAATTAGACTTTAAAAATTAATTGGACTTAAAATGATTTTATTTTCTGCATTTAATAGAGTCGAGAGACCAAATTAATGCGAGACAAATAGTAGAATTTATTATGCATGAGTATTAGGAACATGATATCAAATATATGATTTCTCTATCCTAGTATTTTATAAATTGATTATTTTTCTAATATTTTATTAATTGATTATTTAGTTAGTATTTTATTAATTAAATATTTTATTAGCATTTTTAATTGATAATTCACAATCTCCCAATTTCTAAACTATATTAGGAATTAATCAAAAATTAGTAAGTGGCAAAAAATATCAAGTCCCTTGGGTTCGACCTCGCACTTGCATAAACTATACTATATACCGATTCGTGCCATTGCGAGTAAATAAAACAAGTTTTTGACGCAACATTCCTCGAGAACAAGCCACATGGTATCCATCTCCTCTCTCTCTCTCCTCCTTACCGATTGTTTGGTTCTAGTTTTGAAAATATAATAGATATCTTAAAATGTTAAAAACTTTTCTCCTAACATTTAGGATATCTTGCCAATATTTAATTCAGCTAAGGGTGTTCAGAAACCGAATGAATTGGACTAGAAAATTGACCGATTTGGAATGGACCGTTTGAATTCAATCTACCAATTTCTAAACTAGCTTAGGAATTAATCAAAAATTAGTAAGTGGCAAAAAATATCAAGTCCCTTGGGTTCGACCTCGCACTTGCATAAACTATACTATATACCGATTCGTGCCATTGCGAGTAAATAAAACAAGTTTTTGACGCAACATTCCTCGAGAACAAGCCACATGGTATCTATCTCCTCTCTCTCTCTCTCCTCCTTACCGATTGTTTGGTTCTAGTTTTGAAAATATAATAGATATCTTAAAATGTTAAAAACTTTTCTCCTAACATTTAGGATATCTTGCCAATATTTAATTCAGCTAAGGGTGTTCAGAAACCGAATGAATTGGACTAGAAAATTGACCGATTTGGAATGGACCGTTTGAATTCAATCTACCAATTTCTAAACTAGCTTAGGAATTAATCAAAAATTAGTAAGTGGCAAAAAATATCAAGTCCCTTGGGTTCGACCTCGCACTTGCATAAACTATACTATATACCGATTCGTGCCATTGCGAGTAAATAAAACAAGTTTTTGACGCAACATTCCTCGAGAACAAGCCACATGGTATCTATCTCCTCTCTCTCTCTCTCCTCCTTACCGATTGTTTGGTTCTAGTTTTGAAAATATAATAGATATCTTAAAATGTTAAAAACTTTTCTCCTAACATTTAGGATATCTTGCCAATATTTAATTCAGCTAAGGGTGTTCAGAAACCGAATGAATTGGACTAGAAAATTGACCGATTTGGAATGGACCGTTTGAATTCAATCTACCAATTTCTAAACTAGCTTAGGAATTAATCAAAAATTAGTAAGTGGCAAAAAATATCAAGTCCCTTGGGTTCGACCTCGCACTTGCATAAACTATACTATATACCGATTCGTGCCCTTGCGAGTAAATAAAACAAGTTTTTGACGCAACATTCCTCGAGAACAAGCCACATGGTATCCATCTCCTCTCTCTCTCTCCTCCTTACCGATTGTTTGGTTCTAGTTTTGAAAATATAATAGATATCTTAAAATGTTAAAAACTTTTCTCCTAACATTTAGGATATCTTGCCAATATTTAATTCAGCTAAGGGTGTTCAGAAACCGAATGA
The DNA here is from genome assembly GCA_021464415.1 of Lonicera japonica. Lineage (NCBI taxonomy): Eukaryota > Viridiplantae > Streptophyta > Magnoliopsida > Dipsacales > Caprifoliaceae > Lonicera > Lonicera japonica. The sequence goes on from CM038465.1 coordinate 9,823,364, forward strand.
ATTGCACTAGAAAATTGACCGATTTGGAATGGACCGTTTGAATTCAATCTACCAATTTCTAAACTAGCTTAGGAATTAATCAAAAATTAGTAAGTGGCAAAAAATATCAAGTCCCTTGGGTTCGACCTCGCACTTGCATAAACTATACTATATACCGATTCGTGCCCTTGCGAGTAAATAAAACACGTTTTTGATGCAACAAGTTTTTGGCGCCGTTGCCGGGGACTTGATAAGTCGTCCCACCATTTTACTAATTTAGATTATTTCTTTCTACTAGTTCATTTTTATTTTATTTTATTAAAAAAAAAAAAAAAACCTTTAGGAGTAGAGTTGTGTATGAGCAGTGTTTGGAAGCATGGTATTAAGAGATTGAATAGGATAGGAAACCTAGAAGTTAATCCTTTGTTTGAGATAGGAGCAATGGCTGATGAACAAGAAGAGACGAAGACTTTAAGGGAGCTTTTCTCTCCTATCACTACCAACCCACCTTTATGTATAGTTTTACCTTCCACCACCGCAAATCATTTCGAGCTTAAACCGCAAGTGATGCAACTTCTTCCAAGTTTTCATGGAATCGATCAAGAAGATCCTTATCTCCATATTAAGGATTTTCTAGAAATTTGTGCTACCTTTAAGTTTCAAAATTTTTCAGATGAGTCAGTTCGTTTATGTTTATTTCCTTTTTCCCTAAAAGGAAAAGCAAAGGCGTGGCTCAATTCATTACCTTCTAGGTCCATCAATAATTGGGAAACTTTGGTTTCCAAATTTCTTACTAAATTTTTTCCTATGTCAAAAACGAATGAACTTCGAAGACAGATATCAGATTTTTGTCAAGAAGCTCATGAAAAATTCTTTAAGTCTTGGGAAAGATTTAAGGACCTACTTCTCAGATGTCCCCACCACGGTTTTGAGACATGGAGATTCGTACAATTCTTTTACAATGGATTGACTCAAACTAATCGAAATATGATTGAGTCAATGAATAGTGGTACTTTTCCCAGTCTCACTGAAGATCAAGCTTATAATTTTCTCGAGAATCCGAGAGCTCCTAGCAATGGGATTTCTCTTCTCGAAGAAATTCTTCATCTCAAAACAAGAAGAGGGAAGGCATCTACGAATTAACTGAAGGTGTAGAGACTAGAAGGCAGTTAGATAGTCTCTCAAAGAAACTTGAAGCGCTAACAAAGCGGCTGGACGGTAATTCCGTCAACCAAGTTCAAGCTGAAGGATGTTTTGTGTGTGCTAGCCCTATGCACACGTCGCAAACTTGCCCCTCTATGGTAGGATTCTCTGAATTCACGCCACAACAAGTAAATGCGATGAATGACTATAAGAAGAAATTCAATAGTCCATTCACAGATACATACAATCCAGGTTGGAGAAACCATCCAAATTTTTCGTGGTCACAAGGTCAGCCCATGTCCAATATGGGTTCCTCATCATCTAATGTTCCACGACAGCAGCCACCCCCTGGTTTCCGTCCTCATGAAAATTCCTATCCACCATTCCAACCTACTCCACCTACTCCATCATCCTATGTCACTCCAACACAATTCTCATCTTTGGAGGACACTCTCAAACAATTTATCCAAGTGACAACCCAAAACAATCAGACTTCAAGCCAGCTTTTGCAAGAAGTCAAAAATAATGGCCTTATGAACACTTAAGCCATCATCAGGCTAGAGAATCAAATGGGTCAAATGGAAAGTCAACTGGGTGAAAGAGAGAAGGGAAAATTTTTGAGTCAATCAATCCCGAATCCTAAAGGTGTTTTTTCAAGTGGGTCAGCTTCTAACCCACCAAATGCACAAACACATGGGCAAGTCCAACCCATCACCACATTTAGATTGGGAAAGGTGGTTGACAATAAAGTGAGTTTGCCAGATAGCGAGGAGGAAGAGAAAGAAGAAGAGCAAATTCCAGATGAGGTTGCTTCTACACCTCAAGTTGCGAACCAAGCTCATCCTCCTAAGCAAATAATTGAAGATACCTCGAGTAGGACTTTTGTTCCTAAAGCCCCATTTCCTCATAGGCTTAAAGACAATAAGAAAGGTACAAAATTTGAAGAAATTTTAGAGGTGTTTAAGCAAGTCCAGATAAACATCCCTTTACTTGATGCAATAAAGCAAGTACCTTCTTATGCTAAGTTCCTCAAAGACTTAGTCACTCAAAAGAGGAGAATAAATGTTCCGAAAAAGGCATTCTTGGCTGAACAAGCGAGCTCCATAATTCAATACAGAATCCCTGTCAAGTATAAGGACCCTAGCTGTCCAACAATCTCCTGCAAGATTGGGGATAATCATATTGAGCGAGCTTTGGTAGATCTGGGGGCTAGTGTAAATCTACTGCAATATTCTGTGTATGTGCAGTTACACTTAGGAAAGTTAAAGCCGACTCCAATGACAATCCAACTTGCAGATCGATCAGTGAAAATTCATAGGGGTGTCATTGAAGATGTTCTGATAAAGGTAGACACTTTCTACTTTCCAGTGGACTTTGTTGTCCTTGACACTGAACCTGTTCAGAACATTAAAGGCCAGATTCCTGTGATTCTAGGGCGACCATTCCTTGCCACATCTAACGCCCTAATCAATTGCAGAAATGGAGTAATAAAAATTTCTTTTGGGAACCTCACCGCTGAGCTAAATGTATTTGACATTAGCAAAACCTCTATAGACACTGATGATGATGATATTGGTCAAGTTCACTTGATTAATAGTCTAGTAGAGGAATCTTTTCTGCAAACGTGCAAAGAGGACCCATTAGAGGCTTGTTTGTCTCATTTTGGTTGCAATTTTGACATAGATGAATCAATAGAGCATGTCAATGCGCTCTTGGATTCAGTACCTGTCATGGGTACACAATCTTTTCAACCAAAACCGGAGCCTCTCAATCTTTCATCCATTCCTCGACCTCCTTCCATTGAAGAACCACCAAAGCTGGACCTAAAGCCCTTACCTGATAATCTGAAGTACGCTTTTCTAGGTCAAGAAGAATCTTTGCCTGTTATCATAGCTTCTAATCTTGATAATGCTCAAGAAAAGCAATTGCTTGAAGTCCTTCATGAGCATAAAGAAGCTATAGGGTGCTCAATCGCAGATTTGAAAGGGATCAGTCCGTCAGTTGTCATGCACAAGATTCACTTAGAGGAGAACTCAAAACCCTCTCGTGAACCCCAAAGGAGGCTGAATCCAGTGATGCAAGAAGTTGTCAGGGCTGAGGTACTCAAGCTTCTAGACGCGGGTATTATCTACCCAATATCCGATGGTGAGTGGGTGAGCCCTGTGCAAGTAGTTCCGAATAAATCGAGAATTACAGTGGTAGCAAATGAGCATAATGTGTTAGTTCCATCTCATGTTCAGATGGGATAGCGTGTTTGTATTGACTACCAAAAATTAAACTCGATGACGAGGAAGGATCACTTTCCCCTTCCTTACATTGATCAAATGTTAGAATGGTAAGCCGGTCATGCTTACTATTGCTTTCTGGATTGTTACTCCGGCTATAACCAGATTCCATTTGACCCAGTTGATCAAGAAAAGACGACATTCACGTGTCCTTTTGGTACGTTCGCCTACCGACCTATGCCTTTCGGGCTATGCAATGCACCTGCCACTTTTCAGCGGTGTATGATTTCCAACTTTTCTGACATGGTAGAGCGATTCCTAGAGGTTTTCATGGATGATTTTTCTGTTTTTGGGTCTTCTTTCGAAAAATGCTTGGAACACCTAGCTCTAGTTTTAGAGAGGTGTAAAGAGAAGAAGCTCGTACTTAACTGGGAAAAATGCCATTTTATGGTACAAAGAGGAATTGTTCTTGGGCACATCATATCTGAAAAGGGAATGGAAGTGGATAAGGCTAAAGTTGATTTAATCTCTAACCTACCGCCCCCGCGGACAGTTAAAGAGATTCGTTCATTCTTAGGCCATGCTGGATTTTATAGGCATTTTATTAAGGATTTTAGTAAGATTGCTAGACCTCTGTGCAGTCTTCTTGCTAAAGACGCCCCATTTGTGTTTGATGAAGCATGCCTAAAAGCCTTTGAAACTTTGAAATCTTCTCTGACCTCAGCACCCATCATTCGGTCCCCTGACTGGAATCTTTCATTCGAGATCATGTGTGATGCATCTGATTATGCGATTGGAGCTGTTTTAGGTCAGAGAATTGATAAAGTCCCTCACGTAATTTACTATGCAAGCAGGACTTTGAATGATGCTCAACTTCATTATTCCACCACAGAGAAGGAGTTGTTAGCAGTCGTTTTTGCCCTGGATAAATTTAGATCCTATCTCTTGGGATCTAAAGTCCTTGTCTACTCAGATCACGCCGCTTTGAAATACTTGCTTTCTAAGAAATAAGCAAAGTCGCGATTGATTAGGTGGGTTTTATTGCTACAAGAGTTTGATTTGGAGATTAAAGATAAGAAAGGAGCTGAAGATGTTGTAGCAGACCACCTATCCAGGCTCATAGTTGAATTCTCTAGTGATTCAGTACCCATAGCTGAAACATTTCCCGATGAGCGGCTAATGCAAATTTCTCAGTCACCTTGGTATGTGGACATTGTAAACTATCTTGTCACTCGTGAAACACCAAATCATTGGTCAAAACAAGATAAGTACAAATTTTTGTCCGAGGTGAAGTACTTTTATTGGGATGATCCCTATCTCTTTAAGTACTGTCCAGATCAGGTAATTAGGATATGTATTCCTGAGGAAGATCAAATGAAAATTCTCACCTTTTGCCATGATCAGCCATATGGAGGCCATTTTAGTGGAAAGAAAACCACTGCTAAGGTTTTGCAGTGTGGATTTTATTGGCCTTTATTATTTCGAGATGCACATGCCTATTGTGTAGCCTGTGAGAGATGTCAGAAGTTAGGAAGTCTTACACGTTGAGGTATGATGCCCCTTAATCCCATTTTGATAGTGGAGATCTTTGATGTGTGGGGGATAGACTTTATGGGACCATTTGCTAACTCATTTGGCAATATCTACATCTTAGTAGCCGTTGACTATGTCTCAAAATGGGTCGAGGCTACTGCGTGCCGAACAAATGACCACAAAGTGGTGGTCCAATTTTTGACAGAACATATTCTTGCACATTTTGGTACACCTTGCGCTATCATTAGTGATGGGGGGTAACACTTTTGCAATAGACCATTTGAAAGTTTAATGAAAAAGTACGAAGTGATCCATAAAGTGTCGACTGCGTACCATCCACAAACTAGTGGACAGGCTGAAATTTCAAATAGGCAAATCAAGCACATTTTGGAAAAGACGGTAAATCCTAATAGAAAAGATTGGTCAGTTCGACTGACAGATGCTTTGTGGGCATACCGTACTGCCTACAAGACTCCCATTGGAATGTCTCCCTACCGCTTAGTTTATGGCAAGGCATGTCACCTGCCTGTTGAATTAGAACATAGAGCTTTTTAGTCTGTTAGACAGCTTAATTTTGATATTGACCAGGCAGGAACCCATAGAAAGCTCCAAATTGCTGAGCTAGAAGAGATAAGGAATGATGCTTATGACTGCGCCAAGTCATACAAAGAAAGGATGAAAAAGGGTACATGATCAGAAGATTCTTCGGAAATCGTTTCACCCTGGCCAGAAAGCCCTTCTTTATAATTCTCGTTTGCATCTATTCCCAGGTAAGTTGAAATCTAAATGGTTCGGTCCTTTCATAGTCCAGCAGGTTTATCCTCATGGGGCCATTGAGATTCAGAATCCAAAAGATGGTAGTGTGTTTAAAGTGATTGGCCATAGTTTAAAACCATTTTTGGAGTTTAAAAACCTAGAAGTTGATGTTATGTTTCTGGAGAATCCTGTTTATCGGGATTGATTTTTGAGGCCATGATTATTGTATATTATTATGTATAATATTATATTTGGATTTCTATTTTGCTTTTCTTTGTTTTCTCTCTAACAAAAGTGCAGGTTTTTCTTTCTCATTGCGCTTCATTGTCACCAAGTGATATCTTACCTTTTCTTATTTACTTGTCTTTATACATTGAGGACAATGTAAAATTTAAGTTAGGGGGAGGGATTGATTTGCCTTATCATTCCATGCATTTCACATGTTGCACTTTGTTAGAAATTGAACAAACTTTTTTTTCCAAGAAAAAAAAAAGAAAAAAAAGAAAAAGAAATGCAATGGTTCTTGGATTGATTTAAAATTTTCCTTTGTATAGCCAGTGTGCTAACGTTGACGCATTTGTCTTAATACTTTACATGTGCATGCCTAGTTCTCCTACTATCATTATTAAGAGAAATTTCATGATTTTCAATCATCATTATTTTTGAGCACATATGACAACTTATGCATGACTAGATGGAAAAGTAAGCATGACTAAAAATTCCTGAAAAACATAAATGTAGAGACTAAATAACCCGTGAGTATTTGAGCCAATCTTCTTATTTGAGGGTTTTTACATCAACTCTTAATTTTTGAAAAGCGTATCTCGTTGAGTAGTCTCATTATTCTTTGCTTTGACTGAACACTAGAAAGGTACGTCCATGAAATGCAATTTCTCTTAAGGATTTTTGATATTATTTGAACTGACGAACTATAAACCCTAGGAAGTGATTTAGGCCATCTTTGACAGCCTACATTTAGCCTAATCCCACCTTGAAATATATACCGCTAGTCACCCTTTTGAGCCTTATATATAAGCGTTTCTTTCATAGCCTGATATCCTTACCCTACTCCAAATAGGAGTATAAACCATATTTATATAGCCTACCCTTTATCTAAGAATGTTTGAGATGTTATTTCTATATACAGGCATTAATGAAAAGAGAGCTTGGAATATAAAAATATATATATATGTATCAGTGATGAGAAAAAGGAAAATAATAATAATAATAAAAAAAAAGCTCAAATAAAATCAAGTTTAGCCTGAAATTTTAATTTTAAACATCTCAATATGTTTCTTAGATCTTTGAATCCTTTTATACCACTTCATTTGATTAGCCATCACCCTAAGCCTTATATTACAACCCGAAAAAGTCCTAAAGATCCTTTTGAATATGGTTTTGATGTGAGAGTGGTTGACAGAATCCAATTATGCATTTCACCTTTCTAGTGGGATTTATCCTTTCATGAGACTCTTATTCTTTCATTTATAGCGTTTTTCATATATATGCATGTGAGATGCATTTGAATTTGAATACATTTACTCTTTATAGCCCACATGTAATGAGAGCATTTACACCATATTCTTGAGTATTTCATTTGTGGAGTGTATACCATATAAGGAGTTGAGTCAAAGCATAGTTTGGATGGGATTTGAAAGCTTTGCCTACTTAGATATCAATGATCTTATGTTGTTGTTAATTCACACACACACAATGAGATTGGAGAGAAAGAAATATTCTTATTAATCTTGCTAGTTTGAGAACTTTAATATTGCATGTGTGTCGCATTGCTTAGCATACAGGTGTTTTGATATCTTTGTTGAGTTATTTACATTTGGTAAAAAAAGGGGAATAAATTTTAATGAGAACTGTTGCATTTGAATTTTGTTGGTATATTCACTGCAAACCATCACGAGACTTCACTCGTCCTCTTGGGGGAACCATGGGGTTTAAAAGGCTTGTTGCACGTGCCAAGTGCAATCGCGACTCCGCGAAACAGAGCTAGGATTAGTTATTTGAATTTCTTAGATTTTTATTCGCTTTGCTCGAGGACTAGCAAAGTATAAGTTGGGGGGAATTTGATGTGCCAAGAAATTGGTACATTATAACCCACTAATTTATACTTTGGAGAGCAAATATTTTTATATTTGTTGTATTTTTAGTGTTTTTCAGGTGTTTAGAATTAAATTGGAAGATTTCGAAACAAAAAGAGAATGGCTGCGCATATCACCTGTATTCAAGAAATTTCTGGCATTAATCCGTATAGAATTTGAAGAAAACTCCAGACAAAAGTTTGAGATCTTTGAGTTAGCTACGCGTGGGCGAAAACCTTGCGTCAATCGGAATTCGGAGCGTGAAGTTACAGCCGATATAAGATCAGTGCGCCAAATAAATTAATTGCAACGGGCCAATTAAATTCAAGCCCAAGCCCATCCAAAACCCTAACCCATCCCATTTTCTTCAGTATAAATAAAACCTCCTGAGGCACAATTAAAAGAGAGACAAGAGGAGGAATAGGAGAGACAGACAGACAAACACAGAGAGGCAGAGCATTTTTCATTTCTTCTGTTCTTTTCATTTCTGTCATTAATTTTTGCAGAAGCTTTTATCTTTATTATTGATAGTATTTGGATGCTTGGATGCTTGTAGACTATTGCAATTAATTCAGAATTAATTTCTTCTTCCTCAATTTATATGCGCGTACTCAAGTAAGTATTTAATTTATTTATTTGTGTATTATTTAATTATGTTTTGTGTTTTAATTGCAAGCATGCTAGGCTAGATTATTATCTAGGGTAGAGGATGATTATATTTGATTAATTCCCTTGCACATATTCATGCCAATTAATTCTACCCATTTAATGCTTTAATGTTAAAAAAGAATTCTTCCTATTGAATGCCTATTTTAATTGATATAAAAATAAAATTGGATTCTCATTATAATTTGTTGGATTTATTTTATAATTTGTTAAAAGCGGATATAAATTGTGTTTTGACGGATATATTGAGTGTTTTGATTTTATATATAAATTTGGCTATGGAAGAATTAATAATTACACTTTAAAAATTAATTGGACTTAAATGATTTTATTTTCCGCATTTAATAGAGTCGAGAGACCAAATTAATGCGAGACAAATAGTAGAATTTATTATGCATGAATATTAGGAACATGATATCAAATTTATGATTTCTCTATCCTAGTATTTTATAAATTGATTATTTTTCTAATATTTTATTAATTGATTATTTAGTTAGTTAGTATTTTATTAATTAAATATTTTATTAGCATTTTTAATTGATAATTCACAATCTCCCAATTTCTAAACTAGATTAGGAATTAATCAAAAATTAGTAAGTGGCAAAAAATATCAAGTCCCTTGGGTTCGACCTCGCACTTGCATAAACTATACTATATACCGATTCGTGCCCTTGCGAGTAAATAAAACCAGTTTTTGACGCAATATTCCTCGAGAACAAGCCACATGATATCCATCTCTCTCTCTCTCTCTCTCTCTCTCTCTCTCTCTCTCTCTCTCTCTCTCTCTCTCTCCTTTTTACCGATTGTTTGGTTCTAGTTTTGAAAATATAATAGATATCTTAAAATGTTAAAAACTTTTCTCCTAACATTTAGGATATCTTGCCAATATTTAATTCAGCTAAGGGTGTTCGGAAACCGAATGAATTGGACTAGAAAATTGACCGATTTGGAACGGACCATTTGAATTCGGTCCGGTCCGGTCTAAATTTAGAACGACCGAAATGGTTCGGTCCGGTCTTCGGTCTTAGATTTTTAAGGCTTCGGTCTGATCGGACCGGTATTATATTATATATGTCTAGGATCTCAACCATAGGAATTGTTTTGGGGATGCATGTCTAGGATCATATTTTGGAATACCTACTCTTTAAATGGATGTTTACAGCTCAGAGTACGAGAATAACTACAGACATAACCAAACAACAAACGATTTTAAAAGGTTCTCAGTACTGCTCTTATGTAATCCATTAGGATACCATTCTTATGTACTCTTAGGTCAAATCCATATCTACTTGGTTAGTAGCATCCAAAAGAATCATAAATTTCATGGGTGGGAGCATATCCACAATGTGCTTAAGGAAATCAGAAGTTCTGGCTTCAGAAGATGTGAATGACATTGTAAACCAATTTTCCTTCTACCTCACTACCACCTCAATATATACATAGGTTCACAACATCTAGGCGACTGTTCTTGCACCTTGTATTGTGTTCAGACTTAAAAATAATGGATTATCAGCATTTGGCAATTCATGGCAATACAACTCATCAAATTCCACCACTTGGAAATATGCTTAATTAGATGAGTCCTAGATTGCCATTTTGCTCTCTACCAAAACCAAACTAACATATCATCCACACCAATAGACTTCTTTATTACCATTATCTTTGTTAATGGTGCATAAATTTTGGTCTATGTTTTCGATATGTGCATCCAAACCACATATGAGAAAATTCAATTTCACATATTGGATATAAAGTAGCTTAACATTGCAGCTTCAATACTGCTATGTCATTGTGATTGCCGTATATACATACAATGCCTCCTCGTCACAATTTCATCTATATATATATATATTTATCCACACACGCAGTCTACAGATAAAAATTAAAATTTAAACAAAAGTATGATTAAAGTTGATAAAAAAGCCTAGACTGAATGAACCAACCGAAACCGGACCGGTTTGGTCTGGTCCGGTCTTAGCACTCATTTCGGTTCAGTCTGGTCTAAGAATTCATAGGACCGATATATTCGGTCCGGTCCAGTCAACTGGACTGTCCACACCCCTAGGTTGAGCCATGAATTATTTTTTAAATGTTAAATTACATCTCTATATTTGGTTAATATGTTTGTTACATACACTTAATATATTTATTACATACTGTAATATGTCCGTTTTGTACAAATTTTTGGATCAAATATGTCTATAGAAGGTTTAACTATGTTATCTCTAATTTATTATAATTAAATTTTGATTTTTGTTTTCAAAATTGCTTGAATTTATTTGAATTTCAACTATGTATCTTAAATGTGTTTCACAAATTTTAAGATTCCTAAATTGTAGGATAAATTAATTTTAAATAATAAAAGTAGAAAGGGAAACTTTAGAAAAACACAAAATAATTTTAAAAACATTTAAATAATTTTCTAAAATTTGAAAAATTATTATCCATAACTATGGGCTGAAAACTGATTTCACAAGCATGTTGACCAGACTGGTCTAAAAAAATAGAGGACCGACTTTAATGGTCCAGTTGACCGGATCCTAAATATCCCTATTCATCACCCACATTTCCTGGTTGCAGAACAATCAAGCTAGGCCGACTTTTTTAAAGTTGGGCTTGGTTAACTTTTAGCTACCTACACAAAGAATTTAAAATTTTACACGTGATAAATTTGTTAGATTTTGGCTTTTTTAAAATCCCGACTTAAAATTATGTGGCATGAGGCGTTATTCTTCAAATTTCGAGTTAAAACAAGTTATATTGTAATTCATGTCACTTAAATTCTATATACAAGACGTTCTAACATGGGAAATTGCAATTGAAATTTTTTAAAAGATGGAATTTTAAGTTTTATCATTTACAATTTCAATTGTTTTTATAATTACTTCATCTAAACAAACAGTCAACGTCATGATGAACAGATGTATTCTTCTGTTTTCTGCTTAACATGTTATATGATAATCATAATGTTCAAGATTTATAGTAATTTTATGTAAATTTTCATAATTTTTTGTTGAATTTCTTTTATAAAAAGATTATAATCACAGTTGATTTTGTTTTATAGGTCTTGATGCGTAGATTTTATAGTAATGGAAGTGTAAATTGGGGGTTCATTTCACACTTTCTTTTACACAAAACTAACTTTTAAAAGACCGCTGAAGACCAAATTTTTTACAAGTTGTGTATATCTTACACAACAAAAATTTAGAAGACTATTGAGGACGCTCTTCGGCCTTCCTTTGAAAATAAATTTCTTTTTTCTATTTCTCTTTTTTGTTTCCGGTCTTACCCACAGGGTGTCCATGCTAGCTTTCGTGTACTTCAACTAATCACCATTCACAGTTCGTGGCTGCCATTGGCTAAACATTAATTGAAGCAAAAAAATTGTGCATATAAACTATAAAAACTTGCATCCATAGTAAAAAACTTAGCTAGGATAAATGAATAACGGCCAGTTACAAAATTGACTAGCATATTGCTGTGAAAAATCCATATAGCAAACTAGTAATAAAATTAATAAGAAGAAGTCATAGCTAAAACTTTTGTTTATGCATAGATGTCTTATTGTAGAGCATTACTAACATGAGAATAGTTTTCCTTTGCCAGTGAATTATATGGTTTGTGTGTTGAGACTTGAGAATAAGATAAAATCCTTAGATTTTCCAATCCAAAACTGAAGGGGACAATAATATTCTTAGAAAACACATATTCTTTAAGTTTGCGCATATATTACTAGACTTGTTGTATATACACAGACATGGTAGTATCACCTACATCACATTTTCTTTTTCTCCTAAAAAACATTTAGGTGAGGGGCTACGTACGTAATCCTTGGTCAGTGCATGCCATAAATGATAAACCTATGTGAGCACTTACAGTTGTTCTTACAGATTTTCCATCCAAGAGGGAGTAGTGGCAGCGAAATTCGAACTGATGTCTAATAAGTGAAGTATTCAATCCTTATTTGATTATCAACTCAGCCAACACTCGTAATTAAAAAAAAAGCCAACACTTATTGAGATTAAGTATATATAATTTATACTAGATGCAACAAACAAAACTTCCAAACTTTATCACACTATCACACTATCTATGGTGTACTTGAGTAATAGAAGCTTCATCAATAAACACTATCGTTGACTTGCTCGTAGATTCATCTGATTCCAGCCTTTCCAATGCGTATGATTCAGTTTTACTATGAAACCCTAGTTCTTAAAACGAAAAACAAATGATCTCTATGGCATGAAACATACCATAGGTGGTAATGAAAATCTCTCTCAAAATTTTAGAGTGTTTGATCTCTATTTTTAGCTTTGAAAAATACTATAAAACCATATGTTTTTGTCCCTAGACAATGGGTTTTATTTATAGAAAAGAATAGAGCCAAAATGCCATTGGAAATAGGTTAAAACGGCCAAAAATCAAAATTTTGAACTTTCATACCTGCATAAAAAAGTCCATACCTGTCCATTTGAAAAATCAAAAGTTCCCAAAAAATCCCTCCTATACCGGTCTCAAAATTTCCAATACCGGTCTAGCTATAAATTCATGCCATACCGGTATGCCAAATTCTCATACTGACCACCATTCGATTTTTCGGCAGTTTTTCGTTTTTCCCGATGTTGACTCCATTTTACTTCCAAACGAACACAGATCAATGCGTGATTTCTTAGAACATTTTTAAAACATTACAATAGAGTTTCCCATTTATTCATGACATGCTAAACACGATTGAAACGGAAAAATATTCGATAAAATTCAAAAGCACTCGATTAAAAAAATTTTAAATTCAATTTAAGCGCACTTTCTCCACCTAGAACTTTAATCAAACCTACTTACCTTCTTACCTTAGATACTAGATTTTGAATTGTTAATAAATTGTATGGGCTTGGTCCGTATACAATAAGGTCGCCTACTTAGTGTCGGTTCGACCCGGTTAGTGTGTCTATACCTAATCCTAGAGAGATGTATAAATACTTAATATTTAGCCTTTCTAGGGTATGCACAGACTGTGAGTGCCTCCCACATCTCTCTCAAAATAATAACTCTCTCTCTAGGGTTATCACCTTAGAACCCTAGGATTTGTGACTTGAAGACGAAGGGGAAACTCTAGTAGCCAACCCGACACTTCGCTGAGAAAGATGTTGCGTTAAAAAAAAAAGAAAATATGTGACGTTCATCGAGGCTCGTAACCAATAAGCCGGTTCAACGATCCGATCCGCTTCCGCACGATCTACGAAGAAGGTAACCCGTTTATCATCATTTTTTTACATTGGTATCAAAGCATAGTTGCTTGTTGATTCGCGATATTTAGTTGCATGTGTTTCTTGATGTTTTTCTTCTTCTAAAACACAAACCCATTAGTGAAAGCCATTAAAAATTCGTTTTTTAATTGAGGTTTTTCTGGATGAAATTTTACATGGATTTGTTCCTTTGTATGTGGATTGTGTCCCCTCAAAGTTTTGTCAAATATGGTTGAGTGGTTTAGGAGAAAAATCAAACCTTAGTTTTGATTTGAACTTTGGAAAAGTTAATTTTTGTAAACTTTGGGATGTATTTTTGATACATTTAAATCTGTTTTTAATATGATTTGTTTACATATACTTGTTCATTGTTCTGTAACATTTCCATACATATATTATACATTGTTGGTACTAAAATCTAGAAGGGTATTTTAGACCACACAGTGAAATGATCGGATCAATGATTGAGACAATAAATGCAACAGACCAACAGAGTCAAAGATATATGGAGGAGGTTGGTCGCGAATGAAAATACGGGGTAATCGCCCTTTTATGGAATAGAGCTCGAAGCTCGGGTAGCTTTGTATTACAATGAATGGGTATACGTTATAAGCCAACACCATCTCTTTCTAAGCTAGTCTATTATCACAATATTACAATAATAAGGAAATTAAGACACTCATAGTTTGATCTCTCTATCTTAGGAGCTCTGAGGTGGACTATCGAGCTCTCTCTTTCATGTATTTCTTTCTTGTAATAAATGCGTAAAGTGTTCTTGGTTTTTCTTTTAGTTGTTACTAGCTTGGGCATGGTTAAACTTGGTCGATTCAAGGAAGTAAATGCTTCCCGAATATATATAACATAGGGGTGGCGTGTGGAAGAGCTCTTAGAGCAAGTTCAAAGCCATGTCCTAAACACCACCCACTCTGACCTTGGTTTTCCATAGATTATGGTGCATTAAATGCAGTTGGTTTGCATTTAGTGAAGTTGAGGGAGCTTCTGCAGCACTGGTGGTGTTGGCATTAGTCGCCCATGCTGTCTGTCACCTGCTCTGACATGGCCATTTTGGAGAGAGCTCCGGAGCTCGCTGAAAGAACTTTGGTTCACGAGCTCCGTCATTTGTGCAAAAAAACAACTCTCGAACCTGTTATATGAACTACCAGGGGCTCCGGAGCTCGTGTGATACCTGAAACGAGCTCCCAGAGCCCTCATTGTTTAGGTACGCTAGTTTGGACACGTGGATAGCCACGTGTCCTCAGTGGCTGTGCTGGTCAGAATAATTCAGTTATTCTCCCCATCAATTGCCCCTATCCTTGTCATTTAGCCCCAAAGAGCTGACTGAGGAGGATAAACTTCTATTGGAGGTTCGAGGGAGCTCTGAACTCTGATAGCGGAGTTACCCGTGGTGTGACCTTTTGAATTTTTTTTATGGTACCAGACTTGAGCTCATA
Source organism: Lonicera japonica (assembly GCA_021464415.1). Lineage (NCBI taxonomy): Eukaryota > Viridiplantae > Streptophyta > Magnoliopsida > Dipsacales > Caprifoliaceae > Lonicera > Lonicera japonica. The sequence goes on from CM038465.1 coordinate 9,838,453, forward strand.
GACCCCATGTACCTATTATTTCAGTGTTTAGAGCTCATTTAAGGGGCCGTTACCCTTTTGGAGAGATCGTGTGTGTCAGTTCTGCTTTTCTTGGAGGATATACAAACGTGTGGTAGTGGGGCTATGAGTGGACAGTTAAGACCTTGAGTGGACAGTTAGCTTCTCCCACACATCTTATATAAAGTCCTTAGACTTAGCAGAATCTTCACTTTGCTTTTCTTAAACCCTAGGCGTCTTAAAGCTCTGAAAACCCTAAGTTACCTGCTTTCTCTATTAGTCTGGCCTACATACCTTCTTCATACCACTCTTTTAAGAGATTTTCAAGTGTCCCCTTAGTGGAAATCATTGAAAATGTACCTTACTTAGCCCCTTTTACTTCTATTCACACTCTAGCTAATGTTATGGATCATTTTACTGATCACGGCCAAACCTAGCTCCTCCTCAGGTGCATCTCAGAGCACCTGCCTCGACTTCTGCAACCCCACCACCCGTTAACACCATTTGCATAATGAACAATGACCTGAAAGAGGTTACCATTTGCCTCCCTGTGAGAATCCGGACCCCATACCCGAGAGAGGAGAAGTCCTCGTTGTCGTATTTTCTTTGAAAAATGTGTTTTGTAGAGTCGCCAGTTTGTTTTACGAGAAAACAAACAGAAGATCGTACAAAGGACAATTCGAAAACAAATTATCCTTCATACGTTTAAAACCAGAGATTCATTTAAATATTTGCTTTGCTAGGGTTCGGAAACTACGTTACGAATTGGGAAGGTGTTAGGCACCCAATTTGCCCTTTCGGTCTCTTAAAGGATCATGTTTTTAATTCCTATCTTAGATATCTTGCAAGTAGTTTGAATAGTTTTCAGAATAGTCCATTTTCGGATAAATTTAGTAGTATTTTGAAATCAGACTCGAGCTTTGCGAGCGCCTACGTATTCATTCATAGAATGAAATCAGAGTCTCGTAGTTCCATTTGTTTGGAAACTGTTTTTGTATTTTTGTTTGTTTTGAAAACGTGTCAAAACGAGTTTTAGTTTTCTTGTAAAATTTAGAAAGGATTAGTTTAGAAAATAATGAACTTCTTTGCAAGTTATCTAATTTTCTATATTAAAACTAGAATTTAAATGCAGTATAGAAATAAAGAGGGGTTGTAGAAAATATACCTGACGCGCTTGAAGGAGAAATGGGAACCTTGCCTTGATTACCTTGCTTGATTACTTCTCTCTCTAGAACTTTCTCTCTCTAGAGCTTTTTCTCACTAAAAATTCTCTAAAATAAGACTCTCTAATTATTTGGACAGAGTTTTGCCTTACTCAAAACACTATTGAGTGTTGATGATCCCAAATGGGATCCCAAGGGTCCTATTTATAGCAAAAATTCCGCCAAAAACGCTCCAAAAGAGGCCAACCGCAGGGGGTAGCCGCAGGGGGTGTGGCTAGGGCGTGCGGTTGGCCTCTTTTGGCTGGGGCGTGCGGCTGGGAGCCAACCGTACGGCTGGCAGGTCGATCCCCGTCCTAGTAAGCGAAGAGGCAACAAAGGTCATATCAGACTCCTCACGCGGCCGGAATTGGAGTCTTTCCTAACGGTCTCCTATATGTATGATGACTCAACACTTGATGTAAGATGCTTGCTTTAAGAAAAACCGTGTTCTCACGAGAGTCGTGGATTGGGGTGTTCACAGACCCTCTCGTCCCGGGATTCTTGTTCGCAAGAATTCAGGGACGATAAGAAGACGATGATTCACGACTCTCGGGTGAATCTCAATGCGGTGATAATTGAATTAGAATGTACCCTTTCTGGCATATGGATCTCGTTGTGTTCCAGGCGATGCAATCCACGACCACCCTTTTCCTTTCAGTTAGGCGACATGATGCATCAATCTTTTCTTCCGTCTACCCTCAGCGGTGCGCTACCCTCAGTGGCACACCACCCTCCGTGTATAAGACTTCACGTGAGGAGTTTTGGCATTTCATTGAGTCCAAATGATCGTAACGGAAAAGTGCTTCAAAGGTTTCCCAATCCTAGGAAACAATGAAAGAAAGAATGCGTTGGGTTTCGAGATACATCCCTTCGTGGGGATCTGGAGTTTAAGAAAAAATCAATATCTTTGAGAATTTTGAAAACTCCCATCGTGGGGAGTGTGGGGATAAAGTTATTCCCTTCGTGGGGAATGCACGATAAAGGTTATTTCCCTTCGTGGGGAAAGGGGATCGGAAGAAATTCCCATCGTGGGGAATGCGAAGAATTCCTATCTTTGAGGAATTCGGAAAAAATTTCCTTCGTGGGGAACACGTGGAGTCGTTATTTCCCTTCGTGGGGAAAGTGATTTCGGAGAAATTCCCATCGTGGGGAATGCGAAGAATTCCTAACTCTGAGGAATTTGGGAAAAAATTCCCTTCGTGGGGAACACGTGGAGTCGTTATTTCCCTTCGTGGGGAAAGGGGATCGGAGAAATTCCCATCATGGGGAATGCAAAGAATTCCTAATTTTGAGGAATTCGGAAAAAATTCCCTTCGTGGGGAACACGTGGAGTCGTTATTTCCCTTCGTGGGGAAACGGGATCGGAGAAATTCCCATCGTAATTCTGGGGAATTCGGAAAAAATTCCCTTCTAATACTGTCTCATTGCTGTGGTTCTGTTGCTCAGACACTGCTTTAGTGTTTTTCAAAGAAATGACATGCTAGGGAGAACTGCTTGCAAGTTGAAGTGCCTTTTCCTTTTCCATTCCTTTCTACCCTCAGTTTTGACCTTTGGCGTTATTGGGAGTCAGATTTTTGAATCAACTTTTCTTAGAACTTTCAGACCACTGTGCATGGAACTTTGGGATCTGACATTTCTCTACCCTCAGTTTTTCTCTCTTCGGTCATGGGGATAGAATTTCGCTTGGATTTCTCAATCATCCTCAAGCTACCCTCTGATTTTTACAAGGAAGATGCTGGTCTTGTATCGTTTTCTGTTTTTCGATAACCTTGTTGCTCCTTCCTTTGTTTATCCGGCCTTTTTTTTTTGGGCTTTCGGATTTTTCTTTTTCTTTCTTTTGCTTTTTCCAAAACAGGAGCCTTACTCACCTAAGATGTAGCCCTCCGCCTTTTGGCACAGCTGTCACTCTTAGTGTGGCTCTCCCTGTCGATTTTCTTCATTCTTGTTTTTCTTCACTTTTTCTCTCTTGGACCAACGGGATTTTCCCCTTTTCTACTCTTTCAATTTTTTCTTGTACCCGATTCCTCTTTTACACCTTCCTTGTTTGTCAATCAGATTCGAGCTTTTCAGAAAATAGATCCATCCTTCTGAATTTCAGTTCCTCCACAGACTTTAAGAGTGTCAAGCTTTGGGTTTTGATCTGCCATTTCATGCATGTGTGTGAGTCTTGGTCTTTTTGTGTCCCAGGAGAAGTTGATTCATGGTCCGTCATTAACCCCTTTTCTCTCTTTTTTTTTGGTCAAACTGGTCAAAAATGAGGGTAGCAGCAAGGGGTAGCCGCAGGGTCAGGAATGATGGTAGCCGCAAGGGGTAGCCGCAGGGTCTGACCCCCCAGCCGTACGGCTGGCAGCCAACCGTACGGTTAGGGGCTAGCCGTACGGTGGGCTAGCCTGTGGCTGGCTCCTATTTTCTATAAATAGTGGCCCATTTCAAATCATTCTCGTCACTTCTTCTTGCAATCTCTCTTTCTAGCATATAAATTTTCGAAAAAAAAGCGTTAGCGAGTGTTTCATACAAAGTGAGCGATGGCGTTTGCGAGACTATTGTCTATATTCGTATTTATGATGATGGGGGGCCCACCTGAGGGTGGGGAGGCGCCGAAGCTACTCCCGGGTGATGAGGTGAATTCTATCACAGCGATGATGGATGGAAGACTGATATACGCGCCTCATCACGACGACTAGGAGGGTGTGGCCTGGGAGGGGCCACTGGGGGCAGACGGGTCGCTATAGCGGGCGATGTACCGTGACGTGCCTTTGATCTCGCCAGGAGAAGGGCGGGAGTGGCTGCTGATGGAGCCTGCGGCACACGAGATCTGCCGCCGTACTCGGGTATACTCTGATTTTTATGCTAAATGATATGTTTTGAAAAATGCAATGTCATGATATGCATGAAATGTGATAAATTTAATAATTACTTGCCATAGTAAACATACTTAACATAGCTTATTGTTTTTAAAACATGTATTATCCAGTATTAACGTAAAATAGCGAGTTCAAAATTTTATTAAAACATGTGATGTGACAGAGGATTGGACGTTGCCGCGGTTTCACACGTGCCGCTCCCGAGGTTCGAGATCAGCTACCCCTGTTGGTGAGGGCTTACTTGAGCGCGACCCCATTCGGACGATTTATTGAGGTGCTGCCTGGAGGAGAGTTCCAACGATCGGTGAGTCTGCCGACGGTATTAGGAGAGAGATGGTGGGACACGACGCATACCTTCCATTGGAGTTGGGGAGGGATGACGTTGACCCCAGAGGACGTGTTCGTGCTGACGAGACTGCCATTTGGAGGGGAGGCCCTGGTACCCAACCCCCGGGCACGGATTACACTAGATGGGATGGGGGCGACACTAGGATGGAGGCCGAGCCGGCTTGTGGCGGATGGTATACCTCACACGGTGATGGTTCATCATATCGAGGCGGAGAGCGAGAGGTTTGGGGATGGACCGATGACACGGCAGGAGGTCCGGCAGTTGTCACGGCGTTTGCTACTGCTGATGATACACGACTTCTTCTACGCTCGGGGCGGCGACAACCTGCGGTTATTGTGGCTGCCTTACTTGCGATTCTTCGACCAGCTGCACACATTCGCGTGGGGAGGATACGTGCTGGCGGTGCTGTACGAGTCGATGGACTTGGTGTGCCATCATATGGAGCTCAACCACCGCGGGCTGGTCACACTTTGGGAGGTAATTACTTAAATTAAATCTCAATGTTTCTTTTTATGAAAATCATGTGACTGTTTAAATAAAAAATTGACGGTTTTAAAAAAAATGTGATAATTTGCGACAGATGTGGTTTATTGCACATACCCATCAGGGTATCGGTCAGATTCAACTGCACCCGACTTTTGCCGATGAGTTCCCGCTCTTCCCACGGTATTATAGCGGGAACATAGTTGGGGTGTATCGTTATCTGACCCCGGACGTCAGTGCAAGCGACGTTGCAGGTCTTCAGCCAGATCAGGTATGAAATGAAATTTAATTTGTTTTTGAAAAAGGCAGTTGAGTTATTTATGGCGTACGTTCAATGTGGCAGGTTCAGTGGAGCCCGTGGCCTGCATACGTGACGCAGCAGTGGGGGTATGCGGATGCGCTGGCTGGTGCGCGCTCGAGACGGCTATTTGCGCACGAGTACGGTGCAGCATTCTACCTGGGGGAGCGCATAGTGCGGCAGCACACTCCGGGGTTGGGTTTCAGGGTTCCGGCCTGGCCTCCCGCGGCAATGAGGCGGCCGGGCATGCTATCTGCAGAGGAGCGGGCTCTATTCTTGGGAGGCGTCCCGATGGAGGGCTTGCTGGTGGAGGGAGAGTACGGGGGAGATCCGATGTTCATTCGGGGGCAGTTATACATCTCACAGCGGGTCCCACATCAACCCGCTCCTGCGCCGAACCGTCGGGCCAAGGGGATTGCGGATTCAGATGACGAAGATCCGCATGGCGAGAGAGACGAGGAGCCACAGCAGGTGGAGGAGGAAGAGGAGGACGGAGGGTCGGAGGAGGTGCTTTTGGGAGGAGGCAATGGTGGGGTACCACCAGTTGGTCCAGGCGGGGTTGTCGGTGAGGAGCCGACTGTTGCGGCTTCGCCCGGATGAGGCAGGGGAACAAGAGGCGGGAGGAGTCCAGTCGGCGGTCGGAGTCCTGTGTCGAGGCCGCCCATTCCACCAGCCATGTCGGGGAGGACACCTCAGCTGTCGTCGGAGGACATCAGGCATATGCTGGAGTCGATGCAGACAACCGAGGGACGCAGGTCGGTGTCAGGGTCGTCGCCCTATACGGGTCCGGAGATATGGATTGGGCTCAGCATGTGTCATTCTCGCCATTACTGCGCACACCTGTTGGGTCGCCGACTGCCGGGTCGGTGGGGCTGAGGCCGTATTCGCTGTTGACCACATCATCAGGAGCTGCTGGCGGTATAGTCTTCCGGGAGTTAGGAGAGAGGGCAACTCAGCTGGGAGTGGAGGCGTGTATGTGTAGACACCCCGATCCGTGACCCCCGCAAGAACCCTAACGACCTTCGAAAGTACTGTTTTTTGAGTCCAAGACTCACCCGAACACCCGGAACTGCCCCGAAGAGTTTGTTGGCCAAAGAAACATGTTTTAAAAGTGAAATGTCGTACGACAGTCCAGTATGTCGCGCGACAATCCCCTTTCCAGGGACATGTCGCGAGACAATCCCCCCACCACTCCACTTTCTGACTCAGCAATGAGTCAGAATCATCACTAAAAGCAGTATGTCGCGCGACAATCACTCCTTTATGGGGACATGTCGCGCGACAAATGGGCCACCACTCCACTTTCTGACTCATCAGTGAGTCAGAATCATCATTAAAGTAGAATGTCGCGCGACATACACCAAAATGTCGCGCGACATACACCTTTTCGTCACTATAAATAGGCCAGTACCCCCATGGGTTCTAGATAGCAAGTGGGACAGCAACAAAACACCAAAAACAGGGCAAAAAATAGCAGTTTTAGACCAGTTTGGCAGCGAAGTTTATGATCTGATTTTCTGATCTTTCGTCAAGAATTTTTCTCGAGTATCGTCTTATTTTCGAAGAATTATCGAATCTATTCTCGACACTCGACGTGTCCCATTTCTGGAATCGAATTCTCGAAAATATCTGAAGAAGGAGAAGATTATTATCGCCGGAGATCTCTCTGCCGTATTATATTCTCTTTCTTGTTATTATTCTCGTCGGGAAGGTAAATAAAGTCTCTTCTGGTTGTGTTAGATTCCTAACGCGCTCGAAAATCATGTTTATCTGTGTAATTGTTTTATTTCTGTTGTTTTGTCCACATTTTATTTGAATAAATTTATTGCCAAGTTACAAAGCAGTCTACCGTTTTCAAAACAAAAGACCCTGATAAAACCATTTGCAAAACCAGAAGAGTAAGCATATCACCATCCGGATAAAATTTTGTTTTCAAAACCCGGACCGATAAGACTTATCTAGGAATTAAAATCAACATATCCTGTCTCTTCTATAGACTGCGACGTGTCTGATAAAACTCTCCTCAAAGAGTTTTAGTTCCATATTAAATCAGTCCCGATATAAATCCGAACTATTACGAAAGTAATTACAACACGAGAAAACCGTCATTATCTAAGGAAATAATACGGGACACTTTTTCAAAATAAAAGGCTTTGTCATTTGTATTTACATCTTTTCAATAAAACATCAGATCTCGGAACAAAAAGGCTTTTCATACCCTTTCCTGCTTTCCCTAAAAATTAGGGTTTTTATTCGAAAAGTAGTAGACTATCAGTAAAAGCATCCAAGTTCTTCAACATAAAATAAACATATAAGTCCACTAGAGACCGAAAGGGTGGAATGGGTGCTTAACACCTTCCCAAACCGTAATATAGTTCCCGAACCCTATAGAATCCTGGTTTTGTAGACAAACGTGTAAAGAAAGGCTTATCTGTAGCCTCTTCTCTTAAACGACCCCTTTTTGTCCATTTTCTCGTAAAACGTACTGGCGACTCTGAATGAACCCTCTTGTACCTAGAAACAGGATAGAGGGACACCCGATATGAATTATCAAAACACTCCAAGCAAATGGAACGACGGGATCCTTTCCGACGTTTCAGACGCCTAACGAACGGGGACGAGACCCGGGGGTCGCATTTGCGGATTCTCACAATATGGGCCAGACTCCAGTCGGTGAGGGCGGTGATAAGGGGAAGGGCAAAGCGGTGGCGCCTGAACCGGAGATGGGAGAGGATACCGGGGAGGATATACCCCCGGCGGGCGGCATTGGCGGAGCTGGTCCGTCCCAGGCTGGTGGGGCGTCGACGTCTTACTCGATCCCGGAGTACCCCCGGGAGATCCCCTACTTGGATCTCGGGCTACCGAAGCGATACCGGATCCCTGATGTGCCTGTGGATGACGAGCGGATGGGAGCTCTAGCGCATGTCTCGGACGAAGAGGTATGTGCTCTTTAAAACATTAAATACATGTGTTATTATGAATGATAACTGAAGAATTGCTTTTGGCAGATGGGCTTATTCCGACTTCGCGAGGTAGCTGAGTTACTGAGGAGCTACTTCAACATGTACGGACTGCTGACGTTTGCGGCTCCCTTCCCGACGGAGTACATGGGGTGGTATAGCAGACGCTTGGCGAGAGATACGACTGCTACGTACCATCCTTCTCGCTCGCGGTCTCGGTCGGCGGCACCTTCTCAGTCAGTCCAGCAGTCGAGGCGCACTTCTCGGCTTGCTCCTTCTCCCCATGGCGAGGGTCGAACAGTTTCGGAGAGTCCCGCGGAAGGTGCTGGAGAGACAGAAGCGAAGCGATCGCGCACGATGGATCCTCCCCCTTCTCCTCAGCGTTGATGGTTTTAGCGCTTGTTCTATGTTAGGTTTTCTTTAGAAAAAACATTTTAATTTAAGTTGTTAATTTAGTTATGTTTTGGTTTTAGTAAAGACTTTGTTAATTTAGTAGTTAATTTAAATGTGTTTGTTTTTTTTTTTTAGGAAAAATGTTGGTTTATCAGTGTGGTTGGTTTAATTTATTAATAAAATATTTATGCTTTGTGGAGAAAACATGTTTGTGATGTTATGTGAATGTTAAAAAAATATTGTAAATGTGGTTGGAAAAAATGGTTACATAACACATGTTGGCAAAAATCATTATGAGCTTGATTAAAACAAAATGATTAATTGTATGTGGTGGCAACCATATCATAAATGTATGCGAAAGAATTTGTTAAGAGTGGCTAAATTTAATTACAAAAATAGTCAAGCACGCGTGTTGGCAAGTGATTATTAAATTTATATGCATGCAATGATGGATCGTTCTTCCTGAATAAAGTCTGGCAACATTCATACCATGATGTATTGTGAAGAAAACTTTGGAAAACAAAGATTTTTGAGAATTTGGAAAACAAATATTTTTGACCAAGGGGAAGGGCGAACCGCACGCCCCACCCGCAAGAGGTAGCCGTACGGTTGGCAGCTAGCCATACGGTTGGTGCCCAACCGTGCGGTTGGCCTGTGCATTCTGCTATAAATAGAGCGCGAATTTGTCCCTTTTTTCGCATCAAGATCACTATTCACTCTATCCTTCTATCCTAAAAGTAGATCATCTTTTCCTCTGTCGTCATGTCTACCTTCCGTACTAGTGCTGCCTTTTCCCTCTTGTCTGATTTTGTATCTTTAGCCGAGGCCGACTGTGGTCTTAACTGGGGCGACCTGAGCCATCTTCACCATTGGTGTTCGCATGAGATCAATTGGTCGTTTTTTCTTGGTTTGGCTGAGTTCTGGGATGCTGAGGATCACTGCTTCCATATCGGGTTAGACGAGCTATGCCCGACGATTGAGGAGTTCACCGTACTGATGCGCCAGGATCTTTCATGGCCGTTGGCATCTTTGCGAGATGCTAGGAGTCCTCGGGTTATGCTAGCGGACTTTTTGGGTTTACGGGAGAGTGAGTGCCGGCCCATGATTGTAGATGGACGGCTTCACTTGCGTCGCTTGGTTGATTTTTTCATGCATCATGGTGATGATCCGGCTTACTATTCAGGTCGGACTGCTGCGTGTATGATTTTTACCTTTTCTCAGATGCTTCTAGTTACTGATGATGCTATCATGGTTGACCCCTTAATTATTCGGGTTGTATTTGAGGCTAGATGCGGCCATTTGGTGACTCCCATCTTACTGGTGGAGACACTGAATGGTCTAGATGCCGTTGTTCTGTCTTGACTTGGTCACTTTTGAGGTAGCCCTTATCTGCTGTATATGTGGGTTACTGAGAGGTTTTGGTATCTGGGGACTCGACTTCCCTGGGATTCTCGGCACTTCTTTCTTCGCCCCGACTATGCCCTGATCCACCGTTTGTCGTCCTACGACTGGGCTGTCCGTTTTTCTAAGTCTTCTTCGTTGATTCGTTGGGATATCCAATGGTGGCGCATGAGGACCATGATCGTCAGTATGGGTGGGCAGAACTTCCTCCAATTTCGTGGTTTACGAGAGACATCGTTCTACATACCTAGCCGGTTGACTAGACAGTTTGGTCTTCCTCTGAGTATACCCCTCCCACTGAGGGATTTTTCTTCGGTTACACTGCCTGTTACCCCTAGGTTGGAGACGACCCTACGAGGTCTTTGGTCTACCCGTTTTGTTCGACGATTCCATGGAGGAGAGCTTGGCATTACCCAGGTCACCCGTTCTGACGTTGTGTTACATATTTGGCGTCGGGTTCGTCAGACCGTTGAGTACGAGCCTATGATGATGAGGTGGTTTCGGTTTGCGGACTCACAGGTGACAGAGGAGACAATACTTGCTTCATATCAGACCATGGATCGAGAGAGGATCTTATATTCCGCTTCTGACTGATGGTTTTGCTGGTTAGGTTAGGTTTGGTATATTGCTTCTTTATGAAAGCTTTTTGGATGTAGGTAAGTGGATCTGTAGGAAAATTATGTAGGAGCTTGGTGTATGTAGGTCGTTTTTGTATAAAAGGATTTTGATTATGTGTATGGAAAATCTCTTTCTGCCTCTTGTTGCTTTCAAATGGATGAATCTTATTATAATGAATAGACCGGGCCTGATATTTTAATTCAGGTTTCTTACGTTTCCCCAGATAGTAACCCTTCTTCTTCCTTTTTTTTTTGGGGCCAGGTCTCCGTAGTTCATGCATACAATCTTACTGATAGTATTTCTTCAATCAGTCGAGGTTGACTGGTAAGTTCAACTCTTGGCCATCAATATCGGTAAGAAACACGGAACCTCTGGATAAGATTTTGGTAACAATGTAAGGGCCTGTCCACTTTGGCGAGAACTTTCCTCGCGGGTCTCGGGCTGGTTCACGAATTTCTTTGAGTAATAAGTCTCCAACTATGATGTTTCTATCTTGGATCTTTTTATTAAAGGCTTTGGCAACACGTTTTTGATACCCTTGATGTTGATATGAAGGCCTCAAACGGTTTTCATCAATCATCGCCAATTCCTCATACCAAGCCTTTATCCAATCACTTTCAGTGACTTGATTTTCCAAGACAACCCGTAAAGAGGGTATTTCCATTTCCACTGGTAGAACCGCTTCCATTCCATATGTAAGGGAAAAAGGTGTTGATCCTGTAGAAACCCTTTCAGTAGTTCGATATCCCCAAAGTGCATATGGGAGCTTTTCGGGCCAATCTCTGCCGGATCTGACCATCTTACTAATGATGTTCTTTAAATTCTTGTTAGCAGCTTCCACGGCTCCATTAGTTTGCGGGCGATATAGAGAGGATTTGTGGCGTTTGATGCCATATTCTTCCAAGATCTCGTTGGCTTCACCCTCGAAATAAGTCCCATTATCAGATATTATCTCATGTGGTACCCCGTATCAGCATATGATGTTGTGTCGGATAAATCGGGCTACTTTTCTGGCATTTAAATCTTTGTAAGACTCAGCTTCAACCCACTTGGTGAAATAATCAATGGCCACCAGAATGTATTCATGCCCATTACTTCCTTTTGGCGAGATCTTACCAATTATGTCAATACCCCAGATGGAAAATGGCCAGGGAGATGTCATAGGATATAATTCTTTTGGTGGGAGCTTATGTGCCTTGGCGTATATTTGACATTGGTGACACCCTTTGACGTAGTCAAAACAATCTTTTTGCATCGTTAACCAGTAATACCCTTGTCGCACTATTTTACGTGCCAATGTATGACCACTCATATGTGGACCACACTCCCCACTATGAATTTGTTCCATCCTTGCTTGGGATTTTTCTTCGTCGAGACATTGAAAGTGTATACCGTCATCGTTTCTTCGGTATAATTTTCCCGCACAGATGATAAACCGGGATGCGAGTCGGCGAAGTGTAACCCGAGTGATTTTGTCCGTATTTGGTGGGTATTCATTGTGCTTGAGTAATTTCCAGATGTCATAATACCAAACACTTTTGTCAATCCCGCTTCCACTTTCAACATCGAGTGATAGGCAAAATACTGGATTTGCCCGTTTCTGAATTTGGATCTAGATCTCTTCTTTCTCTCCCGGAATTTCGACCATCGAGGCTAGAGTGACCAATGCATCGGCAAAATTGTTTTGCGTTCTTGGGATCTAGAAGAATCCAATACAATCAAATTTCTTGGCGGTCTCTTCGAGTTGGGCTAAAAAGGGTACTAGTTTTTCCTCTTTGATCTTCCACTTTTTTAGGATCTGATGAATAATGAGGGCGGAGTCCCCAAATACCTGGATCTTACGAACCCCTTTCTGCAAAGCGATTTCTAACCCGACAATACATGCCTCGTATTTTGCGATGTTGTTAGTATAGGGAAATTCCAAACGAAAAGACATAGGGGCGTGTGTCTCGTCTGGTGAAATTAATAGGACCCCGATCCCATTTCCATTTCGATTGCAAGCCCCATCAAAGTACATTTTCCACTCATCATCTTTCGTAATTTCCATGATACCCTCATCAGGAAATTCAAATTCTTCTAACTCAGTATCGATGATGGGGTTTCCAGCCAGGTGATCCGCTATGACTTGCCCTTTAACAACTTTTTGGGTTATGTATGAGATATGGAATTCCGATAGCAAAAACACCCATTTAGCCATTCTGTTAGTCAGTAATGGTTTCTCGAACAAGTATCGCAAGGGGTCCAGTCGTGAAATCAAGATTACAGAGAAAACCAACATGTAATGCCGCAGCTTTTGGGTGGCCCAAACCAAGGAAGCACATGATTTCTCTAACGGTGTATAATTTTGTTCCCCCAGAGAGAGATTTTTGCTGAGATAATATATTGCTTGTTTGGTTCTTGTTTTCAACAAATGTTGAGCTAACATTGCCCCCACCGATGAATTGTTGACTGACATGTACAATATCAGCGGAATGCCCACTTGAGGAGGTGCTAGGACTGGTGGGTTAGACAAATATTGTTTGATCTTATCAAATGCTTCTTGGCATTGCTCGTTTCATTGTCCGTCTGAATTCTTTTGAAGTAGCTTAAAAATGGGTTCACAAGTTTGAGTCAATTGTGAAATAAATCTGCTTATGAACTGCAATCTTCCCAAAAAACCCCGAATTTCCTTCTCTGTTTTAGGAACTGGCATTTCTTGAATATACTTTATTTTTTCCGGATCAACCTCGATTCCCTTTTTACTGACGATATATCCTAGCATTTTGCCTTTGGTGACCCCGAATACACATTTTTGAGGGTTCAAACGCATTTGAAATTGCATAAGCCGTTCAAAGAAGACGCGAAGAGTTTCCACATGACTTGCCCGGTCTAAGGATTTGATGATCATGTCGTCGACGTACACTTTTACTTCCTTATGAATCATATCATGAAATAGAGTAGTTGCCGCTCGTTGATACGTAGCCCCGGCATTTTTCAACCCAAATGGCATGACGGTGTAACAATAAGTACCCCATGGTGTGATAAAGGCCGTTTTTTCTGATGATCAGGATGCATTTTGATTTGATTATATCCGGCAAATTCATCGACGAATGATTTTAAAGCATGATTTGCAGTGTTATCGACAATGAGATCAATATTTGGCAGTGGAAAATCATCTTTTGGACATGCAGCATTTAAATTGCGATAATCGACACAAACTCGTACTTTTCCATTGGCTTTTGGTACTGGCACTATGTTGGCCAACCAAATGGGGTATTCAACCACCCGTATGAATCCAACATCCAATTGTTTTGTGACTTCTTCCTTTACCTTGAGCGACCACTCAGGTACTAGTTTTCTTAACTTTTGCTTGACAGGTTTACACTCGGGTTTAGTGTGTATTTCGTGCATTACGATGTTGGCATCTAAACCCGGCATATCAGCATATGACCAAGCGAAAACATTAACAAACTCTTTCAACAAATTTTCTAAGTCTGTTTTTTCATCTTGGCTTAATTCGGCCCCAATTTTTATCTCTTTTTTGTCATCTGTTGTTCCCAAATTTATTGTGACCGTGTCCCCTTCAATAGGTTGTATTCTTTGTTCATCATTCAAATTCTCATTCATAACTTCAACATCACAAGAATCAAAGTAAGGGGAAAGATTGTCAATTTTATTGATAGAAATATCATTTGGTATGGATAGCATACATTCTAATTTTTGTACATTCCTATTAACATTCCTTTCTCTCTTTTTCTTCTTTTCTTCTTCAATGGGACGAATGAGGTGCACAGGGTCCCCGAGATAGTCTTCCTTAGTTGCCATAACCTCAAACATGTTACCCAGCATATCTTCCTCTTCTAGTGGCTCGACAGGTGGCCGGGTAATCTTCAACCAAGATGAAAAGGTGTGAGTAAATCCTTCACTGATACACAAGTCTTCTTCAAAGAAAATTTCTAACCCCAGTTGTATTTTTCCCTCTGCATTTACCCATGGTTCTTGAAACCCGCAGTAAGGAAAGTCTTCACCCTCTTTTATAAACCATCCATTTAACGAACTATCGGCGGATACGGTGCTCTTCATTCGGCTAACATCTCCCATATATCCCAATCCAGCAAAAGGACTCGGTTGTTGGTATGGTTCGATCATTTGTGCAATGCCGGCCTAATATTTTCCCAAACCGATCCCTGGTAAAAATTTCATATTCCTCATCATCTTTATCACTTGCGGATTCATGGCTGGCATATCCTCATGAGGCAGATACTTCACAGCCTGGGTGGTAAGAGTTTGCACCTTTGGCTCATACGAAAATCCCCCAAGTTGGACATCCTGGCTTCCGATTCCCAATACAGGCAAGTTTCTTGGCACTATTGCTCTTTCAGGATCTCCTTTAACAACGATGATGTCCTCGTCGAAAGGTATTTTTATTTTTTGATGAAGTGAAGAAGGGAGTGCTCCAACCTCATGCAACCAAACTCGTCCTAATAATAAATTGATGCTCGATGGAATGTCAATGACTTGAAATTCAGTGGTAAACATGGCCGGTCCTATTTGCATACTCAGCATGACGGAACCTAATACATCTCGCTTAGTATTGTCGTATGCTCGAACCGTGACAGGTGATTCTTCCAATGTAGTTAAGTCAATACCCAAACGAACAGCGGTTTTCAAAGGACACACATTAATCGAAGAACCATAATCCATGAGAACATATGGTATAGACATCCCACAAGCCTCAACGGTGATACGTAGAGCTTGGTTATGATCCCGACCGAGCGGTGATAGGTCTTTATCAGAAAATCCAAGAACTTGTTTCTGCACCCCCATTGAAGCGATCATTGCTGTTAACTCATTCGGGGTGGATTCAAGAGGGACAACTGATTCATGTAACATTTTCATTAGTGCCATTCGATGTGGCTTGGATGCCACTAAAAGTCCCCAAATTGAAATTTGGGCTTGTGTTTTCTTTAACTGTTCAACAACACGCCCTTCTTCCGGATCTTTTGTCGGTTCCTTGGGAGTAGTGGCATCAGTAGGTTGCTTGGTATTTGGCAGTTGGTAAACTCTCCCAAAACGGGTCAACTGTAGGACCCACGTTGCAACTGGATCATTTGCCCTTTCAGGTACTTCAACTGTAGCTGGAGGTGACTTTTCTTCGACTTGCGAGACTCTATTCCAATCAAAGGCGATCATGTTTATTTGTGAGAAATATGCGCTTTGATGGGTGTCCCTTTTTATTGTTTTTCCTCGGCTATATCCAAGCCCTTGTCGCCTCGGGTTGCCTCCAAGCTGCGGAAAGTGGGCGATCCCTTGATTTTGTTTGCCAAGCCCAAAATCGGGTATAAACTGCATTTGTTTCATCCAACCCCTAACTTTTGGGCTAAATATCTCTTGTGACTGCGTGGTGCAAGTTTCATCAACACATAACCCCAATAGGGTTTCATCTTCAATTTCTTCGGCAATTTTCTGGGACTTTGGGGGAATGTATTGGATGACTGTGGGTGAAGGCTTTGAACAGCCAAATTTCATCACTTCAACATTTTCTGTATTCACGGCAGGTTTAATCAAGAATACATGATCTGGTAAATCTGAATCCTCCTCGATAGCATTGATACGGTAATTGGGAAGGGGATTCCTTGCAACATTCGGGGCTGACAGATCAGGAATTCTTTTGCTATTGATTAGGTTTTAGATAGCATGCCGTAGGGCCATACAACTATCGGTAGTGTGCCCGAACCCTTGGTGGTATTTGCAACGCTCATTCATGTTCCAATGAAACGGTATTTGTTGTGGTAATGGTCTCGGGTTCATGGGATACATAATCCCAGCTTCTTTCAGTTGTTCAAAAACCTTTCCCAACGGTCCCGATAATTGCGAAAAGTGTCTATCGCGTGAGCGATTCTAATCAAATGTCCTGGGTTGTTATTGTTGCTATTAAGATACCCCGGTGTAGGATAATCCCCAATGTTTTTCACAGAGTTTTGACCATAGGGGTTGTTGGAGTATCCTCTACCATAGGACCCATAAGATGTTACTTGATTGACAGCTGACATAGAAGTCTTCTTGTATTGCGAGGCAAACTTCTTGATTTCAGCCTGCTTGGCCAGGTCCTCCTCAATTTCGTTGCCAACATGGAGTAGAGCCTTGAACCTGCTAAAGAATTGATGACCCATTTGAGCCCGAATCTCGGGTTTCAAATTCTTCACGATCATTCCCAGTTGTTCCTCTTAATCTAGGCGCTCCACCATTTGGGCTGCCAACTCCCTCCATCTCGTAACAAATTCGCTAATACGCTCGTTCTCCTTTTGCTTAGCCATCTCCAGATGTTTTCTCGTAACTTTAAGTTCTTCATTAGTTTTGTACTGCGACACAAACTCTTGGACGATGGCGGACCATGATCTGACACGGTGCTTTTCAAGGTTCAAAAACCAACTCTGGGCTGGCCTAGCTAGCGTGAGATGAAAAGAATTAGCCAATTCAGCCTCCCCGACATCATAAATTCTCATTGAACGGACATATGATTTCAGGTGGAGTTCCGGTGGTGTAGTTCCCGTAAACTTTGGAATGGAAGGCATCTTAAAACCCACTGGATAATGAGCCTTAGGGTATAAATTGTAGCTTTGCAACTGGGTCAAATCATTCGAACTTTCTGCGACCTTTTGGGTAAGTGCTTTCAATTGTTCTTTAAGTTCAAACAGGTCTTTATCTCCCCGGTAAGCTTCCATTGGTGAGGGGCCCTCTCCTTGGATACTCATGGGCCTTCTTATCGGATCATAGTATGGATCGTGGTAAGGTTTGTGGATCGGTTGCATTTGCGGAGGGGCTTGATTAGTCAGGTCCGGTTGTAACCAATTGCCGACTGGATCATGCATGGGTTTGGGTTGGTTCAACTGTTTAAACGGCGGTGGCACTTCGGTATGAACTGAGAGTGGCGGTGGTGGTGGTGGAATACCTGGAGTTTCTCTTGGCGGATCTGTCATGCACCCTTTAGCCAACTCATCCAGCTTGGCTCGAGTATTTTGATTGTCACTTAATAACATGGCCATGCTTTGGTTCAAATTTATCAGCATCCGATACATGTCTTCGGGGTTTGGTAACGGAACATTCTTATTCCCACTTGTACTAGCCAGGTTTGGATCAGCATTCATAGATGGAGCGTGATGTAGCGGTTGACCCCCAACAGTATTATTCTGAGGCATCCCTGGGTTTGTATAAAAAGGACTGGGCAGCGGATCCGCTGCATTGTTCAATTGGTTGTTCACATTTCGGTTCGAAGTATTCTGATCCATGTTTTCAAAAGAAACTGGTCTAACGAGTCGTCCGGTACTGTCTCTTCCGCCCACGCAGAGGCCAGGATGGAATGAATATCTGATGTGGAAAAAAAAGGACAAATTCGATCGCGCACATTCCCCGGAAAATAACAACAATATATCATTTAGAACTTGCCGGACTTTATCCAGAAATACATCGATCGGGACAAAAATAAACACACAAAAAGTTTTCTTTAGGTGAGATCAAAAGCAGACCAACGGCGACAACTTAAGAGCCCCGTACAGCGGTAGGGTAGGACTAGAATTCCCTGGGTTTCCTGACCGTCTATAGTTTTGAAAATTCATTTTGAAAAGAGCTTTCTGAAAAATCATTTGAAAACACGGGAAGTCTCTCCTCATGAGTTGCTTTGTTCATGAAAAAAGGGCTTTCACTCACTAGATTCTCACGACTGTCGGTCCTTAAAACAATGCGCAAAATCTGGTGTTCTAAGCCGACTCCTTATATGCAAGTGTGGTTTAAGAGGGTAAGGTTTAAGGCTCCCTCCTATTTGGCAGGTCTTACAATATACCTCAAGATCGCAGGTACGTGTAAGTACCTTTTGATATACATCCCGGGTACGTGAGTGTTCTCGTCACTCTATATACCTCGGTAAGTACTTGGCCAAGGAGAGTGGTCCCAGGCGCTTTTGGCTAGTGCAGACCTGCAAGTCCGCGGCCTAGTCACGACTCTGGTCCCGAGGTTGATAGGGTAAATTCACACTCACGAAAATGCATGATAGGGCGTGAGTGAGTGCGAAATAACAATATGGTGGTTCATTATTGATCAATGCATTAGGGTTTGTTACAGCATTTTACAAAATTTTAATTATGAAAAAGATTTTCCTCACATAATTACCAAATAAGGGCATCAGGGTATCCACCTAAATCGCTTCTATGTTATTCTAAGACTAAGGCGTACAAGACCTATATCTAATAAATAACAGGAATTAAATATATGATCCATTATAATAGAGCTTAGTTCTCGACATCCCCAGCAGAGTCGCCACTGTGAGAATCCGGACCCCATACCCGAGAGAGGAGAAGTCCTCATTCTCGTATTTTCTTTGAAAAACGTGTTTTGTAGAGTCGCCAGTTTGTTTTACGAGAAAACAAACAAAAGATCGTAAAAAGGACAATTCGAAAATGAATTATCCTTCATACGTTTAAAACCAGAGATTCATTTAAATATTTGCTTTGCTAGGGTTCGGGAACTACGTTACAAATTGGGAAGGTGTTAGGCACCTAATTCGCCCTTTTGGTCTCTTAACGGATCATGTTTTTAATTCCTATCTTAGATATCTTGCAAGTAGTTTGAATAGTTTTCAGAATAGTCCTTTCCAGATAAATTCAGTAGTATTTTGAAATCAGACTCGAGCTTTGCGAGCGCCTACGTATTCATTCATAGAATGAAATCAGAGTCTCGTAGTTCCATTTGTTTGGAAACTATTTTTGTATTTTTGTTTGTTTTGAAAACGTGTCAAAACGAGTTTTAGTTTTCTTGTAAAATTTAGAAAGGACTAGTTTAGAAAATAATGAACTTCTTTGCAAGTTGTCTAATTTTCTGTATTAAACCTAGAATTTAAATGCAGTATAGAAATAAAGAGGGGTTGTAGAAAATATACCTGATGTGCTTGAAGGAGAAGTGGGAACCTTGCCTTGATTACTTCTCTCTCTAGAGCTTTTTCTCACTAAAAATTCTCTAAAATAAGACTCTCTAATTATTTGGATAGAGTTTTGCCTTACTCAAAACACTATTGAGTGTTGATGATCCCAAATGGGATCCCAAGGGTCCTATTTATAGCAAAAATTCTGCCAAAAACGCTCCAAAAGAGGCCAACCGCAGGGGGTAGCCGCAGGGGGTGCAGCTAGGGCGTGTGGCTGGGAGCCAACCGTACAGCTGGCAGGTCAATCCCCGTCCTAGTAAGCGAAGAGGCAACAAAGGTCATATCAGACTCCTCACGCGGCCGGAATTGAAATCTTTCTTAACGGGCTCCTATATGTATGATGACTCCTCACACGACCGCCTCTTTCCTTTCGGTTAGGCGACATGATGCATCAATCTTTTCTTCCGTCTACCCTCAGTGGTGCGCTACCCTCAGTGGCACACCACCCTCCGTGTATAAGACTTCACGTGAGGAGTTTTGGCATTTCATTGAGTCCAAATGATCGTAACGGAAAAGTGCTTCAAAGGTTTCCCAATCCTAGGAAAAAATGAAAGAAAGAATGCTTTGGGTTTCGTGATACATCCCTTCGGGGGGATCTGGAGTTTAAGAAAAAAATCAATATCTTTGAGAATTTTGAAAACTCCCATCATGGGGAGTGTGGGGATAAAGTTATTCCCTTCGTGGGGAATGCACGGTAAAGGTTATTTCCCTTCGTGGGGAAAGGGGATCGGAAGAAATTCCCATCGTGGGGAATGTGAAGAATTCCTATCTTTGAGGAATTCGAAAAAAATTCCCTTCATGGGAAACACGTGGAGTCGTTATTTCCCTTCGTGGCGAAAGTGATTTCGGAGAAATTCCCATCGTGGGGAATGCGAAGAATTCCTAACTCTGAGAAATTCGAAAAAAATTCCCTTCGTGGGGAACACGTGGAGTCGTTATTTCCCTTCTTGGGGAAAGGGGATCGGAGAAATTCCCATCGTGGGGAATGCGAAGAATTCCTAATTCTGAGGAATTCTGAAAAAATTCCCTTCGTGGGGAACACGTGGAGTCGTTATTTCCCTTCGTGGGGAAAGGGGATCGGAGAAATTCCCATCGTGGGGAATGCGAAGAATTCCTAATTCTGAGGAATTCGGAAAAAAATCCTTTCTAATACTGTCTCATTGCCGTGGTTCTGTTGCTTAGACATTGCTTTAGTGTTTTTCAAAGAAATGATATGCTAGGGAGAACTGCTTGCAAGTTGAAGTGCCTTTTCCTTTTTCATTCCTTTCTACCCTTGGTTTTGAACTTTGGCGTTATTGGGAGTCAGATTTTTGAATCAACTTTTCTTAGAACTTTCGGACTGTTGTGCATGGAACTTTGGGATCTGACATTTCTCTACCCTCAGTTTTTCTCTCTTCGGTCATGGGGATAGAATTTCGCTTGGATTTCTCAATCATCCTCAAGCTACCCTCTGATTTTATCAAGGAAGATGCTGGTCTTGTATCATTTTCTGTTTTTTGATACCCGTGTTGCTCCCTCCTTTGTTTATCCGGCCTTTTATTTTTGGGCTTTCGGATTTTTCTTTTTCTTTCTTTTGCTTTTTCCAAAACAGGAGCCTTACTCACCTAAGATGTAGCCCTCCGCCTTTTGGCACAGCTGTCACTCTTAGTGTGGCTCTCCCTGTCGATTTTTTTCATTCTTGTTTTTCCTCACTTTTTCTTGTACCCGATTTCTCTTTTACACCTTACCTGTTTGTCAATCAGATTCGAGCTTTTTGGAAAATAGATCCATCCTTTTGAATTTCGGTTCCTCCACAGACTTTAAGAGTGTCAAGCTTTGGGTTTTGATCTGCCATTTCGTGCATGTGTGTGAGTCTTGGTCTTTTTGTGTCCCAGGAGAAGTTGATTCATGGTCCGTCATTAACCCCTTTTCTCTCTTTTTTTTTTTTTTGGTCAAACTGGTCAAAAATGAGGGTAGCCGCAAGGGGTAGCCACAGGGTCAGGGGGTAGCCGCAGGGTCATGAATGATGGTAGCCGCAAGGGGTAGCCGCAAGGTCTGACCCCCCAGCCGTACGGCTGGCAGCCAACCGTACGGTTGGGGGCTAGCTGTACAGTTGGCTAGCCTGCGGCTGGCTCCTATTTTCTATAAATAGTGGCCCATTCGAATCATTCTCGTCACTTCTTCTTGCAATCTTTCTTTCTAGCATATAAATTTCCGAAAAAAAAGCGTTAGCGAGTGTTTCATACAAAGTAAGCACTGGCGTTTGCGAGACTACTGTCTATATTCGTATTTATGATGATGGAGGGCCCACCGTAAGGTGGGGAGGCGCCGGAGCTACTCCCGGGTGATGAGGTGGATTCTATCACAGCGATGATGGATGGACGACTGATATGCTAGCCTCATCACGACGACTGGGAGGGTGTGGCCTGGGAGGGGCCACTGGGGCAGACGGGTCGGTACAGCGGGCGATGTACCGTGACGTGCCTTTGATCTCGCCAGGAGAAGGGCGGGAGTGGCTGCTGATGGAGCCTGCGGCACACGAGATCCGCCGCCGTATTCGGGTATACTCTGATTTTTATGCTAAATGATATGTTTTGAAAAATGCAATGTCATGATATGCATGAAATGTGATAAATTTAATAATTACTTGCCATAGTAAACATACTTAACATAGCTTATTGTTTTTAAAACATGTATTATCCAGTATTAACGTAAAATAGCGAGTTCTAAATTTTATTAAAACATGTGATGTGACAAAGGATTGGACGTTGCCGCGGTATCACACGTGCCGCTTCCGAGCTTCGAGATCAGCTACCCCCGTTGGTGAGGGCTTACTTGAGCGCGACCCCATTCGGACGATTTATTGAGGTGCTGCCTGGAGGAGAGTTCCAACGATCGGTGAGTCTGCCGACGGTATTGGGAGAGAGATGGTGGGACACGACGCATACCTTCCATTGGAGTTAGGGAGAGATGACGTTGACCCCAGAGGACGTGTTTGTTCTGACGGGACTGCCATTTGGAGGGGAGGCTCTGGTACCCAACCCCCGGGCACGAATTACACTAGATGGGATGGGGGCGGCACTAGGATGGAGGCCGAGCCGGCTTGTGGTGGATGGTATACCTCACACGGCGATGGTTCATCATATCGAGGCGGAGAGCGAGAGGTTTGGGGATGGACCAATGACACGGCAGGAGGTCCGGCAGTTGTCACGGTGTTTTCTACTGCTAATGATACACGACTTCTTCTACGCTCGGGGCGGCGACAACCTGCGGTTATGGTGGCTGCCTTACTTGCGATTCTTTGACCAGCTGCACACATTCGCGTGGGGAGGATACGTGCTGGCGGTGCTGTACGAGTCGATGGACATGGTGTGCCGTCATATGGAGCTCAACCACCGCGGGCTGGTCACACTTTGGGAGGTAATTACTTAAATTAAATCTCAATGTTTCTTTTTATGAAAATCATGTGACTGTTTAAATAAAAAATTGATGGTTTTAAAAAAAATGTGATAATTTGCGATAGATGTGGTTTATTGCACATACCCATTAGGGTATCGGTATTATAGTGGGAACATAGTCGGGGTGTATCGTTATCTGACCTCGGACGTCAGTGCAGGCGATGTTGCAGGTCTTCAGCTAAATCAGGTATGAAATGAAATTTAAATTTGTTTTTGAAAAAGACAGTTGAGTTATTTATGGCGTACGTTCAATGTGGCAGGTTCAGTGCAGCCCGTGGCCTGCATACGTGACGCAGCAGTGGGGGTATGCGGATACGCTGGCTGCTGCGCGCTCGAGACGGCTATTTGCGCACGAGTACGGTGCAACATCCTACCTGGGGGAGCGCGTAGTGCGGCAGCACACTCCCAGGTTGGGTTTCAGGGTTTCGGCCTGGCCTCCCGCGGCAATGAGGCGGCCGGGCATGCTATCTGCAGAGGAGCGGACTCTATTCTTGGGAGGCGTCCCGATGGAGGGCTTGCTGGTGGAGGGAGAGTACGGGACGTTCGCGCACCGTTTCCTGATGAGATAGATGAAGGGGGTGCGAGGCAGGGTGATATACGCGAGGTACACTGCTATCGGGGGAGATCCGATGTTCATCGGAGGGCAGTTATACATCTCACAGCGGGTCCCACATCAGCCCACTCCTGCGCCGAACCGTCGGGCCCAGGGGATTGCGAATTCGGATGACGAGGATCCGTATGGCGAGAGAGACGAGGAGCCACAGCAGGTGGAGGAGGAAAAGGAGGACGGAGGGTCGGAGGAGGTGCCTTTGGGAGGAGGCAATGGTGGGGTACCACCAGTTGGTCCAGGCGGGGTTGTCGGTCAGGAGCCGACTGTCGCGGCTTCGCCCTGACGAGGCAGGGGAACAAGAGGCGGGAGGAGTCCAGTCGGCGGTCGGAGTCCTGTGTCGAGGCCGCCCATTCCACCAGCCATGGCGTGGAGGACACCTCAGCTGTCATCGAAGGACATCAGGCATATGCTGGAGTCGACGCAGACACCCGAGGGACGCGGGTCGGTGTCAGGGTCGTCGCCCATATACGGGTCCGGAGATATGGATTGGGCTCAACATGTGTCATTCTAGCCATTGCTGCGCACACCTGTTGGGTTGCCGGGTGCAGGGTCGGTGGGGCTGAGGCCGTATTCGCTGTCGACCCCATCATCAGGAGCTGCTCGCGGTATAATCTTCTAGGAGTTAGGAGAGAGGGCAGCTCAGCTGGGAGTGGAGGCGTGTATGGGCCAGACTCCAGTCGGTGAGGGCGGTGACAAGGTGAAAGGCAAAGCGGTGGCGCCTGAACCAGAGATGGGAGAGGATATACCCCCAGCGGGCGGCGTTGGCGGAGCTGGTCAGTCCCAGGCTGGTGGGGCATCGACGTCTTACTCGATCCCGGAGTACCCCCGGGAGATCCCCTACTTGGATCTCGGGCTACCGAAGCGACACCGAATCCTTGATGTGCCTGTGGATGACGAGCGGATGGGAGCTCTAGCGCATGTCTCAGACGAAGAGGTATGTGCTCTTTAAAACGTTAAATACATGTGTTATTATGAATGATAACTGACGAATTGGTTTTGGCAGATGGGCTTATTCCGACTTCGCGAGGTAGCTGAGTTGCTAAGGAGCTACTTCAACATGTACGGACTACTGACGTTTGCGACTCCCTTCCCGACGGAGTACATGGGGCGGTATAGCAGACGCTTGGCGGGAGATACGACTGCTACGTACCATCCTTCTCTCTCACGGTCTCGGTCGGCGGCACCTTCTCAGTCAGTCCAGCAGTCGAGGCGCACTTCCCGGCTTGCTCCTTCTCCCAATGGCGAGGGTCGCACAGTTTCGGAGAGTCCCGCGGAAGGTGCTGGAGAGACAGAAGCGAAGCGACCGCGCACGATGGATCCTCCCCCTTCTCCTCAGCGTTGATGGTTTTAGCGCTTGTTCTATGTTAGGTTTTATTTAGGAAAAACATTTTAAATTAAATTGTTAATTTAGTTATGTTTTGGTTTTAGTAAAGACTTTGTTAATTTAGTAGTTAATTTAAATGTGTTTTTTTTTTTTTAGGAAAAATGTTGGTTTATCAGTGTGGTTGGTTTAATTTATCAATAAAATATTTATGCTTTGTGGAGAAAACATGTTTGTGATGTTATGTGAATGTTAGAAAATTATTGTAAATGTGGATGGAAAAAATGGTTACATAACACATGTTGGCAAAAATCATTATGAGCTCGATTAAAACAAAATGATTAATTGTATGTGGTGGCAAACATATCATAAATGTATGCGAAAAAATTTGTTAAGAGTGGCTGAATTTAATTACAAAAATAGTCAAGCACGCGTGTTGGCAAGTGATTATTAAATTTATATGCATGCAATGATGGATCGTTCTTCCTGAATAAAGTCTGGCAACATTCAAACCATGATGTATTGTGAAGAAAAATTTGGAAAACAAAGATTTTTGAGAATTTGGAAAACAAAGATTTTTGACCAAGGGGAAGGGCCAACTGCACGCTCCACCCGCAAGGGGTAGCCGTACGGTTGGCAGCCAGCCGTACGGTTGGTGCCCAACCGTGCGGTTGGCCTGTGCATTCTGCTATAAATAGAGCGCGAATTTGTCCCTTTTTTCCCATCAAGATCACTATTCACTCTATCCTTCTATCCTAAAAGTAGATCATCTTTTCCTCTGTCGTCATGTCTACCTTTCGTACTAGTACTGCCTTTTCCCTCTTATCTGATTTTGTATCTTTGGCCGAGGCCGACTGTGGTCTTAACTGGGGCGACCTGAGCCATCTTCACCGTTGGTGTTCGCATGAGATCAACTGGTCGTTTTTGCTTGGTTTGGCTGAGTTCTGGGATGCTGAGGATCACTGCTTCCGTATTGGGTTAGACGAGCTATGCCCGACAATTGAGGAGTTCACCATACTAATGCGCCAGGATCTTTCATGGCTGTTGGCATCTTTGCGGGATGCTAGGAGTCCTCGGTGTAGACACCCCGATCCGTGACCCCCGCAAGAACCTTAACGACCTTCGAAAACTGCTGTTTCGGGAGTCCGGGACCCACCCCAACACCCGAAGCTGCCTCAGAAGCGTTTGTTGGCCAAACAAACCTGTTTTAAAGTGAAATGTCGCACGACATTCAAGATTGTCGCATGACATTCAAGATTGTTGCGTGACACACACAAGTATGTCGCACGACAATCCCACTTTATAGGGACATGTCGCGCGACAAACACCCCACCACTCCACTTTCTGACTCATCAGTGAGTCAGAATCGTCATTAAAGTGAAATGTCGCACGACAGTCAAGATTGTCGCGCGACATACACTAGATTGTCGCGCGACATATACCTTTTCACCACTATAAATAGGCCAGCAGCCCCCAAGGATGAAGGACACCAACATCATAGCTGAAAACAGCAAGAAAAATCGCCAGAGCATAGCAGAAAACAGCAACAAGCATTTTCGATTATCGTCTTATTTCTGAAGAGATCGAATCTATTCTCGACACTCGATGTGTTTCATTTCTGGAATCGAATTCTCGGAAATATCTGAAGAAGGAGGAGATTATTATCGGCGGAGATCTCTCTGCCGTATTATATTTTCTTTCTTATTATTATTCTCGTCGGGAAGGTAACGAAAGTCTCTTCTAGTAATTAAATAAGATATTTGTATATTAGTTTTATTGTAGACTTGTTTAAAACTCGATTTTTTCTAACGGGCTCGATCCCCGTCCTAGTAAGCAAAGTGGCAACATGGTTGTGCTAGATTCCAAACGCGCTCGAAAATCGGGTTCATCTGTGTTCTTGTTTTATTTTTGTTGTGTTATCCACGTTTTATTTGAATAAACTTATTGCCAAGTTATAAATAGTCTACCGTCTTCAAAACAAAAGACCCCGATAAAACCATTTGCAAAACCAGAAGAGTAAGTAGATTATCGTCCGGATAAAATTCTATTTTCAAAACCCGGACTGATAAGACTTATCTAGGAATTAAAATCAACATATCCTGTCTTCTCTATAGACTACGACGTGTCTGATAACTCTCCTCAAGAGTTCTGATTCCACATTAAATTAGTTCCAATACAAAATCCGAACTTTTACAAAAGTAATCACAACACGAGAAAACCGTCATTATCTGAGAAAATAATACGGGACACTCTTTCAAAATAAAAGGTTTTGTCATTTGTATTTACATCTTTTAATAATAAAAACATCGGATCTCGGAACACAAAGGTTTCTACCCCTTTCCCGTTTTCCCCCAGAAATTAGGGTTTTCATTTGAAAAGTAGTAGACTGTCAGTAAAAGCATCCAAGTTTTTCAACATAAAATAAACATATAAGACCACTAGAGACCGAAAGGGCGGAATGAGTGCTTAACACTTTCCCAAACCGTAATATAGTTCCCGAACCCTATAGAATCCTGGTTTAGTAGACTAACGTGTAAAGAAAGGCTTATCTATAGCCTTTCCTCTTACACAACTATTTTGTCCATTTTCTCGTAAAACGTACTGGCGACTCTGAACGAACCCCTTTGCATCTAGAATAGACGTAGTGACACCCGATATGAACCATCGACAAAGATACTCCAGCAAATGGAACGACGAAATCCTTTCCGACGCTTCAGACACCCAATCACGGGAACGAGACCCGGGGGTCGCATTTGCGGATTCTCACAGTGGCGACTCTGCTGGGGACCAGTGAGAACTAGGCTCTTATATGTGGATTTTTTGTCTAAATATGTTGATATGCATGCTTTTACTGCTTTCCCTACTTGCCCCCTGACGTGGCGCCTGGATTTTATTGTTGACCTGACCTAGAGGCGCAGTAGAGTCCATTCATTGACATAGACATATGTTTAGGATTTCCCCTTTATGTTATATATGATTGTAAAGAAATATCTTTTTTAAATAAAAATGGCGTTTTCAAAATACACCTCGAAGATAAGATATTTGCAATTAAATCTTTTGAAAAATATTTGTTTTGCACGCACTTTCACAAATCATGCATTGGTTCTACGAGTGTGAATTTACCCCGAACCCTCGGAAGTATTATAAGTGAGTAGGGAGTTGGCTTGCTTGGGCCAACATAAACCGAAAGCATTTACTTCCACTCTCCTTTGCCAAGTACGCCCCCGAGGTATATCGAGTGACGAGAACACTCACGTACCCGGGAAGTATATTAAAAGATTCTTGCACGTACCCGCCCCTGGGGTATATCGCGAGGTCTTGCCAAATAGGAGGGAGCCTAAAGCCTTCACCTTGCATTACACCTGCGTTGCATATAGGAAGAGTCAAAGATAGAACACTCTTATGTTTTTATCAAACCGTGAGGAAATTGTACCACATAGGGCCTTGTCATGTATATCTCCCCCAAATATTGGAAAGTACGGCCGAAGGCTGTCCAACCTCCGTCGTAGAAATTCACATTGAGATCACCTCGTTGTGACTTTCCCCGGTACATCTCCCATGAAAAGCAGCTCAAGAGGAGAGATATTCCCAATTTCCATAAAATCAAAAGAAGAGTTTTTCAAAATTCGGGACAAGTAGGATGACCCAAGGAGCACTTTGCTCCCTATCCTAAACTCCCACTGGGAATTCACTCAAGTTGTTGTTTGACGTGTCTTTATAAAACACCCAAAACTTGGTTTTCATTGTTTTTCTTTCTTCGTGGTTTCTTTTGGCAAAAATCGAGTCACATCTTAGTCTTCCTTCATCTTCGCCCCGTGGTTCCATCTACAGCCGTAATACGACGACAGTCTGGAAGGTTGGGCTAGTGGAGATCACACCGGAAGGTTAGTAAGACCAAGCACACCCACAATGGTCGATGGACGCGAGAATCAAGAGACAGATCAGAGCCTAGCCGTGGCATCTGCAGCTCAGCCAACTTTAGCTGAAATGCATCGTTTACTAGTGACCGTAAGCATGAGTCTAGCAAACCTCACGAATGAGCAACAGAGTACCCGAGTTCGAGTAGAAGAGTTGTCAGCCGGGCGGGTCGCGCCACTGGGGTTTGAACGACTACCACCGAATCGAGATCAAGGGCAGTCATCGCAAGTACTTCATCGCAAGTACTTCCCCCAGCTCAAGGAACTAATCCTCCTCAAACGGACCCTGTCATGGCCAATCCCGTTCAGATTGATCCCAATAATCAAGATCAATGGGCCCCGAATTTAGGCCCCACTTGCCAACAACAAGAGCCACCCATCATCTGGACGCAACCTCAGCAAGGCCTTGATCCCCAATACCAGCCATGGCCACAAGTTCCCGCAAGACCTATTCCACCACCGGCCCTAGTAGCCCCTCCTAATGAATACCCAGACATCAACCGACTTCGGGCACTGTATGCAGAATCGGTTATAGCTCAGGAACAGCCCGACGAGGTGTCGAGAGAAAGTGAAGAAATAAAGAAACTGAAAGAGCAGATGTAACATGTATGATAAGAACTACGTAAACCTGAGCCCCAACTCAAAGTTATGTTTTTGGAAAAATCAAAAGGGGAACGTAGGCAACCTGAGAAGTGACTTCAGGCCCGGTTTAAACATTATGAAGAAATTTATTTCTCATGAAAAGACCCTTGTTTATTATTAAGATGGTTCAGAACACCGAAGGTTACAAAGGAGATACAGCATGCAGAAAGACCTAATCCCTAGGGGTTGGCCAAGCAGGGTCCTCAGTAGCCAAGTCAATTCGAGCCTCATCTAGAATCTGGTATGCTAAGACTATGCTTTCCTCTGTGGGCTCGGAATCCATGAATCGAAACCATTCTATTTGAAAGGGGTCATCAATCAGCTCCTCTTCCAGAGACCCCCAACGAGAACGAATGATGTCAGCCCGGAAGGGCTTGGAGATACCGAAACAGGCATGGTTGAACGGACGAGTCAGTCGAGCACGCCACATTCTCTCCATCGATGAAGAAACATGCGGGGTCAGAAATTTAGACTCGAAAGAGAAGTTGTTCAAGCTAAGGGGAATGCCCTGAGGGACGTTAAATTGCCGAAGAAGACGTCCGGGGAGATAAAAAGAAGTGAACCAGAGCCCATGGAGCCAAATGTAATTCTGCCCCCCGGTACTAAGCACTATCGCCCTCAGCTTCCACCAAGGAATGCTCCATCGAATAGCCCTGAAATTCTCTAAAAACCACACCGTCCAATCAAAGGAAGACATAGTCATGGCCCCAAAGAGGGGACGACGGAAGAAGTGCGTTGGGTTGTCAAGTCGAACACCATTGAAACCCACTGATCGGAAATGCTCCAATAGCCACATGTACAGTAAGCGCGGACTTCCCCTGAGGAAGGGTGAAGCTCCCTTTTTGAGATCATTTAGGCCATTCAGAGTCTCTACAAGAACGATAGGCACAATGGACTCCCCATTTCTAGCATGGTAAATCAAACTCAGAAAAGTCGGATCAACACGGGAGGAACCCGTTACCAGTAGCATATCCGAAACAAGACAGATCAAGGCTGCCACAGTTCGCCCGGCACTATAAGAAGCTCTCTTCTCGTAACGATGAAAGAACCTCACCATTTTATGGAGGTCTAGAAGCCCATCAATAATAAAACCATCACAGGCCGCTTGGGGAATGGTAAGCAGAGCAATCAGCATATCTCTAGGACCGATTTATTCTATGGGAACAGCCATCGGGAGATGAACATCAGAATGCAACAGCCAGGAAAACTCTTCATAAGTCAAACAGAGCTCATCTAGCCCGAAGCGGAAAAGATGATCTACAGGACTCTAGAAATACAAAGCACCTAACAGAAAGGAAAAATCTATAGGACGGTGGCACCAACCCACTAAAGGACGGAATACACCGAAGTTCAAGCCATTCTCGGAAGATATCAGAGCATCTCGGGCTTCGACATAAGAAAAATCAGAACTTGTGAGATAAGAAGACATTCTGGGAAAGGTGTGGGGATGAAAGAAGGAAGATGGGTGTATTTATAGAAAAAAAGAGAGTTCATGTACCTGTTTGTCGTGCGACAATCCCCTTTGGTGTCACCCTATTTTTGCTTTTCTCACACATAAGAGTCATTCTTGCCAAAAGATCCACTTTTTTATATTGTGCTCACTCTGTTCTTTTGCAGGGACCCTAAGTATTGCCACATTGCAAGGTACGATTCCTAAATTATCAATCCATGTAATTATTATTTTTTCATCACGAATAAAGGATAAAAAACGCATCATCAAACACAAATAAAGATTTTTCATAAAACTAATAAAAGAACAGTTTTTACAAAACTAACTTTCTGTCTAAAAAACTAAAAAAACTACATATTTGTCAGAACTAACTAAATACAGGATAAAAAGCTAATCTATCCGAGCGCACTTCGACACGCTCCCGCTGTCACCAGAATCCTCCTCCGGAGTAGGATCGATCTCTAGAACGCCCTGTGTAGAAGAAGCTGCTGCCAGCGAAGGCCCTGTCGGCTGGATCAGAGCCGTGGACCAGATCACCGAGGACCGAGACCACCTGGAAGTCCGGCTACTGCTCCTCCGAGACTCCGTTCGAGCACGAGTGGAAGACAGAGGGTCATCTGCCCGCAAGGAGACATCTATCGCCCTCTAATGGTCACGTATGTACGTCGTGGGGTCCCGACCAACATACTGGAGCAGGTTCTAGCTGTAGAGGTACCGAGAATGCCAAGCCCTCAGATCTGCCACACGCACGCTCACCCGCTGAAAAGAAAAGAAAGAAGAATCAGCACCGATAAAATAAGTAAGCAGAGATATGAAGGGATATTGAAGGAAGAAAAGCACATACCTCATCATCAGAACGACCACCCAAGTAGTCAAACGTGTCTCCAGGGAGAGGATACTCGGGCACCGTATATCGACGTAAGCCAGCACCGACATACGAGAAGTTCTGAAGAAGTGTCGGCAAATCTACCGGATGAATGGACAAACTCATCGGCATAGCAGCAGACGTAGACCCACCCTCCTCGTGAATCGGGAACAAAGGAGGACGAGAAGACGAGCCACCAAGACCTGTAGATCTGACCGGAGGACCCATGGCAACAGACGAAAGAGGAGTCAGCGTGGCATAAGTACGAACACCCTGAGGGTCCACTACGGCCGTCACTCTCAGAGGTGGGACCCCACTAGAAACAGCAGCACCAGCAGCAGAAGGGGTCCGCCCAAACTGCTCATAATCAACCCCGAAGTCCGCAGGCTCCCAAGATTGCTCGGGAAAATCACCTCCCCCTCTCTCAGCATGCTGCTCCTCCCTAGGTGTAGTCTGAAATGGCTGCTCTAGAACCGCCGCTGTCGCACCTCCCTCGCCGCCCTCGGGCCTATCATCACCACCCTCGGGTCTATCATCACCCCCCTTGGCAGCAGCAGGGACGTCCCTCTCACCATCAGGATCATCATCATCAGAGTCCAAAATGTTATCCCTCTGATCAGGGATAGGCGGCAAGTGCCTGGACAAGTGAGTCTGCCCTCGTATGTAGTTGGGATCGCCTCCTAACGCTCGGTACCTCTCATAGAAGACCCGTCCCCGAGTCCCCTTCAGCTCCCTCATCAAGTAGCGGGCAGGGAAGACAGCATAATCCCCCTCCTCGGTGAACGTCTGGAAACCAAGACCGTCTACAAGGGCCTGCACCATCACTAGGTCGATTTTGCCCGTCTGCCTCATCAGAACTGGAAGAAATAAAGGAACCCGAGGCCACTGAGCCAGTGAATACTGGCGAATAACCCTCTCGCCCAAATAGAAGTGAAGGCCGTACTTGTCCCTGATAAGCCGCCTGGTCCTCGAAGCGGTCAGAGAACGGCGATATCCAAAATGGAGACCCAGATTGCCCCAAGGGGCCCACTCAATCTGAAAAAGAAGAATAAGATTTTATTTCAGTAATTTATATTTTATTTTACTATTTATTGAAAAGCAAGAATACTAAGATATTTACCTTCTCCTCTAACAGGTCGTGGACGGCAGCAGCGCCGGTATCCCGAGTCCGGTATACATAGGGAGCCCTATAGTTCCCCGCAATGAATCGACGGAGAAGGGGGAACTGGTCCTCGTTCTCAACGAGGAGATCCACCTGGGCGCGGCCGAGACGAGTATATGCCACGAACCAACTCTGAAAAGAAAATATAAAGAATATTAGCAATAATCAACATGTAATGTATGAAGGACTGAAGGAAAGATAAAAGGACTAAATTATATACCTCCCACAGCAATGAGAAGCCCTTGAGGTTCAAGGCTAAATGGCGCGAAACCTGGTCCATAGCATCATATAGGACTGCAAGAATGAAGCCTCCCCAGTCGTAGTCAAACATGATACTGAAGTCCCGAAGATAGGGCAACCACCAAAGATGGGCCGTGTCCCCCCCACGGGCCTCGAATAAATCATGGAGCGTCAGTAGAAAAAGGACGCGGGCATACTGGCGTGCCTCCTGACGGGTCATCGGCACCCCTGAAGCAACTAACCGAGCTCTCTCCGTGGCTAGTCGCGAAACTAAGACACCCTGAGGAACGTATCACCCGAACTTCATCGCTCGGGGAACCACCCAAGTGCGCCCACGATGCCCTCTGTCGTCAGACGCAAAGGGACATCGATCTGTATAGGGATCCCCCCTGAAGGAATCCCGGTCAGAGCGAAAAGATCAAGGGGGTCATCGTCATCTCTCCCCAGCTCCAGTGGAAGGTATGAGTGGTGTCCCACCAGTGGCAGGCAAGAGCCGACACCAATACAGCGGCCCTAGATACTCGCTCCAGGAGGGTGTCAAAGAGAGAGCCAAATGGAGTCGCAAGGAGCAACTCCTGGACAGGGGCCGCTGCCCGTCGCCACTCCAAAGATATAGTGTTGGGAGAACCCAAACCTCGGCCAACCCACTCCAAACAAAATAGAGATATGGATATAAGATTAAAATTATGTAATTTTCCAAACCTGAGGGTATTTTGGTGGAATTATGAGAGTTATAGGATGATAAGATTAAAATTATGTAATTTTCCAAACCTGAGGGTATTTTGGTGTAATTATGAGAGATATAGGATAATAGGGGTAAATTATATAATTTTCTAAACCTGAGGGTATTTTGGTGTAATTATGAGAGATATAGGGTTATAGGGGTAAATTATGTAATTTTCCAAACCTGAGGGTATTTTGGTGTAATTATGAGAGATATAGGGTTATAGGGATAAATTATGCAATTTTCCAAACCTGAGGGTATTTTGGTGTAATTATGAGAGATATAGGATGATAGGGGTAAATTATGTAATTTTCTAAACCTGAGGGTATTTTGGTGTAATTATGAGAGATATAGGGTTATAGGGGTAAATTATGTAATTTTCCAAACCTAAGGGTATTTTGGTATATTTATGAGAGATATAGGATGATAGGGGTAAATTATGTAATTTTCTAAACCTGAGGGTATTTTGGTGTAATTATGAGAGATATAGGGTTATAGGGGTAAATTATGTAATTTTCCAAACCTGAGGGTATTTTGGTGTAATTATGAGAGATATAGGATGATAGGGGTAAATTATGTAATTTTCTAAACCTGAGGGTATTTTTGGTGTAATTATGAGAGTTATAGGATTATAAGGGTAAATTATGTAATTTTCCAAACCTGAGGGTATTTTGGTGTAATTATGAGAGATATAGGGTTATAGGGGTAAATTATGTAATTTTCCGAACTTGAGGGTATGTTGGTGTAATTATGAGAGATATAGGATGATAGGGGTAAATTATGTAATTCTCTAAACCTGAGGGTATTTTGGTGTAATTATGAAAGATATAGGGTTATAGGGGTAAATTATGTAATTTTCCAAACCTGTGGGTATTTTGGCGTAATTATGAGAGATATAGGATGATAGGGGTAAATTATGTAATTTTCCAAACCTGAGGGTATTTTTGTGTAATTATGAGAGATATTGGATGATAGGGATAAATTATGTAATTTTCTAAACCTGAGGGTATTTTGGTGTAATTGTGAGAGTCATAGGGTTATAAGGGTAAATTATGTAATTTTCCAAACCTGAGGGTATTTTGGTGTAATTATGAGAGTCATAGGGTTATAGGGTAAATAATGTAATTTTCCAAAATTTGAGGGTATTTTGGTGTAATTATGAGAGTTGTAGGATGATAGGAGTAAAATATGTAATTTTCCAAACCTGAGGGTATTTTTGTGTAATTATGAGAGTTATAGGGTGATAGGGGTAAATTATATAATTTTCAAAACCTGAGGGTATTTTTGTTGTAATTATGAGAGATTTATAGGGTTATAGGGGTAAATTATGAAATTTTCCAAACATGAAGGTATTTTGGTGTAATTATGAGAGTTATAGGATTATAGGGATAAAATTATGTAATTTTCCAAACCTGAGGGTATTTTGGTGTAATTATGAGAGTTATAGGGTTATAAGGGTAAATAATGTAATTTTCCAAAACCTGAGGGTATTTGGGGGTAATTATGAGAGTTATAGAGTTATGGGGGTACATTTTGTAATTTTCTACCCTAAAGGGTATCACAAGTAAAAGTATGTGTTCGCTAAATCGGACGTTATTTCTAAGCAGACATGCATACTGACATTTGTCAAAATACATGCAGGAAACGACAGAAATAATGGAACACATAAAAACACAAAAAGAAGACATACCAGAGACCGTCGACGAATCTCGTGAGAAGCAGGCTCCATCAGGAGCCACGGAACATTCGGGACCGGAGCAGCCCCGGTAATATCTCGGTAAATAACCGCCCAACCGCGGTCCACTCCATCTTCTCCGTACCAGTCGAGGTCCTCCCAATCGTCGTGATGAGGACTACACCGAAGGATGCCCTGAGCGTCGGTAAAAGTAACCTCGTCCTGGTCACCCTCCAGTCTATCGGGCTGAGCAGGATCCATCTATATATGAGTGAATGAATGAGAAAAGTCGAAAAAGTCGAAAAAGTCGGGAAAGCGGCAGGGCTTCCGCGCTTGGAGAAGAGAAAAAGAGAGCTAGAGAGAGAAAGAGGAAGGAGAGAATGAGGTGGAATGAGCTCAGCAAGAGGATTATATAATGGAGCAATATGTCACGCGACATATAGCCTCTTTGTCGCGCGACAAAGAGCCCTCTCCCGAGGTGTCGCGCGACAATCACCTATCTCCCCTGATTTTTTTGATCGTTGTCTCATTTTATCTCCTGCAGGAGGACTTCCGAGAAGCAGTTTTCGAAAAAATTGCTAAAAACCGCACACCCAGGATGAAAATTCGAGGAAGACTTCCAAATCATGTCTCCAAAAATGCGAGGACGAAATGCGAACGGGAAAGTAGTCTCTGATCTCCCAGGAAGGACCGAGACCATCGATGAGAAAAGCAGGATATCAAATATAAGACGGGAATAGAAAAAATTGAAAGAGTAGAAAAGAGAAAGAACCTGCATGAGCGCCCTAAGCAAGCGAGAGAAACAGAAATGCAGAATGACAGGGAGAGCCACACCAAGAGTGACAACTAGGCCAAAATCGGCTCAGGGCTTCGTTTTGGGTGAGTAAGGCTCCTCATCACAACGAAGGGACGAAAAGACTCCTGGTCAAAAACAGAGAAGGCCAGGAAAAGTCTTTCCCAAAAGAGGGAGAAATAAGGGCATCGAAAAATAGAATACGATGTGGGCCCACCAAATGAGAATAAGAAGAGAACAGAGATCAGAGATTGAACTTTCAAACAAATTTTCTTTTCAGCACGATACAGAAGAGATGGTTTGGAAAACCTCGGACCATCACTCTGCGGAGAGCAAAAGAAATCCAAAAACTGCCTTCTAAGAGAAGTATCTTCACTCAAGGAAAACATGAGAGTAAAGTTCAGAAAGGTACAGGGAAACGGACATCCAGATTAGACCCTGAGAAGCTCTTTTCACCTTCGCAAGATTTACTCTCTCTCACTCTAGCAGTCTAAGAGAGGCAACAAACACAAAGCCCTCTCCGGAGGCAAAACACAAACACAAGCCCTCTCCGGAGGCAAATCATAATCACAAGCCCTCACCAGAGGCAAATCACAAACATAAGCCCTCTCCAGAGGCAATCCAATCACACAAGCCCTCTCCGGAGGCAATCCATTCACATAAGCCCTTTCTACAGGCAATCTAGTCACAAAAGCCCTCGCCAGAGGTAAAAATACTAACAAAAAAGCCCTCCTAGAGGTGATTTTCTTTCTTTCTTTTTACAGGTCAAAAGCCCTCCCAGAGAGGGACAGTAGATCAACGGTAGTCCTCCCATCTGAGGCGCAATGGTAGTCCTCCCATCTGAGGCGCAAAGTGGATCAACGGTAGTCCTCCCATCTGAGGCGCAATGGTAGTCCTCCCATCTGAGGCGCAAAGTGGATCAACGGTAGTCCTCCCATCTGAGGCGCAATGGTAGTCCTCCCACCTGAGGTGCAAAGTGGATCAACAGTAGTCCTCCCATCTGAGGCGCAATGGTAGTCCTCCCATCTGAGGCGCAATGGTAGTCCTCCCACCTGAGGCGCAAAGTGGATCAACGGTAGTCCTCCCATCTGAGGCGCAATGGTAGTCCTCCCACCTGAGGCGCAAAGTGGATCAACGGTAGTCCTCCCATCTGAGGCGCAATGGTAGTCTTCCCATCTGAGGCGCAAAATGGATAAACGGTAGTCCTCCCATCTGAAGCGCAATGGTAGTCCTCCCACCTGAGGCGCAAAGTGGATCAACGGTAGTCCTCCCATCTGAGGCGCAAAGTGGATCAACGGTAGTCCTCCCATCTGAGGCTAAGTGGAGCAAAGGTAGTCCTCCCACCTGAGGCGAAGCCCTCCCAGAGAGGCACAGTGGAGCAATGGTAGTCCTCTCATCTGAGGTAAGTGGAGCAAATCAAAGCCCTCGAAAGAGGTAATGAGGTAACAAAAGTCCTCTCCGGAGGCAAAACCAAACACAAAGCCTTCTCCGGAGGCACTCACAAGCACTTTTTGCATATACACTCCTTTAGAGTTCATGCGGGAGCCATAGATCATGGTCTCTTCCAGTCGCCTCAATTCCATGCAAGCAAGGAGCTTAAGTCCAGAGGGTCTGTAGACACCCCGATCCGTGACACCCGCAAGAACCCTAACGACCTTCGAAAACTGTTGTTTTGGGAGTCCGGGACCCACCCGAACACCCGAAGCTGCCCCAGAAGCGTTTGTTGGCCAAACAAACCTGTTTTAAAGTGAAATGTTGCACGACATTCAAGATTGTCGCGCGACACACACAAGTATGTCGCACGAAAATCCCACTTTATAGGGACATATCGCGCGACAAACACCCCACCACTCCACTTTCCGACTCATCAGTGAGTCAGAATCATCATTAAAGTGAAATGTAGCACGACAGTCAAGATTGTCGCGCGACATACACCAGATTGTCGCGCGACATATACCTTTTCACCACTATAAATAGGCTAGCAGCCCCCAAGGAAGAGGGACACCAACATCATAGCTGAAAACAGCAAGAAAAATCGCCAGAGCAGAGCAGAAAACAGCAACAAGCATTTTCGATTATCGTCTTATTTCTGAAGAGATCGAATCTATTCTCAACACTCGACGTCTTTCATTTCTAGAATCGAATTCTCGGAAATATCTGAAGAAGGAGAAGATTATTATCGCCGGAGATCTCTCTGCCGTATTATATTTTCTTTCTTATTATTATTCTCGTCGAGAAGGTAACGAAAGTCTCTTCTAGTAATTAAATAAGATATTTGTATATTAGTTTTATTATAGACTTGTTTAAAACTCGATCTTTTCTAACGGGCTCGATCCTCGTCCTAGTAAGCGAAGTGGCAACATGGTTGTGCTAGATTCCAAACGCACTCGAAAATCAGGTTCATCTGTGTACTTGTTTTATTTCTGTTGTGTTATCCACGTTTTATTTGAATAAACTTATTGCCAAGTTATAAATAGTCTACCGTCTTCAAAACAAAAGACCCCGATAAAACCATTTGCAAAACCAGAAAAGTAAGTAGATTATCTTCCGGATAAAATTCTGTTTTCAAAACCCGGACTGATAAGACTTATCTAGGAATTAAAATCAACATATCCTGTCTTCTCTATAGACTACGACGTGTCTGATAACTCTCCTCAAGAGTTCTGATTCCACATTAAATTAGTTCCAATACAAAATCCGAACTTTTACAAAAGTAATCACAACACGAGAAAGCCGTCATTATCTGAGAAAATAATACGGGACACTCTTTCAAAATAAAAGGTTTTGTCACTTGTATTTACATCTTTCAACAATAAAAACATCGGATCTCGGAACACAAAGGTTTCTACCCCTTTCTCGTTTTCCCCCAGAAATTAGGGTTTTCATTTGAAAAGTAGTAGACTGTCAGTAAAAGCATCTAAGTTTTTCAACATAAAATAAACATATAAGACCACTAGAGACCGAAAGGGCGGAATGGGTGCTTAACACCTTCCCAAACCGTAATATAGTTCCCGAACCCTATAGAATCCTGGTTTCGTAGACTAACGTGTAAAGAAAGGCTTATCTATAGACTTTCCTCTTACACAACTGTTTTGTCCATTTTCTCGTAAAACGTACTGGCGACTCTGAACGAACTCCTTTGCATCTAGAATAGACGTTGTGACACCCGATATGAACCATCGACAAAGATACTCCAGCAAATGGAACGACAGAATCCTTTTCGACGCTTCAGATGCCCAATCACGGGGACGAGACCCGGGGGTCGCATTTGCAGAGTCTCACACTCGGGTTATGCTAGCGGACTTTTTGGGTTTACCGGAGAGTGAGTGCCGGCCCATGATTGTAGACGGATGGCTTCACTTGCGTTGCTTGGTTGATTTTTTCATGCATCATGGTGATTATCCGGCTTACTATTCAGGTCGGACTGCTGCGTGTATGATTTTTACCTTTTCTCAGATGCTTCTAGTTACTGATGATGCTATAATGGTTGACCCCTTGATTATTTGGGTTGTATCTGAGGCTAGATGCGCCCATTTGGTGACTCCCATCTTACTGGCAGAGACACTGAATGGTCTAGATGTCGTTGTTCAGTCTCGACTTGGTCACTTTCGAGGTAGCCCTTATCTGCTGTGTATGTGGGTTACTGAGAGGTTTCGGTATCTGGGGACTCGACTTCCCTGGGATTCTCGGCACTTCTTTCTTCGCCCCGACTATGCCCTGATCCACCGTTTGTCGTCCTACGACTGGGCTGTCCGTTTTTCTAAGGACCATGATCGTCAGGTTTACACTCGGGTTTATTGTGTATTTCGTGTATTACGATGTTGGCATCTAAACCCAGCATATCAGCATATGACCAAGCGAAAACATTAACAAACTCTTTCAACAAATTTTCTAAGTCTGTTTTTTCATCATGGATTAATTCGGCCCTAATTTTTATCTCTTTTTTGTCATCCTTTGTTCATCATTCAAATTTTCATTCATAACTTCAACATCACAAGAATCAAAGTAAGGGGAAAGATTGTCACTTTTATTGATAAAAATATCATTTGGTATGGATAGCATACATTCTAATTTTTGTACATTCCTATCAACATTCCTTTCTCTCTTTTTCTTCTTTTCTTCTTCAACGGGACGAATGAGGTGCACAGGGTCCCCGAGATAGTCTTCCTCAGTTGCCATAACCTCAAACATGTTACCCAGCATATCTTCCTCTTCTAGTGGCTCGACAGGTGGCCGGGTAATCTTCAACCGAGACGAAAAGGTGTGAGTAAATCCTTCACTGATATACAAGTCTTCTTCAAAGAAAATTTCTAAACCCAGTTGTCTTTTTCCCTCTTCATTTACCCGTGGTTCTAGAAACCCGCAGTAAGGAAAGTCTTCACCCTCTTTTATAAACCATCCATTTAACGAACTATCGGCGGATACGGTGCTCTTCATTCGGCTAACATCTCCCATATATCCCAATCCAGCAAAAGGACTTGGTTGTTGGTATGGTTCGATCATTTGTGCAATGCCGGCCTGATATTTTCCCAAACCAATCCCTGGTAAAAATTTCATATTCCTCATCATCTTTATCACTTGCGGATTCATGGCTGACATATCGTCAGGAGGCAGATACTTCACAACCTGGGTGGTAAGAGTTTGCACCTTTGGCTCATACGAAAATCCCCCAAGTTGGACATCCTGGCTTTCGATTCCCAATACAGGCAAGTTTCTTGGCACTATTGCTCTTTCAGGATCTCCTTTAACAACGATGATGTCCCCGTCGAAAGGTATTTTTATTTTTTGATGAAGTGAAGAAGGGAGTGCTCCAACCTCATGCAACCAAACTCGTCCTAATAATAAATTGAAGCTCGATGGAATGTCAATGACTTGAAATTCAGTGGTAAACATGGCCGGTCCTATTTGCATACTCAGCATGACGGAACCTAATATCTCGCTTAGTATTGTCGTATGCTCGAACCGTGACTGGTGATTCTTCCAATGTAGTTAAGTCAATACCCAAACGAACAGCAGTTTTCAAAGGACACACATTAATCGTAGAACCGTTATCCACGAGAACATATGGTATAGACATCCCACAAGCCACAACGGTGATATGTAGAGCTTGGTTATGATCCCGACCAAGCGGTGATAGGTCTTTATCAGAAAATCCAAGAACTTGTTTCTGCACCCCCATTGAAGCGATCATTGCTGTTAACTCATTCGGGGTGGATTCAAGAGGGACAACTGATTCATCTAACATTTTCATTATTCCATTCGATGTGGCTTGGATGCCACTAAAAGTCCCCAAATTAAAATTTGGGCTATTGTGTTTTCTTTAACTGTTCAACAACACGCCCTTCTTCCGGATCTTTTGCCGGTTCCTTGGGAGCAGTGGCATCAGTAGGTTGCTTGGTATTTGGCGGTTAGTAAACTCTCCCAGAACAGGTCAACTGTTTGACCCACGTTGCAACTGGATCATTTGCCCTTTCAGGTACTTCAACTGTAGCTGGAGGTGACTTTTCTTCGACTTGCGAGACTCTATTCCAATCAAAGGCGATCATGTTTATTTGTGAGAAATATGCGCTTTGATGGGTGTCCCTTTTTATTGTTTTTCCTCGGCTATATCCAAGCCCTTGTCGCCTCGGGTTGCCTCCAAGCTGCGGAAAGTGGGCGATCCCTTGATTTTGTTTGCCAAGCCCAAAACCGAGTATAAACTGCATTTGTTTCATCCAACCCCTAACTTTTGGGCTAAATATCTCTTGTGACTACGTGGTGCAAGTTTCATCAACACATAACCCCAATAGGGTTTCATCTTCAATTTCTTCGGCAATTTTCTGGGACTTTGGGGGAATGTATTGGATGACTGTGGGTGAAGGCTTTGAACAGCCAAATTTCATCACTTCAACATTTTCTGTATTCACGACAGGTTTAATCAAGAATACAGGATCTGGTAAATCTGAATCCTCCTCAATAGCATTGATACGGTGATTGGGAAGGGGATTCCTTGCAACATTCGGGGCTGACAGATCAGGAATTCTTTTGCTATCGATTAGGTTTTGGATAGCATGCCGCAGGGCCATACAACTATCGGTAGTGTGCCTGAACCCTTGGTGGTATTCGCAACGCTCATTCATGTTCCAATGAGGCGGTATTTGTTGTGGTAATGGTCTCGGGTTCATGGGATACATAATCCCAGCTTCTTTCAGTTGTTCAAAAACCTTTCCCAACGGTCCCGATAATTGCAAAAAGTGTCTATCGCGTGAGCGATTCTAATCAAATGTCCTGGGTTGTTAGTGTTGTTATTAAGATACCCCGGTGTAGGATAATCCCCAATGTTTTTCACAGAGTTTTGACCATAGGGGTTGTTGGAATATCCTCTACCATAGGACCCATAAGATGTTACTTGATTGACGGCTGACGTATAAGTCTTCTTGTATTGCGAGGCAGACTTCTTGATTTC
This sequence comes from Lonicera japonica, assembly GCA_021464415.1. Lineage (NCBI taxonomy): Eukaryota > Viridiplantae > Streptophyta > Magnoliopsida > Dipsacales > Caprifoliaceae > Lonicera > Lonicera japonica. The sequence goes on from CM038465.1 coordinate 9,881,252, forward strand.
AGCCTGCTTGGCCAGGTCATCCTCAATTTCGTTGCCAACATGGAGTAGAGCCTTGAACCTGCTAAAGAATTGATGACCCATTTGAGCCCGAATCTTGGGTTTCAAATTCTTCACGATCATTCCCAGTTGTTCCTCTTCATCTAGGCGCTCCACCATTTGGGCTGCCAACTCCCTCCATCTCATAACAAATTCGCTAATACTCTCGTTCTCCTTTTGCTTAGCCATCTCCACATGTTTTCTCATAACTTTAAGTTCTTCATTAGTTTTGTACTGCGACACAAACTCTTGGACGATGGCGGACAATGATCTGACACGGTGCTTTTCAAGGTTCAAAAACCAACTCTAGGCTGGCCCAGCTAGCGTGAGATGAAAAGAATTAGCCAATTCAGCCTCCCCGACATCATAAATTCTCATTGAACGGACATGTGATTTTAGGTGGAGTTCCGGTGGTGTAGTTCCCGTAAACTTTGGAATGGAAGGCATCTTAAAACCCACTGGATAATGAGCCTCAGGGTATAAATTGTAGCTTTGCAACTGGGTCAAATCATTAGAACTTTATGCGACCTTTTGGGTAAGTGTTTTCAATTGTTCTTTAAGTTCAAACAGGTCTTTATCTCCCTGGTAAGCTTCCATTGGTGAGGGGCCCTTTCCTTGGATCCTCATGGGCTTTCTTATCGGATCATAGTACGGATCGTGGTAAGGTTCGTGGATCGGTTGCATTTGCGGAGGGGCTTGATTGGTCAGGTCCGGTTATAACCAGTTGCCGACCGAATCATGCATGGGTTTGGGTTGGTCCAACTATTCAAGCGGCGGTAGCACTTCGGTATGAACTGAGAGTGGCGGTGGTGGTGGTGGAATACTTGGAGTTTCTCTTGGCGGATCTGTCATGCGCCCTTTAGGCAACTCGTCCAGCTTGGCCCGAGTATTTTGATTGTCACTTAATAACATGGCCATGCTTTGGTTCAAATTTATCAGCATTCGATACATGTCTTCGGGGTTTGGTAACGGAACATTCATATTCCCACTTGTACTAGCCAGGTTTGGATCAGAATTCATAGATGGAGCGTGATGTAGTGGCTGACCCCCAACAGTATTATTTTGAGGCATCCCTGGGTTTGTGTAAAAAGGACCGGGCGGCGGATCCGCTGCATTGTTCAATTGGTTGTTCACATTTCGGTTCGGAGTATTCTGATCCATGTTTTCAAAAGAAACTGGTCTAACGAGTCGTCCGGTACTGTCTCTTCCCGCCCACGCAGAGGCCAGGATGGAATGAATATCTGATGTGGAAAAAAAAGGACAAATTCGATCGCGCACATTCCCCGGAAAATAACAACAATATATCATTTAGAACTTTTTGGACTTTATCCAGAAATACATCGATCGGGACAAAAATAAACACACAAAAAGTTTTCTTTAGGTGAGATCAAAAGCAGACCAACGGCGACAACTTAAGTGCCCCGTATAGCGGTAGGGTAGGAATAGAATTCCCTGGGTTTCCTGATCGTCTATACTTTTGACAATTCATTTTGAAAAGAGCTTTCTGAAAAATCATTTGAAAACACGGGAAGTCCCTCCTCATGAGTTGCTTTGTTCATGGAATCAGGGCTTTCACTCACTAAATTCTCATGACTGTCGGTCCTTAAAACAATGCGCAAAATCTTGTGTTCTAAGCCGACTCCTTATATGCAAGCGTGGTTTAAGAGGGTAAGGTTTAAGGCTCCCTCCTATTTGGCAGGTCTTATGTAATACCTCAAGAGCGCAGGTACGTGTAAGGACCTTTTGATATACATCCCGGGTACGTGAGTGTTCTCGTCACTCTATATACCTCGGTAAGTACTTGGCCAAGGAGAGTGGTCCCAGGCGCTTTTGGCTAGTGCAGACCCGCAAGTCCGTGGCCTAGTCACGACTCTGGTCCCGAGGTTGATAGGGTAAATTCACACTCGCGAATATGCATGATAGGGCGTGAGTGCGTGCGAAATAACAATATGGCGGTTCATTATTGATCAATGCATTAGGGTTTGTTACAACATTTTACAAAATTTTAGTTATGAAAAAGATTTTCCTCACATAATTAGCAAATAAGGGCATCAGGGTATCCACCTAAATCGCTTCTATGTTATTCTAGGACTAAGGCGTACAAGACCTATATCTAATAAATAACAGGAATTAAATATATGATCCATTATAATAGAACTTAGTTCTCGACATCCCCAGCAGAGTTGCCACTGTGAGAATCCGGACCCCATACCCGAGAGAGGAGAAGTCCTCGTTCTCGTATTTTCTTTAAAAAACATGTTTTGTAGAGTCGCCAGTTTGTTTTACGAGAAAACAAACAAAAGATCGTACAAAGGACAATTCGAAAACGAATTATCCTTCATACGTTTAAAACCAGAGATTCATTTAAATATTTGCTTTGCTAGGGTTCGGGAACTACGTTACGAATTGGGAAGGTGTTAGGCACCCAATTCACCCTTTCGGTTTCTTAACGGATCATGTTTTTAATTCCTATCTTAGATATCTTGCAAGTAGTTTGAATTGTTTTCAGAATAGTCCTTTTCGGATAAATTCAGTAGTATTTTGAAATTAGACTCGAGCTTTGCGAGCGCCTACGTATTCATTCATAGAATGAAATCATAGTCCCGTAGTTCCATTTGTTTGGAAACTATTTTTGTATTTTTGTTTGTTTTGAAAACGTGTCAAAACGAGTTTTAGTTTTCTTGTAAAATTTAGAAAGGATTAGCTTAGAAAATAATGAACTTCTTTGCAAGTCATCTAATTTTATGTATTAAAACTAGAATTTAAATGCAATATAGAAATAAAGAGGGGTTGTAGAAAATATACCTGATGCGCTTGAAGGAGAAATGGGAACCTTGCCTTGATTACCTTGCTTGATTACTTCTCTCTCTAGAGCTTTTTCTCACTAAAAATTCTCTAAAATAAGACTCTCTAATTATTTGGACAGAGTTTTGCCTTACTCAAAATACTATTGAGTGTTGATGATCCCAAATGGGATCCCAAGGGTCCTATTTATAGCAAAACTTCCGCCAAAAACGCTCCAAAAGAGGCTAACCGCAGGGGGTGCGGCTAGGGCGTGCGGTTGGCCTCTTTTGGCTGGGGCGTGCGGCTGCGAGCCAACCGTACGGCTGGCAGGTCGATCCCCGCCTAGTAAGCGAAGAGGCAACAAAGGTCATATCAGACTCCTCACGCGGCCGGAATTGGAGTCTTTCCTAACGGTCTCCTATATGTATGATGACTTAACACTTGATGTAAGATGCTTTCTTTAAGAAAAACCGTGTTCTCACGAGAGTCGTGGATTGGGGTGTTCACACTCCCTCCTATGGTCGTGAACACTAGGGCGGCCATTGGGGCCTACACCAAGCACTTGAGTTATCTGTCCATTTTTTCCATCCTATCTACTTTCTTTGCATTCGACATTCCTAACTTTAGGAGTAGATATCAGATCCTTGATGGGGTGAGAATTAGAGCTCCGGGTCTGGATGAAAGGGCTTGCTATTTCTTATCCAAGGAAATGTGCTTTTATGAATCCGCTTTGAAGCACGGGCTCTGCTTTCCAATGGACGGTCATCTAAGGGATCTCTTAGCAACCCTAGACCTCACGCCAGTGCAAGCCTTTCCAAACATGTAGAGCTGTCTAATTGGGTCCATTTTGATATTTAGAGTTATCTATGTTGGGAGCCACGAGATATCAGTCAACGAGTTCCTTACTCTGTTCCAGTGTAAGGACGGCGGGGGTAGGAATAGAGGAACTCTCATCTGCTCCTCTAGAATGGGAGCTCTTAAGCTTATTCACGGCCTACCATCCAGCAACTCCAACTAGAAGAAGAGGTTTTTCTTCGTGTCTGGGACCAACTGGGAGCATGATCCATGATGTCACAGTGTAATCGACCTCAAGGCTTGGTTCACAGACCCTGTCTTTGTCCGTAAGTACTCAGATTTTCATCTATTTCCTTTTAACGACCACAGATGAGCTGTCTGACAATTCTTTTCTTTTTCTTTTTAAAAAGAGATCTGCCTTAGTGTTTGATGAATGGATAAAGGACGCCGAGACATTTTCAATGAAGAGCTATGCCGAGCTTACTACCCCATAAATGTTGTGGCGCTTCGGTCTAGATCCCAGACCTAGCAACGTGAACCCTACCATTCAAACTCTGGCAGAGCTTGAGCTTAACAGGCCTTTCGTGGCATTGGCTGACAAGCCTTTTTCTATTGCCACTGCTAAGACTTTTAAGGAGAGACTCACCATCTCCTCCACAATCAAGGAGGTAGAGGAGGCCGGAGGTATTCAAAAGAGGAAATCCAAGTAGCCAATAGGTGCTTTCGCCAAAGGTACTCCCATGAGGATCGCTCCTCTAGGAAAAATCCTCTCTCTCATCTTTCAAGTAAGTCCTCTCTTCCTTGAGCTTTTTTACTACTCATATAGAGCTCTTCTCACTTGTCTTGACATGTTTTTCTCTATTTTTTGCAAACATACCTCTAGTGATTAACCCTGAAAGAGTGGCCAAGAGGAAACGGACTATTCTCCGTGGTCTTCCTGCTGCCAAAAAGCCCAAGGCCGGTGATGGGGTCTCTGTCCCTATTTCCATCCCTCCAACATAAGAAGACGTGGCATCAGCCATTGACCAAGGTGTGGAGGAGGAAAGCGGTGTCAGCTCGTATGTGGAGCTGATGACTGGTCCTCTCACCGCTCTCCAACCTCTAGGCCTACAAGAAATAGGTTTAGAGAGGATCGAAGGGCTCTAGGATGAAGACATTGGCGTCTTTTCGCCAAGTAGGGCCTCTCCTATTAGGGCAGCTTATAAGCAGGTATTCTCTGATGAGGAGGACGTGCAAGAGCTCTATCATGTTAAAGTTCTTCATTCTCAGGCTGACCCTGCCTCCCTAGGGCGAGGGGATGCTTCAGAATGCGAGGAAAGTGGGAGTTAACCAACTAGCTGACAAGTACGGCTATCATATGAGTCGGGTAACGTTTTTTCTCTATTCTTTCCTTTACTTTGGTACTTTCTCGTTTGAGATTCTAACAACAATTCTCCTTTTCAGGCCATCTCCCTCTTCTGCTCTACCGTCCATATATTTAAGGAGGGAACTGGCTACTGGTCTCTCTCTGTAAAATTGGAAAAATAAGGGAATGACCTTCACAAGTTACGTGGGGACCACACCAGGGTTCTCGCCCTAGTTGACAAGGGCGAAGAGGGAGTCTGCGAGCTTGCGGGCTGCTCTGGAGGAAGCGCAAAAAGCTATTGAGCTGAAGCACATGGGAAGAGAGGAGGCCCAGAGGCTCATGGACCTCGAGAAGGAAGGGAGAGTGGAGGCCAGTAATCACAATTAAGGAGCTCCAAGCTAAACTGGCAACCAAAAATAAGGAGCTTTCTTTTATCTTTCATCAGCATAAGGCCATGAAGAACCAGGTCTCAGAGCTGGAGAAAGAGGTTAAAGACCTTAAAAACTCCATGCCTTCTGTGGAGCTTCAAGCTGTGGAGAGCTTCTGTACTCAAGAGGGGCCGCTAGCCAAGATCAGCGATGTTTACTTGGCTGGTTTCATCAAGTGTCAAGAGCTCACCCTATAGCAGCCCGATAATATTAAGGGCAAAGATATCCCTGCAAAAATGGGCATTACTTCAGAGCTCGAGGCAAAGATTTTAGAGAAAAGGGGGGACGTTCTTGCCATTCTTTAGCTAATAAGGGAAGAGGAGCCCGATATTCTGGAGAAGTGGGAAACTGGCAAACCTTCGCCCTCTAAAGATGGAGCTAATGGAGATGGAGCTGACATAAGGGAGGCCTAGTAGATTCAGTGTCTATAGTTGTAGGTTTTCCTACTTTCCTTGCTTTTTTTTTTGTAATTAGCAAGTTTAGGACCACTGTAACCCCTTTATTCATCAATGAATAAAGCGCTTTGTCTTGAAAGTTTACTATTACTCGTGTGTTCTTTGCTATTTTGTTTGTTTTGAGTTGTGTCTAAGATGAAATTAGCCATGTATATATGGATATCCCTTGCCCCAAAACTAAAAACACAATAACAGAGCTAATCAGAGAAATAGAATTGTTAATACAAATGCCTGTGTTAGAGGTCTTTTGTTGGGTCACTTCGCTATAGCAATATTTTTTATACTTTGACTAGGTCTGAAAGAATCATGCCCCCTAGGCCCTAGGCAAAGTTTGTATAATTTCGCAGGTGTTGATCTGACTCCTCAGAGTGTAAGTGTGCTCTATGAGTTGGGTACTTACTAAACTGACCTCTTTGAGAGGAATTTATCAGTTCGCAGTGGGTCCATGATTGGAACTTTAATGCCTGGTGACTGATCTACATGGTGGTAGCAATTTTTCGAAGTCTTTGATGTTTTAAAAGGAAAACTTGTTCTTTTGGCCAAGTGTATTGTAGAGACGTGCCCCTTTTTTTATTTAGGTCAATTTTGATAGTTTTCTCATTTATTATCAAGCCTCTTTCATTATTGAATTAGCCTTTTTGCGAAAGGTCTTTTCGAATTGTAAGTGTGCTTCGTGAGCTGTTTACTTTACTAAACTGACCTCTTTGTGAGGATTTTTCTGCGGAGTGCAAGTGTGCTCAACGAGTTGTGCATTTACTAAACTGACCTCTTTGTGAGGATTTTTTTTTTAAAACTGAATGCATTTTACAAATAATGAAGTACCAAAGCAAATTTATTTCATAAATACATTTTTCTTGAAAACGACTATTACAGGGGTACAATACATTCTAGCTCAATGGTAGTATTCATTGGGGTGTTCTATGTTCCATGGTGTCATGAGCTCCATGCCATCTACGGTCTGGAGATAGTAAATACTAGGTCGGCTGACCTTGGTGACTACGTAGGGGCCTTCCCATTTAGTAGTAAGCTTGCCATGCTCAGAAATTTTGGTTACAAGGATAACTTTTCAAAGTACCAGGTCACCCATATTCAGACTTCTGTGCTTAATCCTTTTGTTGTAACTTTTGACCATGCTTCTTTTATATGCATCTTCTTTGATTCGGGCTTGCTCTCTTTTTTCTTCGAAGAGGTCAAGATTAGCTAGCAGGCCTTCATGGTTACGAGCTGGACCGTGATAGTTGATTTTGTATGTGGGTACTCTTATTTCCATCGGAATAACAACTTCGGTTCCATAGGTCAGAGAGAAGGGAGTTTCACCAGTTGGACCTCTGATGGTGGTTTGGTAGGCTCACAGAAGTGACAAGAGCTCTTTGGACCAATTTCCTTTAGCATCGTCGAGTCTCTTCTTCAGCGAGCTCAAAAGAGTTCTGTTGGTGACCTCGGCTTAATCATTTGCTTGAGGGTGGACAGGTAAAATGTAATGACTGTCTATTCTATGTCCTTCACAGAAGTCTTTGAAGAGGTCGTAATTGAACTGTTTGCCATTGTTAGTGATCAGCACCTTTGGTAGACCAATACGACAGATAATGTTCCTTCACACGAAGTTCTAGATTTTCATGGTGGTGATTGTGGTCAGTGCCTCTGCCTCGGCCCACTTGGTGAAGTAATCAATCGCTACCACTACAAATTTGGTTTGTCCTTTGCCTAGGGGGAAAGGTCCGACTATGCCCATGCCCCACTGAGAGAAGGGCCAAGGGCTTTTAATAGGGGTCATGGGCTCTACTGGGAGCTATTGGAGGTTGTCAAACAACTGGCACTTATCGCATCTCCTCACTAGCTTTTTGGCGTCTTGTAAAATGGTGGGCTAAAAGTAGCCCTGTCTGCCGACTTTAAAGGCCAATGAGCGAGCTGCTAGGTGACCTCCACACAGACCTTCATGGATTTCTGATAGTGCTATCTAGGCTTGACGAGGATATAGGCAGAGCAAAAATGGGAGGACGTACCCCCTCTTGTACAGCATTTCTTTGATGACCACGAACCTGTTAGAAATATACTTTATCCTTTTGGCCATCTTCTTGTCTTCGGGAAGAGCTCCGCTGGTGATATAGTCCAGAATTGGGTCGATCCAACATTTGCAGACCTATACTGGGGTTGTGTCGAGCTCCACAAGCTCATCAATAGCCTTTTTTTCTAAATACTCTATATGAACATTATTCGGCACTTCTATGGATGAGGCAAGCTTGGCCAAATGATCTGCTTTGTTGTTCTGAGCTCAGGGAACCTTAGCCTTGGCCAGATAAGCAGCCATGTGGTCTTCTTTAGCCATGTTGTGGCCAAGTATTTGGCTAACCACTACCACAGAGTCATTATAGACCACCATTTGTCTCTCCACCAGGTTTTCATCTATTCTTAGTCCTGCAATGATGCCCTCATATTCTGCCTCGTTGTTTGATGCATTGAAGAGAAACTTGAGGGCTATCCCCAGTGTGTTGGCTTCAGGGGTGATCATTACCAGACTAGCATCGGAACCTTATGAATTGGAAGCTCCATCAGCGTGCAATATGCATATAGGCACCTTTGGTAAGAGGTTCGTCAAGGTGGTAGGAATCGAGGTATTTGGGCTTGCAAGCGGTAGGAGCGCTGGTGGCACAACGACCTATTCTTCTGTGTAGGTGAACTCAACTACGAAATCCGCCACCTCTTACTCTTTGATCGACATCCTTGGTTTGTCACTGATCACGAATTGCCCGAGCTATACAACCTAGATAGCCAATCTCCTTGACTGGTCTGACTTATCAAGGATTCTTTGTAAAGGCTGATCTGTGAACACATCAATGGCGTGGGCCTGGAAGTAAGGCCTCAGTTTCCTGGAGGTAATGAGGATAGCGTAGACCAACTTCTATAATCTGAGATAGTTGAGCTCAGCAAAGTGTAGGGCTCTGCTTGCATAATAGATAGGGAGTTGTGCCCCATCCTGATTTCTCATGAGGTCTGAGCTGACCGCAGTTTGCGAAACAGTAAGGTACAGGCAAAGGACCTCACTTTTCCCTAGAGAGCTGAGTAACGGAGGAGCGCCAAAGTATTGCTTAAGTTGCTGAAAAGAGAGCTCGCATTCTTCTATCCACTCGAAGGTCTTCTTTAAAGTTTTGAAGAAGATGTGGCACTTGTTGGTGGCCTTGGAGATGAATCTGTTCCGGGCTGTGACTCGCCCTGCCAAACTTTGGACCTCCTTTAGTCTGGTAGGGGATTTCATGTCGACCAGAGCTTGTATGTTCTCAGGGTTGGCCTCAATTCCCCTTTGTGTCACCATAAATACCAAGAACTTGCCTCATTTTACCCCGAAAGCCCACTTCCCAGGGTTGAGGGACATACCATTTTGTCTAAGTATGGCAAAGGCTTCGTTATGGTCGGCCACATGGGTAGAAGCTTTCAAACTCTTGACAAGCATGTCGTCAACATAGACATCCATGTTTCGGCCTATCTAGTTTTTAAATAGGGAGTTCATCACCCTTTGGTAATTAGCTCATGCGTTCCTCAGGCCGAAGGGCATAGCCTTGTAACAGTAGCTCCCCTCATTTGTGATGAACAAGGTCTTCTCCTCATCCTCAAGGGCCATCCTGACTTGATTGTAATCGGAGTATGCATCCATGAAACCTAGCATCTCATGTTCGGTGGTGGCGTCCACAAGCTAGTCGATCTTTGGAAGTGGAAAACAATTTTTGGGACACGCCTTGTTAAGGTCTTTGAAGTCCACACACATTCTCCATTTCCCGTTATGCTTCTTCACAAGTACGACATTGGAAAGCCATTTCAGGTAATGGATTTCCCGAACAAACCTAGCTCGAAAAAGTTTCTGGACCTCCTTTTTGGCAGCCAGGTTTTTTTTTGCTAGAAAGGATCTTTTCTTTTGTTTGATTGTCTTGAAGTCTGGGTCAGCATTCAGCCTGTATACCATGACCTTCGGGTTCAGCCCCTTCATTGATGGAAACTTAGTTCCAGAATAGTTTAATATTGCGTATAGACCAAACAAAATTTTTATGTAAAATCCTAGTGCGGAATCAGATTTTACCTTCGAGATCTTTTTAGTTTGATCTCATCTCAACACGAACAGGGGTTAGTGGAGACGAATCAAGAACACGGGCTCGATAGAACCTCAAGATCATCTATCGTATTCCTTTCACCGTGCAATCCTGTATCGAGTGTGGGCTGCGGTATCACTAAGATCTCCTTTCGCCGTGTAATCCTGTATCGAGTGTGGTCTTTATGGTAGTGGAAGTACTTGGTGGTATCCCTCTTCTATTCTGAGGTCTTCATTTTCCTAGCCTTGGGGATCTACCGTGGTTCCAGTTGGGCAAAGACCTCACCCAGAGGAGCTATCAACGGAGTGAACTACTGGCGAGCTATGTTCTCGCTAGGCTCAAACCTGCTCGCTTCCTTCTTACCCTTCTTGATCATCTTCTCTTGGACGTGGGGTGGACTGTGTCCCCATTGGTGCTTAAAAGAGGGCAAAAGAGCCAACAAACTAGAGAAATTGCTCCCTTGGAGCGTTTTTTCCACCCTAATCTACTTGTTGATCTCGTCCAAGAGCTCAAACATTGTTTTTGGGGCATTTCTAGCCAGAGTCATTAGACAGTATGGGGAACTGACTCCTTCTATGAAAGTTGTTATTGTAACCCTTTCATTGAGGTCATTGATCATTAGGCTTTCTTGGTTGAAACGACATGCATAATTTTTCAGACTCTCTGTTGATTTTTGTTTGATTGTGAAGAGATAGGTGGATGGTTTGGACTGCTTCCTTGTGTTAAGGAAGTGAGCTATGAATTGCTTACCGAGCTCCTGTGAGCTTTGAATCGAGCTTGGGGGAAGGCTATTATACCACATCCAAGCTGCTCCCTTAAGCGTGGTAACGAACGAGCTCCACACTATACCATCCGGGACATTCTAGAGCCCGATCATATTGCCAAACTGTAGCCAATGGTCCACAGGGGTTTGTGGAGCCATCATACGACTCTAAGGATGGGAGCTTGAACCTCTCTGCAACTGGGCAGGTCTAGATATGCCTCGCAAAAGTGGACTCAGAATTCCTCACCAAGGCTGCCGCCGAGCTCCCTGCCAAATGACCATTATTTTTCATCATAGCGGCTATTTGAGCTCGGATCTCCATTATGAGCCTTTTTTCCATCTCTTCGATAGAGTCCTTGTTAGACAATCTGTCAAATATAAAAACCCGTGGTCTATCATCTACTTCTAGCGCAGGAAGGAGGGGTGGCTGGCCTCTCCTGGACAGGTTCTGCTATCGGGCAGCTTCTTTCGATCATCTTTCACGTACCACTTTGACCTGTGGGTTTCTGGCAACTGGTGGGGAGCTCTGACGGAATTTTATTCATAGGAGCTATCCGGCCCATCACTGGATCGGTCATCATCTAACCCCCTATTCCTGCTCTGACTCCCCCTAGACCTCCTGTGGGGATCCCCTAACCTGTGGATGGCTGGGAGTTGCACAAGAGCTGGAGGAGTAAGTGCAGATGTGGAGGCCGAATACAATTCGCCTTCGGAGCTGGGCGGAGGGGTATCTCTCTGAGCTATCAGGCTGTCAATTCGAACTCGCAAAGAAGCTTGCTATGCCATCAATTCAGCTAAGGGATCTACTTAAACATCTTTTGAAAATGACATGATGGGTGTAAACGGTTATATTAGCTTTTTGGAAAGCACGTGACTTTGAAAGAATGTCTTTCTCACATACGGCACCAAACTGTTGGTGCTAAAATCTAGAAGGGTATTTTAGACCACACAATCAAATGCTCGGATCAATGATTGAGATATTAAATGCAACAGACCAACAGAATCAAAGATAAATGGAGGAGGTTGGCCTCGTATGAAAATACGTGTTAATCCCCTTTTTTTATGGAATAGAGCCCAGAGCTCGGGTAGCTTTGTATTACGATGAACGGGTATACGTTACAAGCTAACACCTTTTTTTATAAGCTAGTCTACTCTCACAATATTACAATAATAAGGAAATTAAGACACTCAGAGTTTGATCTCTATATCTTAGGAGCTCTGAGGTGGACTATCGAGCTCACTTTTTCCTCTACTTCTTTTTTGCAATAATTGCGTAAAGTGTTCTTGGTTTTTCTTTTGGTTGTTGTAAGCTTGGACCTAGTCAAACTTGGCCGGTTTAGGGAAGTAAATGCTTCCCGTATATATATATATATATGACAGAGGAGTGGCATGTGGCAGAGCTCTTAGAGCAAGTTCAAAGCCATGTCCTAAACACCATCCACTATGACCTTGCTTTTCCATAGATTCTGGTTCATTAAATGTAGTTGGTTTGCATTTAATGAAGTTGACGGAGCTTCTGCAGCGTTGGTGGTGTTGGCAGTAGTTGTCCATGTTGTTTGTCAACTGCTCTGACATGGCTGTCTGAGAGAGAGCTCCGGAGCTTGCCGAAAGAACTCTGGTTCACGAGTTCCGTCGTTTGCTGTACAAAAACAACTCTCGGACCTGTTGTATGAACTACCAAGGGCTCTAGAGCTCGTGTGATGCCTGAAACGAGCTCCCAGAGCCCTCATCGTTTAGGTACGCTAGTTTGGACACGTGGACAGCCGTGTCCTCATGTGGCTATGTTGGTCAGAATAATTCAGTTATTCTCCTCATCAATTTCCCCTATCCTTGTCGTTTAGGTCCAAAGAGCTGACTGAGGAGGATAAACTACTATTGGAGGTCCGAGGGAGCTTTGAGCTCTGATAGCAGAGTTGCCCGTGGTGTGAACTTATGACTTTTTTTTTATAGTACCATACTTGAGCTCATAGACCCCATGTACCTATTATTTGGGTGTTTAGAGCTCATTTAAAGGGTCGTTGCCCTTTTGGAAAGATTGTGTGTGTCAGTTCTACTTTTCTTAGAGGATGTGCAAACGTGTGGTAGTGCGGCACGAAAATAATTCTCGGGCCTGTTGTATAAACTTCCAGGGGCTTCGGAGCTCATGTGATGCTTGAAACTAGCTCCCAAAGACCTCCTCGTTTAGGTAGGCTAGTCTAGTCACGTGGACCGCCACGTGTCCTCATATGGCTGTGTTGGTAAGAATAATTCAGTTATTCTCCCCATCATATGTGATATTTGGACTTATAATGAATGAGATATATATGACATTACAAAGTGAGCCACTTGAAAAACGAAATATGAAAATTCTGGTGCATCTTAAGGAAAAAGATGAATAGTAACTTGCAACGCCCACTATTGACAGCGGAGAGTTTAGGCAATTGCGCTATCATCCGAACTCCATATTTGCCAATTTTTTGTTTTATAGTCATAATTCAATTTTCTATTTACTGTAATTTTTTAAGATTTTTTGAACAATCAAAACTATTTTTCACTTAAAATATATTTTTTATTGAATTCCGTACTTTCCAGAGTACGCATTTTTCAGAGAGAATTGGACATTCAATTTTTTACAGTAGGTATACATTATGATATTCTAGTAGCTGATATTTTTTTCATATTTTTTCAGATTGTGTATATCTTTAATTAATTTTTGAGTTAGTGTTTATAGGTCTATTTAAATGCTTAATTATTGAGATAAATTATGGAAAATTTTGTTATATGAAAACCTGGCTATTGGAACATGTACAAAATTATTGGGTTCTGTTTGATCAATTAAATGCTTTACGTAAGTATTTATACTCTTTTTATGCAAAAATTTTTTTCTCTAATTTTAAGTATTTTGTATGCTTAAATGTTGTGAATATTTGTATGAAATTTGTTTTGTCTTTGTGACTGAATTATAATTGCTAAAAAGAGGCTAATATGTTAAAATAATTTATGTCTTATTTTATGCATTCTAGATCTAATTATTTTGTATAATTATTTGCAAAATTGTTGTAGTATGTTTTTGTTACATCACTTGCATGTTATCATGAACTTATCTAAGTGATTGGTTCAATTATATTCTTTGTGGATATTATTAATTAGATTTTTTCTTTCTAATAAAAGGTTTTTCTTTAATTAACAATAAAGCATATTTAAAATTTACATTATTGGGTGATGATTGCGAGCCTAGCAAACTTTCGATCCTGATATGCGAATTTTGGATAATATTTTTGCGTTAAGATTTAAAGACTAACGGATAAGATGTGGTTATTAATAATGTTAAACCCTTGCATGTAGTGATGGCCACCAATAGCATTGTCGCCCCTATAGCTAAATAAGATAAGCTTAATGACCAAAAGTACAAGATATGGCACAAAAGGATGATGGGCATCCTATATCAGCACGAGTTGCTTAATACCATCAATGCTCCGATGGCTGAACATGAGGCGGGGAACATAGCTGCTCATCCTTGCAAGCATGAGGCTTATTAGGCATTCCTTAAGAGGAATCGTAGCGCCTGCTATATGTCATTGAGCTATATGCACGATGACATGATGGGCACGTATGAGTAGTACACATCATCAAAGCCATGTGGGACCAACTTCGTTTCGACATAAGTGGTATGTCCACAATAAGGCTTCATGGCATTGTCTTAAAGTTTGAAACTTATAGGTAATATCCTAAGCATATGATGATTAATCATCTCCGAGAGTTGTCCAATATGTTTCGTTAGCTTAAGAATGTAGGTTATGTTCTCACTGATGAGCAGCAGGTTCAGGCAGTTATTCGATCCTTGCCAGATTCATGGGTACACATGAAGCAAATTTTGACTCAAAATGAGAGCATTAAGAATTTTTCTGATGTTTCTCGTCATATTAAACTCGAAGCAAATTGCCTAGTGACAAACCAAAGTTTAGTTACACTTATCACCCGGAGTGGCAAGCGACAGATAACTGGATCTAGGCATATTGGAAAAGCGTAGCCGAACAAGTAAGGTAGGGCAACTGGCCTTAAAAAGAGGATGACTAAGCCTCAGAAAGGTAAGCGCGTTGGAAAAAAAGACATGTCCAAAATGAAATGTTACAACTATGGGAATAAGGGCCACTTTGCTCATGATTGCACTGAGCCAAAGAATTGTATCTTTTTCACCTAATCATCTCCATACATCGGTATGTTCACACATATTAGTTGCTCATTCTTATTCCAATTGGTTTGTGGATACATGAGCAACCAAACATGTAACTAAAGATCGAGGAGGATTTGTAAATTATCATAGAGCTCTGGCGGGATCTAAAAGTGTATTCGTGGGTAATGCTTCTCGTGAAGATGCAGTAGGAGTTGGTTCATACCAACTCCAGCTACACACTCGGGCAAAGATACTTCTTTGTTGTGTACTCTATGTACCTTCAATTACGCATAATCTACTTTCAGTTTTAGCACTTTCTATTCAGAGCTATTGTTTTAATTTCAGTAATAATGGTTTGGATATTACTCTTGATGGTGTTTTGATTGGACATGGATCCCTATTGGATAATTTATTTAAATTTGATCTAGATAGTGGTTTTCTTTCTTCTTCTTCTTCTTCATTGTTTATCATGTGTTGTTAATGCAAATTGATGGGGTAAATAATAATTTTACTATTAGCCTACAAAAATAATTTTCCACACTTTGTTTTAAATAATATTCAACTCACCTCCACTAAAATTCTACTTATCACTCACTTCCACTAAAAATTCACTCACATCCAGTAATTTTTACCAAATTAGCTTTTTGCCTCTTATTTTCATAAAATTTACCTTTTTACCATTCTCCATTTACCTATAAATACATTCTCTCATTTATTCATTTAACACAACCATCCATCTCATTAAAGAGATATAAAGTCATTGGCAATAGAAAAACAAGCCAATTCAAGAAGAAGATTTAAGGGTCTTACACTCTCTCTTCTCAAGAAAAAAGAAGTTACGGTTCTCTTTATCTATCTCTCTCAATTAAAGAAGAATAGATAAAAGGGTCTTTTCATGCCCCAAAAAAAACCAATAACCCTTATACACCATCTCTCCTACACAGTTTATTATTCATCATATTGAAATATTTGTAATCCTAATTCTATACTTATAAATAGAATTAGTGAAATTGTAGAAAGAAAAATTGGTAGCTTGTATTCTCATCTAAGTTGATTGCTTTTGAGCTAATACAAAGCAAGCACAAACAAAAGGAGGACGTACTGCCGGAATAGCATAAGCATACCGGAGGAACTTACCTTGTGACGCCCTGAATCCTGTTCTCAGATTTTCACCTCCGAAACCTGGTTAATCACGGATGGCGTGCGTGACGGCGGGTTTAAAACAAAAATCACAACTTTTAAAAACTTTTTCTAAGAGAAAATACAATCCGGATAAAATCCTGTTTTACAAAACTTTGGCATGTGGAGTTTATTTAGGTAACAAACCACCCTATAAAGGTCAAAGCCAAATACTTACAAGTATCAACATAATCAATCCACATTTAAAACCACTCCACATATGAAAATTCGTTTTGTACAAGTGAACATTGAATCCGGTTTACACATAAAGTCCAAAGTTTATGTATTGTACAACAATACCAAAATCAAAATGATATTAAAATGCAGTCCGTTTCTCAAAGGACTAAACACGGTCATGAGAACATTAAAGGATTCTATAAACGTATTCCATGCGCCACCCAAGATGCTAAGCCTGCAAAACTGTTTAGAAAAGGGAATGAGCCAAATCCGGGCTTAGTGTGAACTATATAGGTTTTGTATAGAAAATACAAATTGCAGTCGCAAGCGCGTGCATCTTTATATAAAAGGTATAAAATTTACTTTAATACTATAGTTTAAAAATCATGCAATGAAATGTAATGCAACCGACACACAAGTGAGTGCCGAACCCCCCATTAGGATTTTTATCCTATATATCGGAAGCTAACTATCCGATTCACCGATCCCGTCCCTAGACTTCCCATAGGATGGATCCTAGAGCATTCCCATGTCACTAGAGAACCATTGGTAAAAAATCGTCTCTTCTCAAATTACTAGCTTCCTAAGGTTCGTCATATTACGGTGGACCAGTTCTAAAGCTTACATTGACGCTATCTCCCCGGCACTCGTTCCTGCATCAAAGGTCGATAACTAATAGCCAAGCATTTATCGTTCCCTCTTTGTAGTTAGTACATTATGAATTCCATGCTTGGCTGACTAATAGGCATATACGCTAAATCATCCATCTAAGGTATTACACTATACTATGCGATCCGGTACTTATACCGTAAGTCGTAACTATAGGCCAAGTGCTCATGGTTTCCTCTTTAAATATAATTCATTATGGATTCAATACTTGGCCGACTATTAGGCTTCATCACTAGATTATTCCACTAAAGTATTATGTTATGGCGCCCTCTCTTTAAGCTATATCATTGGTTATACTTACCACTTGTTTATTAGCGGCTTGTGTCCATTATGATTCGGCTATCTAACCTCGTGAACCACACATGTTCTCATGCTCATCTACTATATCTTAAGGTCATTAGCTAATAATACTTTCCTATTTATATTTTATTACATTATGAAAGGCCAAGTACTTTCCTTTGTGCATTATGATCCGTACGTCTAATATCTATGTCATTCTTATTAAAGGCAAAACTTATCTGAGGCATTAAATAATAAATAACACATATATTATACAAAAATAACAACAATAATAACATGCATCCATCTGTATCATATCTGTTATATAATGCCACAATTTCACCCTGCGGTCTGACTAGGCCTTGAACAACGAATCCAGTGAGTCCCGAATGGATCCAAGGCTCTTATCCATGTCTCTTCCAGGTGGGGTGGTGGTTCAGGGACTTGGTCCTCCAAATAAGTCATTCGGAGATAACCCTTAAGACATTTTTTCGGGAATAACACTCCGAATAGTAAACAAGAAAAACACCCATACAAGCCTTCACAACGCCCGAGAGGAACTACACCATGAGACACCCTAGTAGGGTGATGTACATTAGTAGCCCAACTACTTCCAGGGGACTAATCATTGGGTAAGTAGTAGCGCACGGGAATTGCTCCGCTTGCCAGAGAAATTCATCTAACTCAAAACATATAGTCCTGTAGGAAGGCAAGATACCAAAAGTGGGCTCTCCTTTGTGGACAACCACAACCATAGGCGGAGTCATCTACTTCATTTTTCCGTGCACGGTTTAGGGAATTTAACCCAGGGGTGGCAATAGGCGGCTCATCTTCGAGTCATGCGGGAGCTACCCGGTGCTCCATCCATCATATCCAGTCCATATGTATGATCACGTCAATAACATAATATACATCACATCCATTCATGCTCACAATGAATATCATCATTAATCATACAACCCATTACACATGTGGCAATCCTCACAATTATATATACAATATCGTACCATTGCCCACTATTCATAATCATTAGTAATATCATCGTTCATCGAGTTATTTATACAAGGCCTAACCGTCTTGTAGTTATCCTCTACAACGTTAGTATCATTCTAAATAAGCCTTCCGTTAGTAATCAGTTATACCACTATAATACTCTAGTGTTCTTACGTCTCATCACCATTTCATCATATGTGTACTATGTCCACTTATGAAGTTATCGGCCACTTACATTCAAAGGTGTGTCTTATGTTCATCAATAAAGTCCTGCATGTGTTTTCTACACTCATAAGTGACCCTATCCAAGCCATAAGTATTAATTAATAACCCCACAATAGTGTTCATAAGCCTTTAGGCTTAAATGTTAACATACGTTGTCCGCATTGGTGGATTTTGGTATACAACATTAAGGCAAAGTCTAATACTTGAACTTAATTGCATAAGTACACTTATCTACCATTTATATCACACAACCATCCAATCCAAGCACCAATCCCAAAACCTCCTTAAGCCTAGTTCGTACTCTTAGCTACATTGTGGGTATGATGTGTATGTGAGAGAATAAAGCTCATAACATGATAATAAGTGATATTACGTGATATATGAGTGATAATATACCCATTTGAATCACCATTTGAGCCTTAAATCAACCCAACCCACATACACATCACAAACCTAGGGTCTTTGTGAAAATCCCCATTTTGAGTAGAAAACTCTAAAGCAACAATAATAATTTGAAATCTAGGGTTTAGTATTAGTGTTCCCACCTTAGAATAGCTATATTGAGGAGTTGATGATGCGTAGACGTCGTATTGCCAAAACCCTAGCTCACCTTCAAGCTTCAATGGACGAAGACCAAGGTAGAAGACGATGAGTAGTGAAGGAAAAGGTGATTTGAAGCTCAAATCTTGTATAAGGATGAAAAAACCTCAAGAATACCTTAAGGATCTCTAGCTTTCTCATTCTAGAATCCTCTAGAGATATGTGTATGTGTATATGTATGGCTTGAAAATGGGGTGTTGTGGGTGTAAAATGGATGAAAAACGGGTTTAAAATGCTTAAAAACTCACCAAGCTTGAACCATGATCGATCATGGGTCCACATGATCAATCATGAAACCCGAATGGAGGACCATGATCGATCATGGAAGTCACTACAGCAATAAATGACTTTTTGAGCCCGAAATGGACATTGAAATGGCCTAATCTCAACTCGGCCCAAATATGAAAGTTGAAGAAGGGAAACAAATGAAGACGTGGCCCCAAACATAGAGTAATTTGGAAATTAGATGAAGAAGTTATGGCTTCTCAAATTTGACCAAAAATTAACGAATCACGAAAAGTCGAAACACGCGATTTACACCTCGGTTCCAATCTGAACCACCCGAATAACGTAACGATTGGTCCCTCAAAATTAATATGTCTACCATGACATTATAGAAGTACTGGGTCAAGTACGAAGGGCTCGAAATTCAATGCTCACGCTCTAATGGAGATTAAGCCTTAACCGAGCTTAAGAGAAGGTCAATACAGAAAAAAGAACACGGGGTATTACATACCTTATTAAAAAATGCCGTCTATTCATCATTGCGCCGCATTTACTTTTTATTCACTGATATTCACTTATTGATTGGTTAATTATCTACTTCTAGATTTTGACACCATCAGTTGGCGCTGTCTTTGGGAACGATAAGCTCTCTAAAGCTTTTGTTCTTTAAAAATTACAAGTGATTTTTCTGTGAAAAAGCTCCAAATCCCGTAAGCCTATAATAGCTCAATATTCTTGGGCGCATAACTTTATGATCAAAATTCTAAATTATCAGATTATGTAATCAAATTTGGAGAAATATAATCTTTTCCAAAAAAAAAATTCCAAAAATAACCATGTCTTCTAGACACACCCAACCAGACCCTCTGTTGGAGTTGCAGGAGTGACAGGCTGCTCTTCAAGTCCAGATTGATAGGCTTATATCCCAAAGAGAAACCCCCAGGCCGGCTCAAGGAACAAGTCAGTCTGAGCCTCCACATTTGCAGCCACTCTTCCAGTCGTCACACCATGAGAGCCAGCCAAGCAGAGGCTTAGAGACCGCGGTAGAGAGTTAGGGAGAGTTGCAGCAGAATTGGTGAGCTTGAGTCTATCCGGTCCTACTCCAAAATGGAATTATCCGTTAAAGAGGACTTAGACATAACTCCTCCCCTACCACCGAGGACCTCGCCAGTACACGTGGTCTGAGAGAGACTTTCAGAGAGGGCTTCAAGACAACAGAGCCACAGCATAGGAGCCCAACCTCCACTCCTTCCATCTCGGGCCCCAGCTCGGGCCCCTCAGCGAGAAGAAGATGCTAGGGCTTGAGGGTCGGTGTTCGATAGAATATCGCACCTAGAGCTGGCGAAAAAGGCTAATGACAGAAGTATGAGCTCGGGTAGCCGACATGATGAGGTCGATGGGCCAGCTGGGAGATAGCTTAGCAGTAGGGCTCTGGTAAGGGACCCAAAATTTCCATTCGCAGAGCATATCCTAAGCTGTCAAGTCCTACAAAAATTCAAAATCCTAACACTAGAGTCCTATGACGGGAGCACCAACCTTGTAGACCACTGTGAGTAGTACAAAACATGATGGGACTTCAAAATGTCCCAGATGGCGTGGTGTGCAGAGATTTTGTCACCACTCTTAAGGGGCCAGCCTAAATATAGTGGAATAGCTTGCTCCCGAGATCGATAAAGAGCTCATAAGAGCTTAACACCAAGTTCATCTCCCATTTCTTAGGGACCCGAAAGCATTCCAAGTCCTTCACTCATCTCTTCAAAGTGAAGCAGAAGTCAACGGAGAGTTTAAAGGAGTATGCTTACCATTTCAACCAATAGAGCCTTATGATCGCGAATCTCAACGAGGGGGCGGCGGTGGTAGCCTTTATGGAGGGGGTGAGCTCCCCTTATTGCCTCATAACTTTGGTAAGACTAACTCCCAGGACCATGTCCGAGCTTCTGGACCAGGTCAACATGCAGATTAGCATGGAGGAAATTCTACAAGGGTGAGACCTATCAAGTTTATCAGCCTTCTTGCCCTCCTCTAAGTGCCAAAGAGGACACAGCCCACCCCGCGGTCAAGAGAAAGACGGTAAGAAGGGCAAGAAGGAATCGAATAAATCTGAACCTGGCGAGGGCATAACTCGTCAGCAAGTTACACCTCTATCAGCTCCTTTGGGTGAAGTTTATGCCTAGTTGGAACTAGGGCAGATTGCAGAAGCTCGGAATATGAAGACATCTAAAAAGAAGAGGGATACAACGAAGTACTACCGGTACCACAAAAACCATGGCCATGAGACAGACGATTGCTGGAAGTTGAAGGAAAAGATTGAGAAGATCATCTAGAGGGGCCAACTCCAATAATATGTGGGCAAGAATAAGGAAGTTCCCCCTAAAGCTAAAGGAAATGAGCATGAAAATAAGATCTTCATGATCGAGGGGGGCTCCTACTCTAGAAATAGTAACATGTCTAGAAAGGCCTACATCAGGCATGCCAAGTCCTCGAACTTGGCAGGAGAATGCTTCAAATCCAGGCCTACCAAAATGGTGAAGTACGATGTCAAGGAACTCGTATTCATGGATGAGGACATGAATGGGTTAGAGTTCCCTCACGATGACCCCTTAGTAATCACTACAATGGTGGGCAATCACAATGTCCACAAAATCTCATAGACCCCGGGGACACATCCAGCCTTATGTGTAACACCCCGTTCCTAAATCTCAAGCTTAGCGCTTTCAAAAATCGCGAGTAAGGCGATTTCGAGCTCCAAATAGTGAAATAGTGTTTTGAAAGGAGCGACAAGGTTGAGAGACTTCCAATAAGTCATGTTGGTGTATTTAAGCATGTTAGAATATCTTTAAGTCATTTCGAGTGGTTCGAGTTGAAATCGGGATATAAATTACAAGTTTTTAATTTACCCGACTTTATAATTTTTGGTTAATTTGGAGGAAGCGTAACTCCTTCGCTCCTCGTCAGATTGAGTTTTCGCTAACACAAGACCTTATATTTTTAGGCAATCTACAACTTTTGTATTTTGTCCAAAGGCAAATCCGGACTTTTACTAGATCAAAACTGACCGTGAAATAGGCCAATTGCTATCAGTTGTTCATTCAGTAACATTAACGCGCTGACTTCGTTGAATTTCTGGGAATTATCTTTACAGAATTTAGGGACACTTCCTTCTAGGAAGTTGTAGAGCTCCGAATAAGCTTTTTGTGGACATAAATATCACCTCAATCAAACATTCGAGCAAGAAGTTATGGCCGTCCAAAGTTCAGTGCTGCAACTCCCCCAGCGTGAACAGTCCTAGGGGTGTTTTCGGTTTCGGTCGGGGTAGAAACTAGGGTACCCCAAACCCTCCCCAAATTTTATAGTTCGATTTCAGTTCGATTCGGTTTTGGTTTTCGTACTTATGAAACCCAAACCCTCCCCAAATTATTTGGTTTCGGTCGGTTCGGTCTTATTCAGTTTTTTTTTTGTATTGTTAAAACTTTAGTTCAAAATTGCACTAAAAATATAAATTCACTTAAAAGGCGCTACAAACAAATTATATAATGTATTTATTTTAATAATTAGCTTAAGTAATTATTTGTAAATGTAAATAATCCATAGGGTTAGGTCATTAGATAATGTAAATATTGTAAGAAACCTTTTTTTTTCAACGTATTATAAGACAACTTAAGTAATTACATTAAGTTAGCAATTTCTTTTTTTAAAAGATTCGGTTTTTTCGGTCCAATTCGGGGACCCCGAATCCCCAACCCATATCGACCCAAATCAATCGGTTTCGGTTTCGGTTTCGATTTCGATTTTTGATTTCGGTTTCGGTTTCGGTTTTTTTTTGGTTCGAGAAATTTCGGATCGCAAAGGATCGGTTCGGTTCGTTCGTTCGGTTTTCAGATTTCTCACAGCACCCCTAATAGTACCCGCGAATGTAAGCAACAGTTTATATATATATGACAGCTCCTTCTTCCTCATTTCACCACCAAACTCATGAGAGCTTCTAGAGAGATATAGAGAAGATATTCTTGAGTTCTCTTGTGGATTTCTCATCTCCCATCCAAAGATTAAGCTCAAAAGTCATCCAAACCATCTTCTAAACAACTATTCATCTTCTTCATCCTTCCTTCTCATCCATGGCAGCTTGAGCTCGGGATTAGGGCTCGAAATTTTGGACCACGCATCATCAATTCAAGGACGAAGCTTCAATTAGGCGGGAATTTAGTACTAAAACATAATTTTTAACTTATTGTGGTTTTATTTTGATTCTAGCATTTGTTTACACAAAGAAATCTAGCTTTTTTAAAATGCGTTTGTCACATGTGTTGGGATTTTGAGTAAATATTGAAATTGATGCTTCTAATGGTTCACATATAGCCTAAATCACATGAATTGACAAAAGATTACAATATATTGCTTGATTCACATCAAAATCCCATTTAGGACCTACTTAGTTACTATTAACCTTTGATATAAAATTACAAAACTTCTCAAGGATCAAAGTGCTGGAATTTCTCGATGAAATAGATGTTGAATAACTTATCATTCATAATGAAGTTACTCATATGAGATTGCTCCTTTTGGTTACGTCATTGACATTATATCTTTACTTTAAGATTCATCATAAGTCCAACTACTAGTTTCATGTTTAATATATAAATTTGGGGGTTTTGGGATTGATGCATATAGTGGAGTTGGTTATGGATTCTAAACAATAGATATACACTTTTATACCATCAATTAAGGTTATTGTACAATATCTATGTGTAGTGAACCAGGAAACCACTAAGGTGGAAACGGTGTACAACAACCTTTGAGCCTATTGCCTTATATGGATCTTGTTAGCACTAATAACGAGTATACACCTATGATACACTTTAAAGGAGTAAGAAATATAACTTGATAGAACGTAGGTTGCCCAGGCTTCAAAAATACCTAGCTTATAAGCCGTATAATACTAGTTGGGCTAGAAGCACGATGATCAATGCCTAGCCCGACGATATGGTTTAAGAACTATTATAAACACTAACGGCCTTGGTTTTATACACTTGACACATTATATATTGTAAGATGCCGATAATGACCTAAATGGTCACAATATGTGAATGACCTTGTAGCGATAAGCTAATAGGTGCAATGCGTGGTAACAATTATATTGATGGATGGTGGGCGATTGTATGATTGTATATATGTGTGTGTGGATTGCCATCCGTGTGGTGGACCGTTTGATTGATGATATATATATGTACATTGTTAAGTAAGGAATTGATATATTCATGTTGAATAATCACACGTGTAGGGTGGTTACATATATGTATATTTGTGAATAATGATAAGGCCTATAATGTGAATTACTTTATCGAAGTAATGTAAACGAGTGATACAATTTGTTATTATCACATTGTTATTATGTTATGGGATGGCTTGCATGAACATTGTATTGTGTATATTATGAGTCATTGCTAAATCTTATGTTGATATAAGTATAATGATGAGATTGTATAGTCCATGTGAGGCCCCGGGTTGGTCTCTAACGATTGAGACCTTAAGTTGGGACAAAGTGCCCCTGGGTGCAAGACCCAAAACCATTCACGAAAACTAATGGGAGACCCTGCTGCCGCATAGATGAGAGGCCACGAAATGTAGACCTAGTGACGCTTGGACGATTGCAATTGCTACCCCTTCTTCAAAGCCCTCAAGAAAGTGTTTGAGTGGACAGAAGAGTGCGAACTAGCTTTTTAGTAGCTTAAGTAGTATTTGGGAGCTCTTCATCTTCTAAGTTCACCAAAGAAAGGAGAAATTCTTAGCCTGTACCTGGCAGTGTCACAAATAGCAGTCAACTCAGCTCTTATGAGAAACGACGAATGGGTACAGCTACCGATCTACTACACAAGCAGAGCCCTCCATGTCGCAAAGCCGAATTATCCAAGGTTGGAGAAGTTGGCCTATGCACTCCTCATCACATCAAGGAAGTTGAGGCCTTACTTCCAGGCCCACACTATTGATGTGCTCACAGACCAACCATCGCAAAGGGTTCTTGACAAGCCAAAGCAGTCAGGAAAATTGGCCATTTGGGCTATAGAGCTTGGACAGTTCGTGATCAATTACAAACCTCGAACTTTGATCAAAGGACAGGTTGTGGCAGAGTTCACTTATGATGAGGAACAGATCTTTGAACCACTAGAGTTTTTGCCACCTGTGGACCCAGGCACCTCAAGCCCCACCACCTCATCAAACTTGCAACTAGAAATTCCCATATGAATACTTCATGCAGATGGAGGTTCTAACATGAAAAGTTCTAGTGCTGGCTTAGTATTGATTACTCCTGAGGCTAATACCCTAGAGATAGCTCTGAAATTCCTCTTCAAATCCTTTAATAATGAGACTGAGTATGAAGCCATCATATCAGATCTGAGGATAGCTAATGACTTAGGGGCAAGATAAATGGTGGTCTACAATAATTTTTCCATTGTAGTTGGCCAAATACATGGCCACAATATGGAAAAAGAAGATCACATGTCTGCTTATTTGGCTAAGGCTAGGGCAGCAGCTCAAAGGTTCACAAACTTAGTCTTTGTGAAAGTCCCACGAGCTCAAAATAATAAAGTAGACTGCTTAGCCAAACTTGCTTCGTCCTTGAAAATACCCAGGGGTGTTCATATAGATCACCTGGAAATAAAAGCTATCGAGGAACTTGTAGAGCTAGATGTAACCCTAATACAAGTATGCAAATGCTGGATTTACCCAATTTTGGACTACCTCGCAAATGAAGCTCTTCCTGAAGATAAGAAGATGGCCAAAATGATAAAATATGTTTCCAACAGATACATGGTCATTGAGGCAACACTATACAAACGTGGGTATATTCTTCCGTTCTTGCTCTGCCTACATCCTCACCAAGCCCAAGCAGCTCTGCTAGAAATTCAAGAAAGGTTGTGTGGAGGGCACCCAGCAGCTCGTTCACTAGTTCTTAAAGTTAGAGGGAAAGGCTAATTTTGGCCCACTATCCTACAAGACGCCAAGGAGCTGGTAAGAAAGTGTGATAAGTGCCAATAGTTTGCTAATGTTTAACAGCTCCCAACAGAGCTAATGACCCCTGTCAGTAGCCCCTAGCCTTTCTCTCAGTGGGGCATGGACATAGTAGGACCTTTCCCATTGGGCAAAGGACAAACGAAGTTTGTAGTTGTGGCGATTGATTATTTCACCAAATGGGCTGAGGCAGAAGCGCTGACAACGATCACCATTATGAAGATCCAAAGCTTCGTGTGGAAGAACATCATTTGCCGCTTTGGTCTCCCAAAGGTGCTGATCACTGACAATGCAAAGCAATTCAATTGTGACCTCTTTAGAGACTTTTGTGAAGGGCATGGAATATAAAACCATTACAGCTCTCCGGCCCATCCTCAAGCCAATGGCCAAGCTAAGGTCACCAATAGAACCCTACTAAGTTCTTGAAGAAAACAATGGATGATGCCAAAAAAAGTTGGTCTGAAGAGCTTTTGTTAGTCCTATGGACCTACAGGACCACTATCAAGGGTTCGACCGGTGAAACTTCGTTTTCTCTAACCTATGGAACTGAAGCAGTTATCCCGGTAGAGATAGGAGTACCAATGTACATAATCAACCATCATGACCTAGCTCATAACGACGAAAGCCTACT
The DNA here is from genome assembly GCA_021464415.1 of Lonicera japonica. Lineage (NCBI taxonomy): Eukaryota > Viridiplantae > Streptophyta > Magnoliopsida > Dipsacales > Caprifoliaceae > Lonicera > Lonicera japonica. The sequence goes on from CM038465.1 coordinate 9,908,076, forward strand.
GGCTAACTTAGACCTCCTTGAAGAAAAAAGAGAGCAAGCTCGAATTAAGGAAGAGGCTTATAAAAGAAGCATAGTCAAAAGTTACAATAAGAGGGTCATGTATAAAAGTCGGAACGTAGGTGACTTGGTACTTCGAAAAGTTGTCCTAGCCACCAAGATTTCTGAACATTGCAAGTTCACTGCTAAATAGGAAGGTCTATACATGGTCACCAAGGTCAGCAGGCCTGGTACCTACTATCTGAGGACTGTAGATGGCATGGAACTTATGAGACCATGTAATATAGAGCACCTCAAAAGATATTATCCTTAAGCTAAAATAGATTGTACTTTTCTAATAGTTGTTTCCAAAGAAAAATGTATATAAGATAATTAGTTTTGGTATTTCACTACTTATAAAGTACATTCTATAAGAATCCTCTCATAAAGATCACCAGCTTAGTAGCTGTAATAAAGCTCTGAGAAGCAAACACTCACTCTGAAAAATCACGAGAAAAACTGACGAATCAAGTAGTGACAATAATCATTCAGGAATCCAGTTACGGTTAACCGAATGGGATAAAACCCAAAAGAAGAAATAAGTTATTTATTAGTAACTCATATATAATTTTTCTTTCTGTATTGATATATCTAAAGTTGTATTATTTTCTTACTATCAATGATCTTTATTGTAGGTAAAATTGACGAGCTCCCAAAAAAATACAATTAAATGTAATTTTCATCAAGTTCGTTTGACAAACCAAAACAGGAAATTAAAGAAATTTTCAATGGATATCAAACTTCTACAAAGCTGAAGTGAAATCGTGAATTTGAAAACAATTGGAAAGGGCCCAAGTAAAATCAAACTATTATACTAATGCCCAAAGCTCCCCTACTTATGACCAAAAGTATAGCGAACTTTACACATTAATGTTCCAAGCTTTACGACTCCATCCAATATCTAGCAAGCTTTAAACATTTATGTTTCGAGCTCAATGATTAGCATCCAAGATATAGCTTCCTTGAACTACGACTCTAGATCAACGTCTAGCCAGTCTTACACAATGAAGTTTTGAAACTCCAAGATTAATTATCAAAGTCTAGCCAACTTTACACATTATTGTTTCGAGCTCCACAAACTTACGGTCAAGGGCTAACAAAGCCCTACACATCGGTTATTTGAACTCTCTCCCATGATCATCTTCCTCGACAAGTACCCGCTCTCACGCCTCAGCTTTGAGTTAGAACATTTACTTAGCGGAGACATTTATCCTTCATATTCAGCTTTCAGCATAAAAGTAAAAGATACGGGGCAATTGATAGGGTAAATAATAATTTTACCATTAGCCTACAAAAATAATATTCCACACTTTCTTTTAAATAATATTCCACTCACCTCCACTAAAATTCTACTCATCACTTAACTCCACTAAAATTTCACTCACATCTACTAACTTTTACCAAATTACCTTTTTGCCCCTCATTTTCATAAAATTTACCTTTTTACAATTCTACATTTACCTATAAATACCTCCTCTCATTTATTCATTCAACACACCAACCAATATCATCCAAGAGATACAAAGAAAATGGCAATATAAATACAAGCCAATTCAAGAAGAAGATTTAAGGGTCTTATACTCTCTCTTCTCAAGAGAAAAAGAAGTTACGGCTCTCTTTCTCTCTCTCTCTGTCACTCTCAATTAAAGAAGAAGATATAGAAGGGTCTTGTACTATCTCTTTTCATACCTACAAAAATACCAACAACCATTATATACTCTCTCCTACATAGTTTATTATTTATCATATTGAAATATTTGTAATCATAATTCTATACTTATAAATAGAATTAGTGAAATTGTAGAGAGAAAAGTTGGTAGCTTGTATTCTCATCCAAGTTGATTGCTTTCGAGCTAATACAAAGCAAGCACACACAAAAGGAGGACGTACTGCCGAAATAGCATAAGCGTTACTAGAGGAACCTACCTTACTAAAAAATGTGTATGTTAATCATTGTGCCGCATTTACTTTTTATTTACCGACATTCGCTTATTGATTGGATAATTATCTACTTCTAGATTTTGACACCATCACAAATGTTGATTCAGTTCATGCAAGATTATGACATAGTGGAAAGGACAGAATGACATGACTAGCTAGAGAAGGCTTTTTAGGTCCACTCACTAATGTCACTTTACCTTTGTGTGAGCCTTGTCTAGTAGGTAAAGCATGTAGAAAGCCTTTTGGTAAGGCTAGCAGAGCTACTGAGCTGTTGTGATAAATTTTAATACGCGCAAGCGAACGAATCAATTTATAGTGTAGCGTATAAGCGAGATCGATCCCACAGAGAATCACACAAAAATTTATGGGAATCAAACAAATAAAATAAAGCAAAGCAAGTAAACTAAATCAATGGAACTAAACTAAATAATATTAAGCAAGATAATAAAATTAATGAATTAATTGACTAGGGTTTTGGAGCCATATATTTAATATCATCTTCCTAAGTATCCATGCACATAAACTCTACTCTTATATCGCACTAATTTGGTCTCTTGACTATATTGGATGCGGAAAATAAAATCAATAAAGTTCAATTAATTTATAAAATCCAATTGTAATTCTTCCACAGCCAAACTAATGTATAAAATCAAAACACTCACTATATCTGTCAAAATACAGCCTATATCCACTCTTAACAAATCATAAGGTGAATCCAACAAAAAATAGCGAGAATCCAACTTTATTTTTTTATCAATTAAAATAGGCATCCAATAGAAAAAATTGTATTTAACATTAAAGCATTAAATTGGTAAAGTCAATTGGCATGAATACGTGCAAGGGAAGGGAGTCAATTAAATATACTCATCATAACCCTAGCACAAATTTTTGATAGAATAATAAAAATTAAATAATACATAAAATTGAAAGAAAACTTACTTGGCATTAATTAATTTAAAGAGTAAAAATAAATCTTCAATCTTCAAGACTTCAAATCAAAAGAAAAAAAAACAAAAGAAATCAATAAGAGAGATAGAGAGACAGAGAGAGGGCACTGTTGCATCCCATGGCTGCTGGTTGCTCTAATTTGCTACAAGAGCCCTTCTTTTATAATTGTTAGGTGTAATTCATAGGCTTTGGGATTTAATTTGGGTGCGAGATAACTTGGGCCTTAAAATATTTAATTGGATATAAACTTGAGTGGGCTTCTTCTACTTAAAAGCATGTTGGGAATTTCCTTTATTAGTATTTATTAGGTTGGTTGAATGGGCTTAGGCCCATAGTTGAAGACATTTTATTCAATTTTCGTCCTTTTATGTTGCTGGATTTTGCGTCGCAATTTCGGATCTCGAGATGATTGAATTTGAAAAAGTCCTGAACTTCAAAGTCGTAGATCTCGAAATTTTCTTCAATTTGGGTTTAAGATCGTATTATTTGGAGTTCCAAGTAAAGAGTTATTCGTCCAGAAATATTGTGCACTTTAGATGTCTTCACAAGCTTTAATTTCACTATTTTTTCTATCTTCTTCAATTCTTTTCTAACACCTAAAAAATCATTAAAAATCTAAATATAAATAACATTATATGCTCTTTAAATTATAAATTAGCATAATAAATTATACCAATTTTTTGGTACATCATGAGCCACTAGAGATAGTCCAATTAGACATATGTGGACCTATGAGCATGAAGGCACATCATGGTGCCTTTTATTTTCTAACTTTCATAGACGATCATTCACGATATGGACATGTCTATATGATAGCTCACCATTATGAAGCCTTGGATTTTTTCGAGCGTTATATAGCTGAGGTTGAGAATCAGCTATCAAAGAGCCTTAAAACTCTTCAAACATATAGAGGACGCGAATATCTATCTGATCAGTTCAAAAAATTGTGTGAAGAAAGGGGGATACGTAGACAACTCACTATTCCTTACACTCCGCACTAAAATGGTGTTGCCGAAAGAAATAATATAACACTTCCAGATATGACTATATCTACGATGGCGCAGGCCAACCTCCCAATATCGTTTTGGGGGGATGCACTATTAATTGCAGCCTACATACTAAACCGTGTGCCTTCACAATCAGTCCCTTCAAAGCCCTATGAACTTTGGAAAAGCGAAAAACCCAATCTAGAGCATTTGCGCCCTTGGGGTTTAGCTGGTTATGTTCACAATACATCTCATAAACATGAAAAGCTTGGCCCAAAAGCCAATAAGGGTATCTTTAGAAGATACCTAGAGAGCTCAAAAGGCTATGTTATGTATAGTAAACATGTTGATGGGCAATGACTGAAATAGAGTCCCGAGATCTAAATTTCATTGAGAATAATTTCCCTAGCATAAAAAAATCTAAAGAGAATCTTGATCTCTATGAGTTAAAGAATGATGGAGAAGTCCTACCATCTACAAGCGAGGGTGGGGAAATAGTGCCTCGTCCTATGATCGCTGAAGAATATGAAAATACTGGTGTTCTTCCTAGTGGGAGTGCACTTGATGGAAGTGTAGCAAGGGTACCACCCGAATTACAAGATACTTTAATTCGCCAGAGCAATCGAGGAAATATTCCACATCGTCATTTTGAGATTGAAGGGAATGCTTTCTTGTGTGCTATAATTGATGAGGATGAGCCTGCTTCTTTTATGGAAGCAACTGCCTTTAAAGCTGAGGATGAGTGGAAGGCTGGTATGCAGAAGGAAATGAACTCCATGGCTAAGAACAATGTCTGGGAGTTAGTTGACCTCCATCAGGACGCAAGACTATCAGAAATAAATGGATCCTGAAAGACAAGCGTAAGGCAGAAGATTCAATTGACAAGTATAAGGCACGTCTTGTGGCGAAAAGCTATACCCAACAAGATGGAGTAAACTAAAAGGACACATTCTCCCCAGTGGTGAGAATGGCCTCAATTTGCCTAATCCTGGCTATTGTTGCACATTTGGATTTGGAACTTTTTCAAATGGATGTCAAGACTGCATTTCTCAACAGAGAACTAGACGAAGAGATCTACATTGATCAACCATTTGGGTTTGAATTCAAAGGACATGAGCGCAAAGTTTCCCGTCTCAAACATTCCATATATGATTTAAGACAATCGTCAAGGCAGTGGTATTTTTTATTTCAATCGGTCATAACCTCTACGGGTTTTCAGATGGTTGAAAAAGATCATTGCGTGTATCTTAAATGATCCAAAAAAGTATTATTATCCTTTCATTGTATGTCGACGATATACTATTAGCTAGAAATGACATGAGTTCCATTGTCGCCACTAAAGAGTGGCTGTCCTCTAATTTTCAAATGAAGGACATGGGAGAAGCAAATTATGTGATAGGAGTTAAAATTGTGAGAGATCGATCTAAAAGGTTGCTTGGGTTGTCTTAAGAGACATACATAAAGAAGATCTTAGAACGTTTTCTTATGCATAACTCCAAACCCACAGACACTCCAATGGAGAAGGTGATGTGCCTTAAACCTAGATGCTTGTCCAAGAACTGATGAAGAAAGAAATCAAATGTCCAAAGTGCCATAAGCAGTTGCAATAGGGAGTATGATGTACACTATGTTGTGTACCCGTCCAAATATCTGCTATGCGGTTGGCATGGTTAGTCGTTATCAAAGTAACACTAGGAAAGCTCATTGGAAAGCAGTTAAGAGGATCTTTAGGTACCTACGTAGGACCGCTTATGTCACCCTTTATTACCATGGTGGGGACTTGAGGCCGATAGTTTACGGCGATGCTGATTGGGCCAGTGATCGAGATGAAAGAAAGTCCACTTATGAATATGCTTTCATACTTGGAAGTGGAGCTATTAGTTGGTGTAGTAAGAAACAGACATGTGTTGTCTTATCCACAATGGAAGAAGAATATATGGCTTGCTCTGCAGCAGTTTAGGAAGTTGTCTGGCTGAGAAAGTTTCTATGTGGACTCAGTTTTATGGACCATGCTGGAAATGCTATAGTGGTTTATAGTGACAGCATAGCAGCCTTAGCTTATGCTAAGGATCCCAAATATCATGAGAAGTCTAAACACATAGAGATTATATACCACTACATTCGAGAGATGCTTACGCAAGGGGAGATTACATTGAGACATATCTCCATGGGTAGTATGGTGGCTGATCCATTAACCAAACCTATAGGAAGAGATGTTTTCCGATCTCATATTAGGAGTATGGGGCTACGTAGGATATGATATGTAATAAAATCTCATTTGTTTTTATTAACATTATTATTATTAAATAAAATGATATTTGTTTATTATGTTTAATGATTATTATTGGATCCACATCTTGTGATATGTCGACAGGCACGAATCGACCTATTCACACAGATGATTCGCCTTGACAATTAGATGGCATGTAAGATAAGACATTCATGTCTGTGGCGCTTTGATGGCTAGCTAAGGCATTTATATTATTGCACCTGGAAGGCTAGCATGATATATATGCTTTAACATTAATATGTTTTTTGACGCCTTCAAGTAACATGAGACCTTCTATGAGAGGTCGATTATGGAGTGTTTACATGACTTTATGAAGCCTGGATTAGCCGAATGTGAGATTTTCAGGCGAGCGCTAAAAAAGCAATTAGGCTGAACACTCAAGTTAGGCGCTTGTTTAGCAACTAGACTTAGATTCGTATGGTGTTCTTTTATATTATCTACAAAATGACATGATCCATTCACGTGGGATGATACCATAGCATGCATTTCATAATGCATGTGCTGTAGCAGACCTATAGTGGGAGTGATGAATGAATCCTTGTTTCATTGCTGTGTGGGCCACTTGGATTTTAAGAGATCCTTATTTTACAACTATGTGACCTTAGACTATGTCATGAAGATGATGCTAAATGTTCGTTACTTTAGCACACTTACTTAAGGCAATGGATGATACCGTCTAAGGGGTGTGATTAGGAAAGTAATTGTGAATATTTGGATTGACATGAGCATTTTGGGAAAAGTATTTGATATTACACCATGTTTTGTTAGTCATTAGCTGGCTAGCGACCATATTGAGTTTGTTTCGGATAGAGGGTCATGAGCGCTTCACATAATAAAGGGCGATACACGTCTTTTCAATAAGGGATTAGGAATGCTTAGTCCGGTGTAATCTGACTGTTTGGGTGTATACGAGAATCTTTTGAATGATCTGTTTATTACTAGTACGATGATAGCTTACAATCATGAAACTATCTTTATTTTCTTGCGAGGTCGCACGTCCCATTTCTTGCATGAAGAGAAGAGAGACTGAGAATTTTGAGTAAAAGGAGATTTAACCAGTCTGCGTGGGAGAGTGGGAGATGTTTATAAATTGTATGGGCTTGGCCCGAATACAATAAGGTCACCCAGTTGGTGTCGGTTTGACCCGGTTAGTGTGTCTATACTTAACCCTAGAAAGACGTATAAATACTTAATATTTAGCCTTTCTAGGGTATGCACATATTGTGAGTGCCTCCCACATCTCTCATAAAATAATAACTCTATCTCTAGGGTTATCACCTTAGAACCCTAGGATTTGTGACGTGAAGACGAAATGGAAACTGTAGTAGCCAACCCGACACTTCGTTGAGAAAGACGCTGCATTAATGAACAAGCAAATAGGTGACGTTCATCAAGGCTCGTAACCAACAAACCGGTTCAACTATCTGATCCGCTTCCGCAAGATCTAAGAAGAAGGTAACCCATTTATCTTCGTTTATTTACATTGATATTGTATCCGGTAAGTTCAGCGAGTTATCGTTGATGTCGCATCTCAAATCTTTAATTGATGCAAACAATGATACAATGAGAAACGTGTTTTTGACATCGAAACGAAACCAACACAAAAAATAAACCTAACAATTTCTACCTTATTTCTACTCGCAGATTTAAATTCCTCTAGTGATGTTAAGGTTACTTGGTATTTATTTATTTTTAATGGTTTTTTCTTTATATTCTATTTCGTGACCTTGGATTTTTTAGAACTATATTTATGTTTATGTATGCCACTGGATCTAGGAATTTGCGGAATCATTTTTAGTTTTAAGAAAACAACTTACTAGCTTTTAGATTTTCCTTAAATAAAAAAAGTGTTTGTTGTTTCTACCATATGGAGTCTGAATGTATATTAGGGGCGTTTAGAATCCAATCCAAACCGAGGAACCGATCCAATCCAATCCAATCCATTTTTCTTGGATTTTATGGATGATTGGATTGGATCGGATCGGATGCAAAATTTGAAAACCGAAAAAATTTGGATTGGTTCCGGTTTGATGTGCTCTAGGAACCGATCCAATCCAATCCAATCCATTATTAGATTTGCCACATGTCTCTCCTTCATTGGTGGCATAATATAATACATACAAGGGGTCACATTGAAATCATTCAATCTTAGTTTGTTATTTAATATTTAGTTTAATTATGTATTTTTGGTTAGACAGTAGACAGTTTAACTTGAAGCTATTTGGTTGAACACTTTAACTTTATTTGTAATGGATTCTATTTAATTTACAGGTAGTTTACGTCTTATTTTACATTAGAATCGAGACCGATCCAATCCAACATTTAATTGGATTGGATTGGATCGGTAAAGTGATTGGATTGGATGCCCAAACCAAAAACCGACATCGGATCGGATCGGATATGGATGGTTTAAAATGACCGGATCGGCTCGAATGGACACCCCTAATGTATATAGCTGAATATAGTTTATTAGTGGTTTGTTTTGTTAAAATTTAAATTTTTGAATAAATTAGGGGGACACAAAGTTTATGTAATTTTGATTTTAATGTCGAAATAATGGCACCTTGAGATAGTCCTTATTTTTCTAAACGTGCAAGAGTAGCTTATTCAAAATCTGAATTTTAAATCTAAATAACTTGTTTAGAAGTAAAATTTTCCATAATTTTAGATTTCATATTTCGGATTAATGTGTATACAAGGCCTGACTACAGTTTAAGGCCTAATTGTCGAATTTCAGCCTAGAAATATTACTCTCCATTGGTAAAACGAGACACACACACACACACACACAGAGAGAGGCACATTATAATATTTAGAATAGACTTTAGATCGACCTTATTCTCCCCATCCAAAACTGAAGGGGGACATAATATTTATATGAGGAGCTACTTCAGTCCACGGTTAGAACATGCCGTAAATTTAAGCAAGTTTTTTTTTACAGATTATCCAACTACGAGGGACCTGTGGCAGTGAGATTCCAACTAACACCTTACAAGCAAAGTATTCAATTTTTATCTGCCTATCAACTCAACTAATGCTCAATGGCCTATATCACATTATTAAGCTTGAGACTGAGTATAAATAGTTTATACTAGATGCAGCAACAACAAAATTCCCAAACATTATCACACTATCTAAGGTGTACTTCAGTAATAGAAGCTTCATCAACAGACACATACCGGCGCTGACTTGCTTGTAGATTAATTTGACTCCAGCCCTTTCAGTGCGTATGATTTAGTTTTACTATGAAATAAGAAAGGTGGCTGTTCGAGCAAAGGAAGTGACACAGTGTAGCTACTGAGCATTAAAACTATTGTCGCCATTGAAGGCCTCGCGTCCAAATCTTCTTGAACACACAATAAGTTCATATGGATGCATCTTATGACTTCATTTCTCGAGTAAGTAGCTGCTAGAGTAGGATCCATCAACTCTAAAGGCGTTCCATCATCCGACAATTTCCATGCCTGCAATAATAACAGTAATTGAAGTTGCCATTAGTTGGTCTCTATTAATATGGTATTGACTAGGGAAATTAAAAGCACGCCATTTTGGTTTACACGCACATGGCTCAGAAGGTCCTTGCCATGGTCTGATTGATAAAAAGAACTGTTCTTTTTGCCGGTGATGATCTCAAGAACTAAGACACCAAAACTGAACACGTCCGACTTCACGGAGAACTGCCCATGCATTGCATACTCTGGGGACATGTAACCACTAAAACAAATAAACAAAATCAGTTCTACTAAGTCTTTTATAATATTACTATCAGCTAATTATATATATACTATTGATATGCCATTTGTAAACAGATCCTTACTAGGTTCCAACGATTTTACTTGTGTTTCCTTGAGTTTGATCTACACCAAAAATCCTTGCCATGCCGAAATTTGAAACTTTTGCATTCATTTCGGCATCTAACAAAATATTACTGGCTTTGAGATCCCGATGTATAATTCGTAGCCGAGAATCTTCATGAAGATAAAGCATCCCTCTGGCAATTCCTTCTATAATTTTGTAACGTATCGACCAGTCTAGTTGTCCTTGCTTCACAGGGTCTACATTTATCATAACAAAAATCCAACTTTATATCCATCAGTTACATTCAAAGAGAGTATAAATTCTTAGTCATTTCATGTTCATGCATTTGAATTGTAGCGAACCAACTCAAAGGAATAAGAAGAGAAAATATGCGAGCTCAGAAGGGCTAACCAAACAGAAAGTAATCAAGGCTTTTGTTGGGGACATATTCATAGATGAGTATCTTCTCCTATCCTTCAAGGCAGAAACCCAAAAGCCTCACAAGGTTTTTGTGTTGAAGCTTGGCAACTAAAACCACCTCATTCTTGAATTCTTGTGCACCTTGTCCCGAGGTTTTCGATAGCCTCTTCACCGCAATTTCTTGGCCATCGGCAAGAGTACCCTGCAAATTTATATAAAAAAGTTTTATTAGAAACATCTTTTTGCGGTTTATAAAACCTAAACTCCAAGTTTAGAATCATCTTATTTCTTTGAGTGGGTCAAAATTGGCTTACACACACTAGTTCTATATTAATTAAGGTGCTTCAATTCTATCTTCTTGCCTTGTAGACCATACTAAATCCTCCTTCGCCTATCTTGTTTTCATCAGAGAAGTTGTTTGTGGCAGCTTGAATCGTGCCCAAATCAAATTGCAATGACCGCACATTGCTAATATCATTCACATCTACAACCAAACAAAACAAAACAAAAGATTGGACTTTTAATGTCACAAATACAAGAAAAAGACATGCATTTGAAAATCAATCCAAATTTTCTTGTGATCAATTAATTACCTATTTCGTCCATTACAGCATCCTATTTTTTCTTAGGTTTTCTGACAATAAAACAATACCCAATCACAAAAAGCAACACCGATACAGCTATTGGAATAGCAATAGCAAGAATTGTAGTTGGCGAGAATTTCTCTTCCCCTGCATATAATTAAACAAAACAAACGGTACAAAATGAATAAATAAACACATGTTTTGGAAGTAATGAAGTAAAACTAGGTCTTGCACCAAATAAACAAAATAAATAAATAAACACAAGCCTCTCTTCTAAGTAAAGGCATTTGCACAGCCTCTAGGTGTTGCATGTACCAGCAACACGTTGAAACCACAACTCATGTTCTTATTCAATGTGGGTTTGCCTTTTCTCTTTGGAAATGGTTTTTCTCCATTTTTAACATACACTTTTTCCCCACTTCTTCTCCTACAGATCTGTGGAACTTCATTACTTCCAAAAAATGGAGCACTCAAGTGTATAATCTATGTTTGGCTGGCTCCTCTATTGTTTTTCATAAAATTTGGGAGCTCAGAAATGATGTTATTTTCAACAATGCTAAGCTGAATCTCACAGCCTTCAAACACTTCTTAACCTCCCAAATCTCAAATCTTAGTGCCTTCATTCTTGGCTACATGAACAATTATATGGAGGATCTTGTCATCCTAAAAAGATTTAACATGGCTGGTAAAACTAGGTCTTGCACTAATATCACTGAGGTGTTTTGGTCTCCCCCCTCCCCCCTGAGCTAACTGAAAATGAATTCAGATGGTATGGCTAATGGTAGCCCCGGCCCTACTTCAATTGGAGGTATTTTCAGGAACTGTAGAGGGTTTAGCAAACGTGCCTTTGCAGGTCCTATAGGCAATCATAATGCCTTTGCTGAATTAAATGCTCTCATACAAGCCATAGAATTTTCTTGGCTTAATGGTTGGAGAAAGTTATGGCTGGAAATGGATTCCCAGGTTGCTCTCAAGTGCCTGCTCAACCTCAACACCTTTGTTCCTTGGCAGTTGGCTACTAGGTGGGCTAATTGTAGGCTTTATCTCAAATGGATGACATTTTATGCCTCTCACACCTTTAGAGAAGCCAATTCTGTAGCTAAAAAACTTTCAAAAGTTGGTATGACGATAGATCACATCAATGGTGACCCTTATTCCCTCAAGCCACTGCCCAGCTTTTCAACAATGATTTCAATCATAGGCCTTGTTACAGATTTAGATAAGCTCCTATTTTGTTATGTTTATTGCTCCAATGTATTCTCAATTTTGTATTTCTCTATTTTATTTCTTTTTTGGTTGTTTGATCTATGATCTTTATTAGGCTTAAAGATCAAGATGCAAACATTTTTCTGTATAGGTAGAGAATTCCCTTTTGTTTGCCTACTTTGTATATCTTTCTTATTAAGCCTATTGGGTGGGCTTTTGTAACCCACACTTGTATTTTTTGCACCTTATTTAATCTTTTACGCTATGGCCTAAGGGCATAGTGGACTTTCTCCAAAAATAAATAAAAAATAAATAAATAAACATACCCATGAAACTAAAATCTTATATTAACAATTAAAATTCAACAATTATAGTCATAGAATTATGGCTTAATTAATAAGATTGAGTTAAAGTTATTTTACCTCTACCACTAGGCCTTGTTAAAGAACTTGGAGGAGTAGGAACTAACAACGGCACCGGTGTTGGCGCTGGTGGTGGCATTTTCACGGTAAAACGGATAAATCTCGTATCGAACATTACAACTTGGAGTCAAAACCCTACCGCCTTGCTTTCCGGTACAACACGTTGGCAAATTATTTATGGCAATTCGATCTAAGGCACCTATTACAGTCTTCGTCGGATAAATCCTGTGTACACTACACTAATCCATAAAGTCTTTGTAAACTCGTAAAATTAGCTTGTTGGGTGGCAAATCCCTTAACAAATTCACCATTAGGATTGTCAACCGAAGCTCTATACGCTAATGCATTCATAGTTTCTCCTAGCAGTTGTTGAAACCGAGTTTGGTCTGTAATATTGGCGGTATTTATCAAGGAAACCATGGGGTTAGTAGCAAGGGTGGAGAAGAAGGAGTTGTTATCATATCGTAAAATGCACTCGTCGTACCAAATCACTGACGATTTCTCGTTGGGGGCATCTGGTTGTTATTTCTCCGGTGGCAGTAGCCACGCAGTCACGGCAAACGGTGGCGTTGACGTCGCCACGGCAGAGGAAGAGGCCGTAAGCAATGTTAGGGGGGATTTGGCCGGCGGTGGATGTGGAAAAGATGGTGCCGTTATTGGTGGAGTTGGAAGAGTGGGTGGAGAGGAGGAGATTGAGGTTTGTTTGGTACGTGGAATTGGGAGTGTAAGTATTTGTGTTGGGGCAATTGTGGTAGACGTAAGTTGGTGCAGATTCAGTATAAGTGGTAAGAATTATGAAAAAGAGAGTGGTGATGAGCAGAACCAGAGTGGGTTTATTAGAGAAGAAGAGGTGGTTTGTAGAGTAAGATAACATGATGAGCAATCGGCACGGCTGTCACGGTGGGTGGATCTGCTGCCGTGCCGGTCACGGTGGCTCTTCTTTTATGAAGTAAAGAAGAGTAAGTTGCAAATTCAATGCTAACCGTGCAAAAAGTTGCATGACTCGACTCCCGCATGAAATACAACCCAAAAAGAAAACAAAGTTTTAATAATTTTTTGTAAGGACGATCTGATTATTGTACGGAAAAGATGAATGCCGTGTGGGGGATGGATCCACTGCCCCTGTTGGTCAGGCAACAATCTATACCATAGTCTTCATCATGGGTTTCGGAAAAATAATGGAGATGGGTCCAGCTGCGAGAGAGGGACTTGAGTGAAAATTAATTTTTTTAAAGGTTTTACGAAATTATTATATAAATGCCTTTTGTTTTCATTGATACTCCAGCACAATTATAATGCATGTGTCTTAAATTAATTTTTAAGACACAAACATTTTTAACTATTGATTTAATTTTTGTTAAAATGCATTAAAACTAAAGTGATTTTTTTTTTAAAATTAGTCAGGAGGCAACAGCTGACCCAACAATTTTATTAATATTCAAATATTTACATCTCAAATTTGGCCATAAATTGTAAAAGCGTTAAAACTAAAGAGAGATTATTTATATATAGATAGAGGATCACTAAAGTATGGCCATGAATCGTAAAATTTAATACTCCCTCCTTTTCAAGCTTATAGTCACATACTTTTGACATAACAACTTTAATATTAATATATTAAATTTCACAATATTTACTTAAAAACAAACATAGAGTGTTACACTCGGTTGCTCACAGTTGAGTATGAAATCTCATAAAATGTTAAATTGATTTGTTCTCGAGATCTTCATTCGGTTGAGAGCAGTCAAGTGTTGCTATATTATACTCGACTGTGAACATCCGAGTGACACTAATCACACTCGGTTCCTCTAAACCGAATGAAGGTCTCGAGAGCATATCAATTTGACATTTTATTTGGGATTTCATACTTGGTTGAGAGCAGCCGAGTGTACAAACCTGAAACTTGGTTACAGAGAACCGAGCAAACCTTCTTCATTCTTCAAACAGAAAATTATGTTTTTTGTTTATATATTTGATGAGTGTGTTATGAAAATAATATAAACAATGAAACAAAATAAAAACATGTATGTCTCTCTTTCATTAACTCTTTTTTGCTCGTTTTCCTTCCTTTATTCCAAAGTTTCTCTTTTTTCGACCATTATTCTCAAATTTTGAGTTTTGCATTAATAGAGGTTTTGTTTATACCATTATTCTCAAATTTAGAGTTTTGCATTAATGGAGGTTTTATTTATTGTTTTGGTATAACCAAAATTTGCTGCTAGATAGATAAGAGATAATTATATAATTAGTGGGTTAATTAACTTTTGAGTTAAAGTAAAACAAGTGGGGTGGAAATAACAATAGAAATTTTGTTTTCTAGTGGGAGTGTTAACAAGTGATTGTGGGGGTGCCAATATCACCACCCTTTGTTATCGGAAAATTTTACAGTCTTACACCTCTCTTTTGAAAAGGAAAAAAAATGAAGTTGCCCTCACGGCATGCATGACCTTGACTTTGTACTACACCACTCTTTTGAAAAGGAAAAAAAATGAAGTTGCCCTCAAGGCATGACCTTGACTTTGTACTAAAATAGTTTCTTGGCATGACTTTGACTTTGTACTAAAATAGTTTATTGGCATGACCTTGACTTTTTACTAAAATAGTTTCCTTTCTTTTTTCCTTTTTTCTTTTTATAAAAAAACGGAGGTGTAAAGTCTGTTCATTCAACTACAAACAAAGAAAATTTCAATCCATTCCTCTCTGTGAGATTTAAACCTAGGACTAGTCAGACTAACCCACTTATAATATAATGGTTTCTTACCATATATAACAATTTTGACTTATAATTAAGGTAATTTGTGATGCTAAAAATCTATATTTTGCAATTTCTAATTCACTATGGGTACATCAAAATTGCTAAAGACATATCACATATTGTTAGGCCTAGCTATATTTATCAATTGGTTAAATTATAGGCAGGCGAGTGAAATTGGCCCATCCCTCCCTCGTTTTTCTTTATCAAAGACAAATAATCATCAGTCATCTCTGTCTCATAGGTCACCCTTCTCTCTCCACTTTTACCATTTTCCGACGATAAAATTCATTCAGTTAAAATAACAATTTAACCTACAATTAAGTAACCCCGCAATAGATGTCCTAATATTGAATTCCTCAAAAACAATAATAACTTGAGACTTATCATTGAAACTAAAATTAATTTAAATGATGTAACATCAATTAACTAATTAGTGGTTATAATAAAATACAATTAAAGAACTTACCTACCAAGTGTCATTTTTTGTCATTGACTGGTACAGAATTACTTTGGAGTGAAATTTCAAACTAAATTATCGGACCATACTATTATACCCAATCATACAATTTTTGTTGTAAATTGATGATGATTCAGTAACTGTATTGAACCGTTGGCGTTTATTGTTGTGATTGTGGGAACAATAACCAATTCCCAAATCCACCAATAAACTCGAGAAATCCCTTTCGGGAATTTCCACAAACACTTGGCGGGCGGAAACCGTCAAGCAATAGGATCTTAGCTCAAACCAAGTATGGCCAACACAAACTCAAGAAAAATAGATGAAAGATAAATAGCAATGACAATCAAGAGCAAAACTGTAATACCCCGTAGTTGAATTAGCGTAATTTAGACCCGAATTAACCTCGATTAAGTGAAATTTTAGGAATATTGATTAATCATGGATCAAATTGTATAACTTCATAAGTTTAGAGTGGACTGAAATGTAAAGTTACAAAAGTTTGGGGTTGAAATAGTAAGATTTTGTAAGTATGGGATAAAATGTTGTAATTTACCCAAAATCATGGAATTATCTAGAGAAATCCACTAAGTTGATTTCTTGCCTTCCTTTTTCCATTGTTTGGCTGAGCAAGAGACAGAGAGAAAGGGGCTCCATTTTTGGTTAAGTTTTAAGCTTTATCTCTCTAGATTTTGTCTATCAAACTTCGCCGAATCGCGATGAGCCTTTAGAAAAAATTGTTCTATGCTTTGAAAGCTACGCGAAAGTACGAGAATTTTAGAGTTTCGTCACCAAGTCTCGGTTCATCATCACCTTTGGTTAATATTTTGATGCCATGAGGTGAAGAAATGGATACTTCTAACGCACCGAGAAAATAGAACTTGGAACTACGTTGGTGTGGACTTAAGATTGGTAGGTGAAGAAATGGATACTTCTAACGCACCGAGAAAATAGAACTTGGAACTACGTTGGTGTGGACTTGAGCTGAGTGTACTCACTTGAAATTTATATACATTTGAATGTGTAGTTAGAATGTGGGAGGCATTATTTCAGGTTGGCACTTGTAGATATGGATATGATTTAAAAGATTGTGGGTGGGTATTCATAATTTAGAAGTTGCAGGTTCGAGATAATGCATAATTATCTGTAATAAAGGTTTTATGATGGTAATTCTTGGTATAAATTATCAAATTCTTAGAATATAAATATTATTAGTGGAATATGTATGTTGATATTATGATGCTTGGTAAAGTGGAGTTGAGTCGTGATTTGATTGAAAGAAGAGTATGGAAAGATACATCTGATGCCCAGTATATATAGGGCTAGAGGATGTGTATATGGAATGGATGCTTGATGCCTAATAATTAAGGCTATAGAGCGGTTATGTATGTGATACATCTGATGCCCAGTATATATAGGGCTAGAGGATGTGTATATGGAATGGATGCTTGATGCCTAATAATTAAGGCTATAGAGCGGTTATGTATGTGATACATCTGATGCCCAGTATATATAGGGCTAGAGGATGTGTATATGGAATGGATGCTTGATGCCTAATAATTGAGGCTATAGACCGGTTATGTATGTGATACATCTGATGCCCAATATATATAGGGCTAGAGGATGTGTATATGGAATGGATGCTTGATGCCTAATAATTAAGGCTATAGAGCGGTTATGTATGTGATACATCTGATGCCTTATATAATGGCTAGAAGATGGGAATTGAATGTGATTAATGGCTAGAGGATGAGAATTGAATGTGATTATATATGTTCTGTGTATATATATCTTTTTACAAATTACTGTTGAGGAAAATGGTGCATTCACTGAGCCTATAGCTCATACCTTTAGATATGTTTCTCGTTACAGGTATCAAGAAGGGATGTCCACTGCCAGGTCTAGGATGGGTGGGAAGGTTTATAGAAAAAGACACTACGTCGTTTTTGTTAACCGTACATTTTGTCAATCTAAGATGAGTTTGAGATGTAAATATTTACTAATCTTGTTTTGTGTATTTTGACTAGACATCCTTATGTGTGTGAGCTGTGGATATTTATTCGTATTACTTTTTAAGACAAGGTTATAAAAAAAATATGGATATGGGATGATGTTGATTTTAGAAATGATATTATTATTATGTTCTCTTAAATTAATTGTATTTTTAAGTAAGTTTTATTTTGTTGTTCGGGTGTGACAAAAACAAAGCAAGAAAGAACACACTGTATTTTGTGGAACCCTTTGGGTCTTCCACCAAGAGGGAGTAACTTTATTGATAACCAAGAACTTACAAGCATTCTCTCACAATAAACCTAACTCTAGATCATTGGAAGAAACCTCCAAAGATCACCTCTCACCTTAGCTAAACCCTAGCTAAGCACTTGTCTTTCTCTTTTTCACTCTAACAAAGCAACTCTCTTGCAAGTCTTAACAAAATAGAAATAATCCTTCCTATTTATACTAAGTGAAAAACAAGACAACTTAGCTTATACCCGCCCAGTGCAAAAACGATTTTGTACTTCATTATGGGTGTTCTGCCTAGTGCAAAATCGTTTTTGCACTCAACTGCAAATGCACTGCTTGGTGCAAAAACGGTTTTGCAGTGGTGCAAAAACCGTTTTGCACTTTCACTGCTTGCACCAAATTACAAGCCAAACACAACAATCTCCACCTTGGCAAGTAATCTCAAAGCAATCTCGATTGCTTCACCTCGAGATAAGAACTGTGCATCCCCTTAGAGATTATCCCAACACCTCCAAGGTCACACCCTCCTCCTTCAACATGAAGTGAGATTAAGAAGCTTTAGGTAATGCCTAAACTTCTCTGCGGTTACCGGTTTTGTGAGCATATCGGCCGCATTCTCATCCGTATTCACCTTCTCTAGAACGACTTCCCCGAAATTAACCCAATCCCGAACTCGGTGATACCGTACATCAATGTGCTTCTTGCGAGCATGATACACTTGATTCTTTGCCAAGTAAAGCGCACTTTGACTATCACACCGTAGCAAAATGATCTCATGCTTCAAGCACAACTCGCTCACTAAGCCTTTCAACCATACCGCCTCCTTCGACGCCTCTGTCGGTGCCATATACTCTGCCTCTGTCGTAGACAAAGCACTTGTTGCTTGTAGCATAGATCTCCATGATACCGGTCCACTTGCCAAAGTGAACACATAACCCATGGTAGACCTTCTTTTATCAAGATCCCCCGCATAATCGGAGTCTACAAATCCCGCAACACTATCAGCCCCATCTTTTCGCTCAAACACTATACCCAAGGACTTGGTACCTTGTAGATATTGAAGAACCCATTTAACCGCATTCCAATGCTCTTTACCCGGATTCGACATATACCTACTAACCATTCCAACCGCGTGAGCTAGATCCGGCCTTGTACACACCATGGCATACATAAGACAACCAACCGCGCAAGCATACGGTGTTGTCGACATCTTGGCACACTCATCAAGAGAGGAAGGACATTGCTTTGAGGAAAAGGCAAAATGAGGAGCTAACAGAGTAGGAACCGGCTTTGCACTCGACATATTAAATTTCTCAATGACATGATAAAAATGTACTTTTTTGCGAAAGCCACAACTTGTCTACCTTTCTATTTCTCCAAATCTCCATACCAAGGATCTTTTGTGCGGCCCCAAGATCCTTCATGTCAAATTCCCGGCCCAATTGCACCTTGAGCTCCTTCACCTTTAACATATCTCGACACGCTATAAGCATATCGTCCACATAAAGCATCAACAAAATAAACGAGCCATCATCAAAGTTCCAAACATTGGCACAATGATCACCATCACATCGACGATAACCAATCTACAACATAAATGAGTCAAATCGTAGGTACCATTGCCTTGGTGACTGCTTTAGTCCATACAAGGACTTCTTAAGCCGACAAACAAATTTTTCCTTACCTACTTCCTTGAACCCTTCCGGTTGCGCCATGTAAATCGTTTCCTTCAAATCACCATGAAGAAAAGCCGTTTTTACATCCATTTGCTCAATCTCCAAATCAAATTGAGCTACCATAGCAAGCAAAACCTGTATCGAAGTGTGTCTCACAACCAGGGAAAAATCTCATCATAATCAACCCCTTCCTTTTGAGAAAACCCCTTCGCTACTAACCGTGCCTTAAATTTCGGTGCTTCATCTTTGTTAATTGCTTCTTTCTTCCTAAATACCCATTTGGAACCGATAATACTCCGGTCCTTGGGCCTAGGAACCAAATCCCAAACGAAATTCATCCGTAAAGCGTCCATCTCCTCTACCATAGCACCCATCCAACTATCCTTGTCTTCGACACTAATGGCTTCTTTATAACTAGTTGGATCACCCTCACTTGTAATAAGGGCATAGTTAACCTCGTCTTTCCAACCAAACCTAGAGGGTGGTTTGATTGCTTGTCGTGGTCGGTCTTGTGCTATCGATGGTTCCGGCTCCACCTCACCCGGTCTTTTCTCGGATTCCTCCTCCTCTAGCTCTACCTCAACCGCGTCGTCATTCGGTTGAATTTCATGAGAATCATCTCTACTACCGCTTGAAGATGCTCCACCACTTCCGGTAACCGACGGACTTGGAACTAGAATTGGAATCTTGACCGTATTAACCCCACCGTTATCACTGATTTCTTGGTATTCCCGTTCCTTAAGCATAGCCCCCTCATCAAATGTCACATCCCGGCTAAACAAAAGCTTTCTCGCTACCGGATCCCAAAGCTTGAACCCTTTCACCTCTCCCCCAAAACCGAGAAAGATACACCGGTGAGCCTTCGGGTCATTCTTTGATCTCTCGTCGCTAGGAATATGAGCATATACCGGGCACCCGAACACTCTTAACTTAGAGTAGTCCACTTCTCGCCCCGACCATACTTCTTTCGGACATTTCAAACCAAGATTCGCATTCGGTGACCTATTAACAAAGTATACGGCATGATCAACACAAGCCGCCCAAAATGTTTTCGGCAAACCCGCATGAATCCTCATACTTCTCGCCCTATCCATAATGGTACGGTTCATTCTCTCCCCCACTCCATTTTGTTGTGGAGTTTTCTTCACGGTAAAGTGCCTTTTGATGCCGGCATTCTTGCAAAATTTCACGAATTCTCCATCCTTATACTCCCCTCCGTTGTCACTTCTTAAATACATTACTTTTCGACCCGTTTGATTTTCCACCATAGCCTTCAACTCCTTGAATTTTTCGAAAACCTCGGATTTTTCCCTCAAGTAGTAGACCTAAACTCGACGTGAAAAATTATCAACAAAAGTCATAAAAGATTTAAAACTGCCCAACGAAACAACCTCTAAAGGCCCACACATATCGGAGTGAATATAATCAAGCATACCTCGGCTTTTGTGTTCCGCGGTATCAAATCGAACTCTAGTTTGCTTGCCCATCACACAATACTTGCAGAAATCGAGCTTGCACCCATGGACCCCCTTCAACAATTTTCATCGATGAGGCTCCTCCATGCCCCGTTGGCTCATGTGGCCAAGCCTCATATGCTATAACAAAAGCTTATCCCTTTCCGCTTCCGTGGAGACTGCCGCTCTACCAACTACCGTAGTTCCTTTCAACCTACAAAGGTTGTTCGATGACTTTGTACCGCGCAAAATCACCATTGATCCCTTCTTCACCTTCATAGCCCCGTCTTCGGCTTGAATCACACACCCTTTTGAATCAAGCGTGCCTAAAGAGATCAAATTCTTCTTGAGAGTGGGTACGTGTCTAACATCACTTAGCGTGCGGGTCACGCCATCCCACATCTTTATTTTCACCGTGCCAATACCGACAACTTTGCATGTAGCATCATTGCCCATGAAGATTTCCCCTCCATTGCATTCCGTGTAGTCAAAGAACCAATTACGATTCGGGCACATGTGATAGGAGCATCCGGAATCAAGAATCCACCCACTACTTTGATGCGCTAAAAAACAAGTAAGAACATCGGTGTTAACTTCTTGGTCCACCTCTTGGGTCGCAACTCCCGCAACCTCCCTTGGCGCGTCCGCCTTCTTACCTTTTAGCTCCGGGCAATTCTTCTTGATGTGGCCTACCTTGTGACACTTAAAGCACTCCCAATTACTTTGATCTCGTGATTGAGACCGACCCGTGCCTCTATTTTTGGCACCCCGTGACCTTGACCATCCACTTCGTTCACCACCACCACTCTTGGCAACCAAGCCCTCACTTGACGAAGAGCTTGCCCCGTTACCTCCCTTTTTCATGGCCACGTGTGATTGGAGGTCCTTGACAACCTCATTAAACTTGAGCGTTGTCTTGCCAAATATCAACGTAGTAACGAAGTGGTCATAGGAGTCTGGCAATGAAGTAAGCAACAATAAGGCGCGGTCCTCCTCATCAAATACAACATCAATTCTTTCAAGGTCATGCACTATTGCCTTGAAGACATTGATGTGCTTGTTCAAATCTTGCCCCTCCTTCATTTCCAACTTGAAAAGTTGCTTCTTGAGGTTCAACTTGTTGGACATAGACTTCCCTATGTACATCTCCTCCATTCTAGTCCACATATCCTTTGCATTCTTCTCCGACATCAAGTTTCTCAACACTTCGTCGGTCACATGCATCTCTATAGCGGACATAGCTTTCTTATCAATATCATTCCATTGGTCTTCGGACATATCTTGCGATTTTTTCTCAAGTCCAAGCAATGCAACTTGCAAATTCGATTGGACGAGTACCCCCCGCATCCGCCTTTGCCAAATACCGAAATTGATAACCTCGTCATAAGGCTTTATCTTAACCTCCATAGTGCTCCCAACACCTACAATGGTAGAAGAACTAGCTTGTGTTGCAACAACTCCGGTTTGAGTCCTTTCGGCCATTTATCAAACACATGGTGCACAAACCTTGCACCCAATAGCCAAACTATGATACCAAACACTAGACACCAACCAAATCCTCTGATACCACTTGTTGTGAATGTGGGAACAATAACCAATTCCCAAATCCACCAATAAACTCGAGAAATCCCTTTCGGGAATTTTCACAAACACTTGGCAGGCGGAAACCGTCAAGCAATAGGATCTTAGCTCAAACCAAGTATGGCCAACACAAACTCAAGCAAATATAGATGAAAGATAAATCGCAATGACAATCAAGAGAAAAACAAAGCAAGAAAGAACACACCGTATTTTGTGGAACCCTTTGGGTCTTCCACCAAGAGGGAGTAACTTTATTGATAACCAAGAACTTACAAGAATTCTCTCACAATAAACCTAACTCTAGATCAACGGAAGAAACCTCCAAAGATCACCTCTCACCTTAGCTAAACCCTAGCTAAGCACTCGTCTTTCTCTTTTTCACTCTAACAAAGCAACTCTCTTGCAAGTCTTAACAAAATAGAAATAAGCCTTCTGTGAGTACCCGCGTCCTCGACGCCCGTAGGTCCTCGTGGGCGGCGATTCCGTTTGTTGATTTGGAAATTGGTTTTAAAAAGAATAAGAGTCGCCAGTTTGTTTTACTAAACAAACAAAAAAAGATTTGTGTAAAAGAGACGTATTTATGGACTAAATATCCTCTTATACACAATGTATGCGAAACCAGTTGATTCAAAGGTTCGGGGATTAAGTTACGAATCGGGAAGGTGTTAGGCACCCAATTCACCTTTTCGGTCTCTTGAGTAAGATATGCGTGTGTTATAATTCAGTTCTTGTATACTATTACTATTATTTTACAGCTTTTCGTACTTGCCTTAAAAATCGGGATTTTGGGATTGGGATGAAAACGATGTGTTTCCTAGTTCACCCATGATTTAAAAATAAGTGTGTGTGTGTGTGTGATTTAAAAAAAAGAGAATTTGAGAATAATAAATGCAATGAAACAAGTGATTTTGTAAAGTATTGGGCTTTTCGGAAACTGATTCAATGTGGAATCTTATACTCGATATGATATGAGGCGAGTTGACCAATCGTATACCAAAGTCTATTGATTAAACCGGTATAGATGGCAATAATGCTTTCATAATCGAGTATTTGTCACATACACGCCGCAATCTATGAGTTAGATTGGATATATAGCGATTATCGATTCCTTCGTATAACAATACTGCTAATCCGAGCTTTTGGAAAAGTAAGAAAGTAATAATACTATTTTAGAATTGGATTAGGGTTTATTATACGCCTTTGGTTTTGAAAACAATTTGAAAAAGGGTTTTGAAAAGCTATCAAGTGATAGAAATTATGCAGACAATAATATGAATTATAAAACTGACAAATAAATAAAAGAAGAGAGAGAAAATTATACCCGAGCCTCCTTGGATGGAGAGAATAAGGATCTCTTGGTGTGTACCACGAAATCCCCTTGATTGTTGATCAAAATAATGAATGGAGGGGGGGTCTATTTATAGTTGTCAAAATACTTGGAGAGCAAGAAAAGAGATTGCAACTAGGACTCTTGGAAATTATCGTGAAGCCTTCCCACCGTTGGATCATCCTGATTTTTCGATATGTGCTGTAAATAGGAATCTTCTACATCGTGTAAAAAGTTCAGGTCGATCAGAAATTGGGAAGGTACTTGTTGTAGACAAGTTCCCTTGTTTGCACGACAAATTGGGTTCTAACCGTTGGATCACGATGAATTTTGGATATGTATTGCCAATATAAGTCTTATAGACCCTGTAAACAATTGGAGGCGATCGGAGTTCAGGAAGGACTCGGTCTCCTTGGCTTGGTACAAAGAGTTTGTTCCCGCGTAGGAAACGTACTTACGTACAACAATCTCGACAATTGAACTTCCAACCGTTGGATTATGCTGATTTTTTGATATGTTTTCCCTACAAATGTTTTCTAACTTGTGTCCAAATTTTAGGTCGATCAGAATTCGGGAAGCCCACTATTTATTTTAATTTGCTACGAAGGACATTTCAACTAGAATTGCACGATAGACAAATTGATTCTTGATGATCCCATGTCCGACAAAGATGAATTTTGAATATGTTCTTCCCCACAATAAGGCCTATCCACTTACCAAACTTCAAACCATTTTAACTTCGAGAAGACCTCCATTTGACCACCCTAATCTAACTCATGATTTTCTAAATTTTTGGAGATCCGACTGTCAAATTGAGCTGATTTTCGAGTATGCTACTCCTCATGGTAATTTCCAACAACTCTCGAAGTTTGAGGATGATCCAAAATGCACAACTCTCCTTTCACAAGTTTTCAGGAGTTTCGACGGTTTTCGATTCCGGCAATTATCGATAATTCTGTAACTCCTCATCCTTTTGGCTTTCTTCTTTAGCCTGTATCACATGCACATAATATATGCATCTAGGAATGCTCGTGCATGCATGCGTGCTTATTTTTTTGGAGATCAAGATTCTTGCGGGGGTCGCAAAATGAGGTGTTCACACCTTCCTATTTATACTAAGTGAAAAACAAGACAATTTAGCTTATACCCGCCCAAGTGCAAAAACAATTTTGCACTTCATTATGGGTGTTCTGCCTAGTACAAAATCGATTTTGTACTCAACTGCAAATGCACTGCCTGGTGCAAAAATGGTTTTGCAGTGGTGCAAAAACCGTTTTGCACTTTCACTGCTTGCACCAAATTACAAGCCAAACACAACATTTATTACCATCGATATATTGTACCATACCCATTATATATATGTATATATATTAAATTAAATAATATTATTAATATTTTATATAAAAAAATTGTTTCACTTTTCTAAAACAATCTGATGGTAAATTGGGGTGGTTGCTTGAATGAGATGGGGCATGAATCCGAGTTAACCACGTAGATATACCATTTTGGTACTATTGTACCAATCCCCAAATCTATCAATATTTTATAATCTTTCACAGATGTAATACCTCCTTTGAGTGCTCCTTTATGTTGAAAATATGAACTGCAGAATCAAAAATTAAATAAAGGAAGATAGTACACCGAGCTGAGTCGCGGACTAGGGTTCTTTTGAATATTTTTCGGTTTCTCTTTGTTGAAGAAGATCTGGATCGGTAGAAAAGAATTTTCGCTTTCAGTATATCAAGAAAAATTAAAATGGTAGGATAATAATTAAAAAATCCATTTTGTTGGAAAAATACACGGAGATGTGGAGAGACACAAGACAAGCCCGGGCCTAGGTCGGTCGGTCCCGGTGCGTGTGGTGAACCACATATTCATCCAAGTCCTCACCCAATAGCACAAAATTCTAATGCCAAAAGGGCTCAAGCCCTTAAGCCAATTTCCCTATATAAAAACCCATGAAAGGTTTTTTCTTTCTCCTACGTGGGACTTGGGAAAACACCAATCTTGCCTTGTCAAGTTTTTTTCTCAAATACACAATGCTCCAACACTTTATGTCAAAGGTGAGTGTTGTTTTTGGTTTGTAATTTGAACTTCTATGAATTTTAGCGCACCAAAGGTTTGGTACTTGTGGTATGGCCGTAACTGTAGTTAATGCCGGCCCCTTGAATTACTGAGAAGTGAGAACGGAGCAAATACAATTGCACACACGAGCATATTTGCTAGACTTAATTAACTCCTCAATTTTTGGGCTTTTGATGTACACATTTTTTTTCCCGGCCACCATTGTGTTGTTTCTTCTTTTACTCATTTTTGTCTTGATTGAACTACTATGCTTTCACCAGGTATAATGTGGCACTAAGTGATTGCACAATTGGTGATTCCTGCATCGACATTCACAATGGAATGTGCATTGGTCAAGGTGTAACGGCTGTTTTTATATGGGAATGTGTTTCCTTTCGGCAGACGAGCATTAAACAATGTATTAGAGTCTTACAATGTTGTTTCTATAGGATTCTGCCATTTTTTTAGATGCGTGTTTGTATTTTGTAAACGTGTATGGAGTTATTTGCTGCTGAAACTAGTCCCACTAAATATTGAAATCTCCTGTTCTTAAGTTGGACTCAGCATTGTTTCCTTGCAGGAATTTTCTTTTTTCTTTTTTCTTTTTTTTTTTTAATTTGTGGATGACAGTGGGGACATGGTGAAAAAGCCTCAAGTACGTAATGTTTAACTTTTTTTTTTGTTTCATAGTGTTGCTTTGGCATCCTTCATATTTTTGTTCCACCATGGATTTCATTTTTTTCAGGTACTAAAAACAAAGGCAGGGAGCCGTGTGGAGATTGGTGCAAATACTTGCATTGACAGAGGCAGGTGTGCTTCTGTTACCTTCGAATATTTCCCTGTGGCTTAAAATTGTTATATGTATACGGTTAATTAAACATTGAACCCCTCAAGCTCGAAAAATAACTGTACGACTTATTTGGTTATGCTGTTGGAGAGATACTGTCATAGGTGAACATTCGAAGATCCATATATAATTTAGTTCAGGTGTGTATTGGATTTCCTTACTCGTTTGCTTAACTTGTATTCTTAAATTCAAGACTATCAGTGTGTGTACTTTAGTTTGCAGATAGCTCATAATGTAGCGATCGGGAAGAATTGCATGCTTTGTGGACAAGTTGGGATTGCAGGATCCGTTCGCTCACTGCTGATACTATCACTACACCAGAAATGCCAAACAGGCACGGTTTTAAACCGTGCCAAAACGAATCTGGAATGGCTCCGAGCCGTACCTAAAAGTGGCGTGGTTTTTTTTTTGGAACGGCTATTTCCGTTCCCATTCGGTTCTATATTTTGGTCAAACCCTACCCCATTTTTACTAAAATTGGAACGATTTTGGAACGGTCAAAAACCGTTCCAAAATCGTTCTTCTTTTGCCCCAATTTCCAAGTCATCTGCCACGTGCCCTTGTTTATTTGTACACGTGTCATGTTTTAATTAATTTGTAGTTTATTTTTGTCACATATTTGGAACGGTTTTTAGCCGTGCCAAAACCATGCCAATTTGTAAATGTTAATTTCCCGCATTTTTTTTTGTTCCAGCCACAATTTTGGCTTTTTCAACCTATTCCAATTCTGTTCCGGCCACATTTTTGGCTTTTTTCAACCTGTTCTTTTTCACGCTCAGTCTAAATTTTATATGCAACAAAACAATTCCATCAAATTGAAAAGAAAAAACATTCAATCAAAAAATTGATCATTATTCCACATTCAAATCAAAGTACACTTTTACAAGTAGAATACTAAGTTGCCAACATACAAAGATCTTATACAAAACTAATGTTTGATCACAAAGCCTAAAAATACAATAGACTACTTTGACCATCTTTCAAATATTCTTTCCACCTTTCAAAGTTGTAACTACCAAAAACTTCGACTCCTGGACTCCATTGTAAACCTTGGTATTCACAAGACAACAAAATAATGTTAGAGGTTAACAAAATATAAGATGGAAAATTACAAAAGATAAGGGGGAACTTGGAGAGTTGGACGGGTGTATAATAGAATCATATACAATCAATAACATTAAAGGCTTTGTGGTACCAATAAGAAATAAATTAGTCACTTACTTTGGGTTGGGGAATTTTTTGCCTTGAGACCCTATATTTGTATGTAGGATCTGATAGGAATTAGAAATAAAAAACGTTAGTCATAACAATTAAAATAAGAAGTGTGAATAGATAGATCTCTAAAAGTTAGGAGTTTACTCAGCTTTATTTAAAATTCTACGTTGGTATTAAATCAACATTCATGAAATAATTAACTACAACTTAATACATACTATTGACAAAAGCTACTAATGAATTAGTATAATTTTTTTACTATAAAGATTACTATGCCACTTTATGAGTGTTTCATTTATGCAATCACAAGTAATCAATATACAAGGTCTGAAAAAGAATTCTATAATGAAATAAACTTTGTTAGGAATAAATTAATATTATGCTTAAGGTCTTGTTTATCTTAGGGCAATAACTTTTTAGTCCCTATGATTTGAAGTTGTAAGTTTTTAATCCTAAAACTAAAGTTTCCTAAAATTTACTCCTAAGTAATTAAAAATAACTAACTATTCAAATAAACTACTTTTCTACACCACCCCTAAAATGTTTTACAAAAAAAAAAACACTTAAACAATTATTAAACTTATTAAAACTACCTACTACATTAAAAAACATCATAAAATATAAAACTGAAAAATAAACAATTGCTAAAAATCAAATCAAAAAATAGAAAATAGAAAAACAAGGGGTTAGAAAAAAAAAAGTGCGTTTTTCATGCAACATGATAAAAGGAGCAGGGTTAGGGGTTCAATTTCTCATGATTAACATAAGTTCACGATTATGTTGAAGTTGGAATAATAAGGGGTCCTATTAGATAATGGAAAATGAACTAAAGTCACCACTTAAGCTCAATTCATACTTAAAAACTCCTAAACCAAGCCCTTCACATTTGCCAAACAAGCGTATAAGAAAGCTCTGTATATATGTGATGATTCATAAGTCACAGCCCTCACTCTAAAAATTTACAGTCTCTCTCTCTCTCTAAAGATTTCTTACATTGTTAAAATAGCTTAAACAATCAAACAGCTTCTCAAAATTTGGAACATACCTGTGAGGACCTTCTGAAAGGCCCAAATCCAGTATAGTCCACTGCAAATACTCCATATCAACGTGAAGATACTTTTCTACATGACCAAAAAAATAAAGGAAAAAGAAAGAAGCAAAAGAAAAGTTAGGTCCCATTTGCCTCGTAATAAAAATTATAATATTTTTTATTTAAGAACTTGCCTTCGAAGACAAATGTACAGATGTCTCCATAACTAAAACAAAAATAAGCTGCTAATTTGGGGGAACTGTTCTCCGGAATCCAACATTTTGAAAAAAATTCCAACCATCTAGAATTCACTTCTTTTGACTGCACAACAATCGCAAATGACTATTTTGACGTAAAATATTCATGAAAACATACAGTTAAAGATAAATCAGGGTTCTTTATAAATGTCACCATTCTATAGTTTGCGAGTGGTGATGGAAGAATAAATGAACAATACCAAATTCAAATTCCTATTACCTCCGTCTCCAATCCATCATATAGCACCTACAAGACAATTGAACAAAATTTAATTTTTACTATCCAATAAATATTCGAAAGTTACCCACACAATGAAGATAATTAAAGTATTTATTCATGGACTATTTTCACCATAGAAATTACCAACTAGACAAATAATTGTGAAGAAATCAATGAAAAACTTAAGCCTCGGTAAAATACATACATAAATTAGGAGCCGGAATTCACAAGGAGAGAAACTAGAATTGTTTAGATAAAACATTATACAAAGGAGAAGCTAGCATACACAAGATAAAACTAATTGTTAGACTTTACAAAAGGAACCTACAAATTGAGCGAAAAATGAAAACAGGAGACATGTATAGTATAAGCACCTGATAAAACCGTACAAACTTCAATTAGCCATGGCAATGTTGAGAAACCAGATATCACAGCTGTCTAGTCAACCACATGCACCTTGTTAGTCATCTTTTATTCAAATTAATTCATTAATGCACAACAGAGAACTTCAACCCTCATTTATGAATAATACACCAAAACTAGCATGGATTTTTGTGTGATTTTTTACATTGAATTTCAACCTTCAGAAATATGTGTCTAATAGGAGAGGAAAGGTATGAGTTATACATTTGAAGACAGGAATTCTACTACAATATACAAACTTTTTAAAATGATCAGCAAGATAACCGAACAGATTCTGATTCTCACAGCAATAACAGATTTATAAACAGCAAGATAACCAAAAAGATTCTGATTTTCACATCAATAGAAAAACTGATTTTCAGCAGCAATTAATTCACAGACTCGCAGCAATAGAAAAATGATCAAATTCAGTTATTTTCAGATTCAGTTAGACAGAAATTTCTTTCAGCAGCAACAGCAATGACATCATCAAATTTAACAACAATATCAAAAAAAATTAAGAACAAATTTTCTCAGCAAACAACAGCAGCAATAGGAACAGATTTCGAGTGTAACACAACAGCAATAACAAAAGAATCGCAGTAATATTTTGGCTCAAGCAAAAACAATATAGATCTTGAGTATTAAATTATAAAAACAGACCAAGAAGGAGTAAGAACGATAGTACCAAATTCAAAGAAGAACAGATACACAAGAATAGAGAGAAAGCCGAAATTCAAGGAAGAAATGCTTCTACGGAAAATCTAAATACCACAGCACCACCGAGTTCAACCATAGCACCACCGAGTTCAACACACAGCCACGGCAGATTCAAGCGTGCACAGCACAGCCAAGAACAACACAACACAGATCCGAAATAAACAACAGATTCAACAATTGACACACACAGACTTTCAATATTTAACATACACACCCCTTTCGATCTTGATACCGAAAAACCCCAAAATATGATGAATACGCTTTCGAAAAACTTTAAAAAAAACAAGGATTTTGCTATAAATTCGGATTGAGGAGAGGGGAGAAAGTAGGGCTTGTGTCGGAGTGAGGAGAGGCCAGAGGGGAGGGGGACCGGTGGCGACTGGTGTTCGTTTGAGCGGGAAAAGTAGAGAACGGCGAGAGAGAAGAAAGAAGAGGGGGCGGCGAGAGAGAAAGAAGAGAGATGTGAGCTGCGTGTGAGATGTATTTTAGGTTAGGTTAGATTTCGATTTTTGCGAGAAACGAGGGAAACTAATTGGAAGGAAAAAGAAAAAGAAAAAAAAAGGTGGGAATCCAAATTTTGGAGCAACACTAATTTGACCTTATTATTTTATTTTTTTAGAAATGAAAAAATTTATATTTAGTTAATTTACAATAAAACAATTATAAATAAAATAATTTACTTAACTAAATTTGCTGAAAAAAATAAGGCTAAACATTTACCCTTTTGAGAGTTATATAGATTAATTTTTTCATCAAACTTTGTAGAAATGATCTTTATAATAAGTATATCGTCTCCACAAAATTTTATCAAAAAATTCATTCCGGAAGTAAATGTAATAAAAATTTGAAACATATATTCATTTTTTTACAATTAAAATTTTAGATGATTATCTCGCCCACTTTTAAATTTAAGATTTAATGAATTTTTGTATAGTTAATCTATTATTTATATAAATCATCTTCACCAAGTTTTATGAAATAAAAAAATCATCTATTTGATCCTCAAATTAAATTTTGACTTAGTTTTAAATTTTAATGAGGTGAGAAGACTGATTAAAGGGTGCATTTAAGGACAACCTTATAATAACGGAGAACAAATAACGAGAATGTTGGACAAAATCACTTTAGTAGTGGTTCGCTGCTGGCCTTCTTTAATTTTGAGTATTACTAGATTTTATTTTAATTTTAAGTATTACTAAATTTTTGACGGAATAAAAACTAAAACAATAGTAAGTGGTCCAATAATTGAAGTACTAAACATTCTTATTAGTACTAAACAATAGATCCGTAGGTGTCCATTTATATATGTATGTGTAAATATAAAGTAGTCTATAGGTGCATATATGTATGTATATATATAAGGAATTAAGAGAAGAAGAGAGAGAGAGAGAGAGAGAGAGAGAGAGAGAGAGAGAGATGTTACCAGATTCGACTGTGGTGGAGTGATGGCCGATAGTGGACATGTGGCTTGTGGTGGAGTGGTCGGTGGTGGACATGTGGCTTGTGGTCAGTGGTGCCGTGTACCCGTGGTGCAGTAGTATGTGCTAAAGAAAGTGAAGAGGGGATAGTGAAAATGAGAGATAGAGACGGCTGCTGTGCTTAGAATATGAGAGGCAGCTTATTAGTTATTAGGTTTAGGTCGGACAAAAATATAAAATAAGTATATATATTTAAAAAAAAGTATATATATATAGTAATGGTCCATTAAATTTCGGATCAAACCAAACCATTGTATTTATAAAAACCCAAAAAAAATTCTATATTTCGGTTCAGTCCGGGTCATTTTTTTGCACACCCCGAGTTAAGGGTGTCAAAATACTATCTTAAAAAAATGTTAAAGAGGAGGGAAAAAATAATTTGGATAGATTTTTCAAATTTTTAAAAAAATTAAAAATATTAATTTAAGACGAGAGAAATAATATACATATGTGGAAGGTTTAACTTACACCGATGTAAGATTTTAAAATTTTACACATGTTCATAATTTTTTCTTTAAATTAATCGATTATATTATAAGATAAACTATTTTTATTGTGTTTATCAAACTATACAAACTTCAATTTATTGTATGGGTAAAATTAAAGTGTGCTTGAGCTACACGAGTTATAATTTTCCTATATTAGGAGCTATAATGTGTGCTTTAGAGTTCTACATATATATATATATCTATTTTTTTATTCACCCTTTGTTGTTTGAATACTGGATTCTCTCTTACCATTGGTTGTTGTTAGGTTGTTGAGAAAAGTTAATACTTCTTCTATATATATGACTGAGAGGAAATGTGTTGGAGAGCTTCTAGAGTAGGTCCAAAGTAATGCCTTGATCATCACCAACTCTGACCTTATTTCTCTATGAATTTCGGTGGATTAAATGCAGTTGGTATACATTTAATAAAGTTAAGGGAGATTATGCGGCATCTGGCAGAATTGGTAGCAGTCGCCTATACTGTTAGTATCTTTCCTGATATAGTGGTTGGCCAGGAAGCTCGGAGCTTGCTGGGAGAGCTCTGTCTTCTGAGCGCTGCAATCCATAGCTTGAGGATAATCCTTCGAACTGGAGAACTATTGGTCAGAGCTCTGGCTCTTGAATAACTCCAGACTAGAGCTCCCGAGCTCTATTAGCTCAATGGTAGCAATGCCGCTGACGTAAGAGGCCACGTGTCTGCCCGTGATTGTTGGAGTAAATTTAGCAACTAATTTGCACCATCACTTACTAAATCTTAATAAACTATAGTGTTATGTGATAAAGTTTAATTAATTAATATGTTGAGATTATTGTTGGTTGAAAATATGAGTATTCATTTAGTGCCTTCAGGTTTGAGTCTCGCTGGGCCTATCACCATTCTCGAACTATTAGAGCTATCAATCGCTGGTATAAAAATATTTTTTTTATTTTAAAAAATGCTTATAGGTTCTCATGGAACTTTTACTTTATATTTAATTTAATTACAAAATACCAATCGATACTATTTATTGTTAGCATAAAAGAAATCATCTTGTTCTTGTAAAAACAACAAGAAGAAGAAGATGGACCATCTCGATCTATCCCGTCATTGGTTAAAAAAAACATATTTGTACTTATTTTTAAATGAAAAAAAAGTAATTTTTTCTATGACAAATTTTTTTTTTTTAAACAAATTGGCAATATACATCACTTGTATAAAACAAATATCATATTTTAATATATAAAATTTTTTTTGTAGATATATTTTAATTAATTAAAAAATATAATAATTAATTTTAATTGTACACGAAAAAACAAACACGAAACATAGATTAATAATAATATATTTTATTAAGTCAAGTGTCTTAATATAATATTAATTACTAAAAATTAACATTTTTTAAAAATTGAAATTTTTTTACTTCTAATTGGGATGATTCAAACAAAATTAAGGAGGGATTTCCAAAAAACTTGGGCGGGATTCTCAAAAAAAATTGGAGGGAGTCGCTGACAAATTGGTCAACGTGTATAAGAAGGGAAAACAAAATGACACAGATATGGAACGGTTTTTAGCCGTTCCAAATTTGGAACGGCTATAACCCTGCCAAAAGGCTGTCAAGAGGTACTTATATTTGGAACGGTTTTAAGCCGTGCCAAAATTGCGTTCCAAATAGCGAAATCTGGTGTAGTGTATAAGACTGTCAAATTGTTTAAACCCTTGAAACATTTTCCTCAACAGGATCAAGAGTATACACCGAGGCATAAGAAATCCATCTTTTAAATATGCGTTTGCATGCAGCTCATCGATCCCTTTTTCCAAATTCAGAATGCATGGACTAAAAAACACATATTAGTAACTCAAACACAGAACCTGGATTTATCTTGACCAAAATATCATGTTGACTGTTGATAACCAACATTGTTCATGATGTCAGTTGCAGCTGGCAGCTAATAGCTCTGTGACCAAGGATATCAATGAACCTTGAGATTATGGTGGCTTCCCTGCTGTAAGGGACTTCTTATTGTGTTTCACATTTTTAATATGATGGTGGTACTAGATTAATGCAGTGTATATATATATATAAATTTGGACTTAATCATCATATAATATGCAGGTTCCAATTCGAGAACGGAGAAGACAAGTTGCTATTGCAGAGCGAGGGTTTGAAATAGGCATTCCCTGGGACTTTTATACATGAGAGTCAAGCATTCATTTGATACATATTTAATTTGGTTGGAACTTTCATTCTGTCCTAAATTTTACAATGGGCTGTTTCGGAGAATAAATGATATGAGTAAGTAGGCTGAAGCAGTACGAAAGTTAAATTGACTGATTTTACTTTCTCGTGGGAATTCTTTATATCATTTTCCATAGTAACAATCCTATAAAAAAAAAATTTAAGAAAACAAGTTACTTTTAAATCTAGTTAACAAGCCACTAGTTGAACAAACATGAGTGAATTACATACTTAAATAATTCCTGCCAATCACAAAATTCTAGTTGAGAAGTATGAATCAACTACGAGTATCACAATATATTGATGGGGTCATCCAGATATTACTACCGGTTAGAAGATATTATTTAGTTTCCTTATTCTATTAGGTTTCTAGTTTGTGAATATAACCCTATAAATAGGGCTCTTGTTGTATCAAGATTAATTAATAAAAATTACTCTATCTTATTCTCAAGATGGTATCAGAGGCAATACGAATCCTCTTTCACACATACCCTAAGCCTTCATCACAAACGCTCCCACCATTACACCACCAATCATCCACCTACTTTTAACCCTTGCTGCTACCAAACGATTTAAACCTTAAAAGCCACGAACATACTCATATCTTTTTCAAATCACCAAAACAAACCACCAGTCTCATCATCTGAGGAAGACGATCACAAGTGCGCAAAAATCAACCCAGAACACCCTTGAACGCTCCCACGCGCGCCGCCGCAACCTTCTTTCGTTCGATTGTCCAGATTTACATCTACAAAATCCCGATCCTTAAAATTTTTGTACCAATCCCTTCGTCTCTCCAAGACGATCTCATAGCCACAAAAATCAACCAGAAACTCGATCTCACACGCCGTCACGCGCGGCCGGAATTTACGGTGTTCCTCCACCATGCGCCGCCCCTTTGGCCGTTAGCTTTAACGGCATCAATTAACGGCGTTACGCCCAGAAGTTTTATTTATTTGCAGTTTGACCCCGTAAGTTTTTGTTATTTACCGTTTGACCCCAAAAGTGTATGTAATTTACATTTTGATCTAAAAAAAGAGGGAAAAGTTTATGTCCTCTTTTTTTTGGTCCACATCAATTTTAAAATTTCACTTACAAAGCCACACAATGGCTGACAACCACATCTTTCAAAATCATTCTAATTCAAAATACACACCTTGTTCAGTATGCAAACTAACCGGGCATTCAAAGAAGGGATGTTATGAAGTAATTGGTTATCCGAACTGGTGGCATCATTCTTGAAATTTTCGTTCAAATAAAAGTAATGCTAAAAAGCATTCAAGATTACTGTGAGAGATGTGAGAATGAATTCATATTTTTATTGAAGAGAGAACCTCTCTATATATACAAGAGAAAAGCAAGAAAATAGGGTTTCTTCCTTTTTGGTGACCTAAGCAGTGAGATCATATATAATGTGACCTAAGCAGTGAGATCATATACGTTATGACCTAAGCAGTGAGATCATATACAATACATAGATATAAATATTAACAATTACTAACAACCACTAGCACACCTGGTAAGGCTTTAAATTATACATATATTTTGAATAATACATGGATAATTGATTCTGGTGCTACCGATCATATGATATTCGATTCTAGACATGTCACCTCTTTTAACACCTCATTAAAGAAATTTATTTCCACAGCTAATGGTGATCTAGTCCCTGTTATTGGGGAAAGGTCGGTTCATTTATCAAATTCCTTGAACTTAAATTTTGTACTCATAGTCCCCTCAATAAAAAACAATTTATTGCCTGTTGCTCATATTACTAATGTTTTGAACTATATCGTTATTTTTTGGCCCTCTCATTGTGTCTTTAAGGATATAAAAACTAGGAAGACAATTGGTTATGTTGTTTGGCGAGGAAACTTATACTACTTGAATTTGGCATTGAAGAGCACGGATCATCTACATCAAGCCCTGCAAACTGATGTGACTCAATAAAAAAAGGAAGAGAAAAGGGCTGAGGAAGAGAAAAGGTTGTGGCATCGCCAATTAGGTCATGTGTCCTTTAGTTAAAAAGTTTATTTCCTAAAACTTTTAGGAATGTTGAGTTGTCTACTTTTTGCTGCAAAACTTGTGAACTTGCAAACAGCCATCATACTTCCTTCCTACCATCACTTAATAAATGTTTCGCTCCGTTCATGATAATTCACTCTGATGTATGGGGACCTTCTCCTACTCCGTCTTTAAGTGGTGTATGTTGGTTTGTCACTTTCATTGATGATTGCACAGGAATGTCATGGGTATGTCCTATGAAGTCTAAAAGTGAAGTAAGCTCTTTATTTCAGAGATTCCATAAACAGGTTAGTACAAAGTACAACACCACTATTCAGGAGCTTCGAAGTGATAATGGAGGTGAATTCATGAGTACAGAATTGCAGGAGTATTTCAAGCATCATGGAATTGTTCATCAAACAACATGCCCATATACACCTCAGCAAAATGGTGTTGCGAAAAGGAAGAACATGCATTTACTAGATGTGGTACGTTCATTACTAATTGGGGCCAATGCTCTAACATCTTATTGAGGTGGAGCACTTTCCTTTGCCCTCTATCTGATGAATCGTGTTTCGTCAGCAGTTCTTGACTTTCAAACACCGTGTGACACCTTCTACGAAGCTGTATCGGCTCCTCTAGTACCGAATTTTCCCCTCGTATATTTGGATGCGTTGCATTTGTTCACTTGCCGAAAGAACAACTAAACAAATTAAAGTCTCGTGCTCTCAAATGCGTTTTTCTGGGTTATTCATCCTCTCAAAAAGGATATAGGTGTTATCACCCTCATACTCGAAAATTATACGTAACAATGGATGCTGTCTTTCATGAAGAAGATATGTATTTCCATCAAGCTGAACTTCAGGGGGAGAATCATAATGAAGTTCAAGCTCACAACTACCGAATCCACCAAGTTCACCTCCAAATTCGCTACAATTTGGCCGAGTTCACTGCTAAATTCACCACAAGTTGCAAGTTTTGAGTTCACTGCTAAATTCGCGATAAGTCTCAAGTTTGCCATCGCCTAAAACAAATAACCAATTGTCTCCCTCAGACACATCTGAATCTGAATATCAAGTTCTTCTTCCTGATCCCCGGGTATCTTCTCCTGAATCTCCTAAAAAATAAATCCCTAATTGAATCAATAGAGGCGTGCCTAAACCAACATATGAGCCTGATCCTTCTAGTAAGGCCAAATATCCTATGAGCAACTACATGTCTTATAATAGGTTGTCTGAATCGAATAAGTCATTTGTAAATCAATTATCCTCTGTATTTATTCCTAACAATGTGCAGGAAGTCTTAGGTTATCCAAAAAGGAAAGCAGCAATGGACGAGGAGATTGAATCACTAATAAAGAATGGTACATGGGATATAGTTGAATTGCCAATAGGAAAGAAGCGCGTTAGTTGCAAATGGGTGTACACGGTAAAACATAAGGTAGATGGAACCATCGAGAGATTCAAAGCAAGACTTGTAGCGAAAGGTTACACCTAGACTCATAGGATTGACTATTTGGAGACATTTGCACCAGTAGCAAAAATTAACGCTATGTGTGTCTTACTCTCTTTAGCGGCTAATCTGGATTGGCCACTACAACAATTCCATGTCAATAATGCATTCTTGCATGGGGATTTATAAGAAGAGACATACATGGAACTCCCACCAGGGTACAATGTTCCTATGGAACATAGAAACAAAGTTTGCAAATTAAGAAAGTCTTTGTATGGCTTAAAACAGTCTCGGAGAGCTTGGTTTGGGAGATTCGCCAGATTAATGAAGATGTTCGGCTACAAACAGAGCAATTTTGATCATACATTATTCTTGAAGAGGTGCCATGAGAAAATCACAACAGTTATTGTTTATGTTCATGACATGGTTGTCCCCGGGGATGACCCACATGAACAAGAAGCACTAAAGAAATATCTATCTTGAGAGTTCAAGATGAAAGATCTTGGCGAGCTAATTTATTTTTTAGGGATTTAGGTGTCCAGATCTTCAAAGGGCATATTTCTCTCTCATAGAAAGCATGCATTGGATCTACTAAGTGAAACTAGAATTTCTGCTTGTCAACCGTCAAATACTCCCATGGAAGAAGGATTGAAATTGAAAATTGAAGCTGGTCAAGTGCCTGGTGATAAAGTGTGTTATCAGAGATTAGTAGGAAGGCTAATGTACTTAGCACACACTAGGCCCGATATTTCTTATGCATTGAGTATAGTTAGTCAATTCATGCATAATCCTCGAGAGAAGCGTATGCAGGTTGTGATGAAGATTCATAATTATCTGAAGGCGGCTCCCGGAAAAGGGATTTTGTTTACAAAGAACATTGATTTCTTGAAAGTTGAAGGGTGCACTGATGTTGATTAGGCAGGAAATATTGGTGACAGGCGGTCTACATCAGGATATTTCACATTCGTTGGTGGGAATCTCGTCACCTGGCGAAGTAAGAAACAAAATGTCATTTTTTGTTCGAGCGCCAAAGCGGAATATCAAGGAATGGCAGTGATAGTCCAAGAATTATTATGGCTAAAGTTGTTATTAATTGATATAGGTTATCCGCCAACAGAACCTATGATGTTATACTATGATAACAAGGCAGCGTGCGATATTGCTCAAAATCCAGTTCAACATAATAGAACGAAGCATGTAGAAGTTGATGGGTTCTTCATTAAAGAGAAATTGGAGGAGAATATAGTTGCAGTGCCTCATATACGCTCGGAAGATCAGTTGGCCGATATACTTACTAAAGTTGTTTCCAACAAGATATTTTCCCAATTGATCAGCAAGTTGGGCATGCTTGATATCTATACACCAACTTGAGGGGGAGTGTTAGAATATATTATTTAGTTTCCTTGGTTTCCTTATTCTCCTTGATTTCCTTATTCTTTTAGGTTTCTAGTTTGTGAATATAACCCTATAAATAGGGCTCTTCTTGTATCAAGATTAATTAATAAAAAGTATTCTCTCTTATTCTCAAGAATATATATATAGGTAAAGTGCTTAACCACTAACTATCGTAAACAGTAGTGAAGAACATCTTTGTAACCCAAAGAAATAAAAACGAGTGTCCTTTCGGTTCAGTATCTCCTGTGTAGCTCTATATTCCCGCCTGATATTGTTACATTGGAACTAGCCGTAAGGTATCCTTCAAACGTAAATGGGTGATGCTTTGTTTTCCTCTTGAATATCCTATATCTAACTTTCGTCTCAATAGCCACCCTCAGTTCCATTTTCCCACCCAAAATTCCTCTCCAAATTTCTTCTTCAGCATTAACCACCAGTTCGCGAAAACGACTTGAAGGAACAACTGGTAAACATCCAAAGTAGATTTTGAGATCTTAGTTATGTTCATTTTCATTTGTTTTTGCAGTAAAATGAAATCTTATTAGGAGCAGTATGTAATGAATTGGGTTTAGGGCTGAACTTACACCAGGGGTTGCTTTTAGTTTGCCAACACTACCTAAGGAGGGGATTTAGGTGACTTATCATATCCATCGCCTAAGAGACCTTTTTATGTCGCCGCACCGAAGACGACGTAAACTAGATCCATCACCTAATTTCTGTCGCCCAAGGCTTAGGCGACAGGTGTTATTACGACATCGTCTTAGTTGGCCATTTAGGCCACGCAACTATTATCCTCTGTCGTCTAAGGTGGTATACTTAGGCCACGTAAGTGTTACATTACTCGCCTAAGAGGTACGCCTAGGCCACGTTGGTATTATCTTACGTCTGCTAAGAAGGAAACCTAGGGCACGCAGATATTATCCTTTGTCATCTAAGGTGGAACACCTAGGCTACGTTTGTATTATCTTACGTTTACTAAGAGGTAAACCTAGGCCATGCATTTATTATCCTACGTCGTCTAAGGTTGTATACCTAGGCCACCTTAGTATTTGTACTACGTCTCCTAAGAGGTACACCTAGGTCACGCATCTATTATCTTACGTCGTCTGAGGTGGTATACCTAGGCCACGTTGGTATTATACTACCTCGCTTAAGAGCTACACCAAGGCCATGTAGGTATTATCCTACGTCTCTTAAGAGGTAAAGCTAGGCCATGAACATATTATCCTTCATATCTT
The DNA here is from genome assembly GCA_021464415.1 of Lonicera japonica. Taxonomy (NCBI): domain Eukaryota; kingdom Viridiplantae; phylum Streptophyta; class Magnoliopsida; order Dipsacales; family Caprifoliaceae; genus Lonicera; species Lonicera japonica. The sequence continues at coordinate 9,949,226 of CM038465.1, forward strand.
AAGAGGTACACCTACTCCACCTATGTATTATAATACGTCTCCTGAGTATATGCCTAAGCCACGCACCTACGTCGCCTAAGAGCTGGTCACAATAATAAAAAAATCTACATAGGAATTAATCCTGATTACTGGGGCCAGTAATCCATGTTGATGGGGCCAACATTACCGGGTCTTACTGACCCCAGTAAGCCAAGCTTCTGGGGCAGTAATGCATTACAGGGTCCATTAATCCTCATTACTGGGGCCAGTAGTAATCTAGATTATTGGGCAATAATGGCCCCAGTAATCTAGATTAATCCTAATTTTTGTGTGCAGCCATACATGTACATATACAACCTACGTGTAATATTCAATAGCAAATAGAACCTGAACAATTTATCATTCATTTTCATTCAATAAATATATGTCAAATAAATTATCAAAATTTATTCAATTCCATTCAACAATAAAAACAGTTCAAATGTTTAAAATACTTTACAATGAATGTTAAAAAAAAATCAATATAAGTAAGAGAAATTGTTCTAACACTAAATAAAACATAGAAAGGAGGAGCCATCCGAAGGAGGATTTGACGGTCGAATCCCGGCCGCTCTGAACATATACCCGAGTTGAGCTTACATCTTACGCTCAAAATCGAGTCTCTCCCTCTCTCGCTCGACCCTTTCCCTCTCTCACTCGGCCCTCTCCCTCTGAAGCTATTCTTCTGTCGCAGCTTGATGTGCCCTAAGCTGGGCGACCTCAACCCGAGCTCCATAGATTTACCGCTATCCGTTTGCGATAGGCCTCTCTTTTGTGGCTGCTTCTCGGAGCCGCTTCCGAAGCCCCTCACCCTTATCCTTATCTCCCTCGAAGGACCCACCGCTGTCTCAAGGACAGAGACCTGCGTCTCATAAGAAAGGACTGGGGCCGGGGCGCTGGTCGGCAATGTACCGTCCGATGCTTCATCGATTGGAGGCAGATAGGCCATCATCTTCTCCACCTCGGCAATCCTTGCAGACTGAACAGCCTGCAAATAACAAGAAGTGTTATATAAGTTACTAGAATTAAATACTAACTAAATAATAATAATATGAAAAAAATAAATTAAAGTTTTGTATAAAAAAGATTAACCACGCGGTCGGGGTTGTACTTCTTGTACACCTCGACATAAGTAGTGAGGTGAGGCGCTTGATCTCCCTTCTACTTTAGCTCATGAGCCTGGAGGACAAAGGCCTTGCCCCCCCCCCCCACTGTGGGCCTTCTTATTCTCGGAGGCCCGGATTTGGGCCATTTGCGTGCCTTATTCTTGCAAGATACAAACAGTTGTATTTATTTAAGCATTTATAAACTTATAAATTAAGTGAAAAAAAAATTAAGTAAAACAAATGAAAAATTACATTAAAATCCTCGGCTATGAAGTGGTTTCATAACCACTCCCACTGGTCTGGGCAATGTATGAACTCCATTGGAATGGGAGAATCTCCTTGCTTTTGCCGATTCTTGTGGATCTTGTACTTCCAATCTTTGAAGTGATCCGTAGCCTTCTTTTGTATCCACGTGACAAGCACCTTGTCAGCGAGATCAATGTCATAACTCTCCTACAAACCAAACAAGAAGAAACATTAGTACAAATAAAAATAATATTTAGTAAGGCCAAAAAAAAGTTAACAAGAATAAGAAACAGCTACTTACCGGCAAGTAGTCGAAGAGCATCGTCCGCTCCGATAGAGGCATTTTCCATAACGTCGGGTACAACATCGGCGCTCGGTCTTTTATGAACACCGATATATCACTGACGAGTTTAGAAAAAACCTCCTTTGGCCACCCAGAAATCATAGGGTCACATGTCACACGAGACTTCACGGATGTAAGGACGATTGCCGCCGTCTTCTTCCCGGTAATAACTCCTCTATTCTTGTTACTAGAGAAAACATGCGTACCCACAGATAAAAGCATATAAATTAATCACTAAATCACAAAGAATAAATAAAAATTGTGATATATAATTAAAGAGATCTAAAGGTATTACATGATATAGTAGCCTCCGCTACAGCATGCCTGTAGCGAATGCTGCTTACGGGGAGGCCGACACCGGTGGTGGTCGCGGTGCTGCTGGTGGTCGAATGTGTAGACGGGCTAAAGAGCACCAGCGGCAACGCCGATGACTGAGATGGCTAGGCGGCAGGGGGCTAGGCAGAGGGCTGAGAGGCCATGTGCAACATGGCCTGATGTAGCTCCTCGTATTGCACCTCTGGGCACGACTTCTTCCTGGTCGAATATGCTCTTGAAGGCATCCTGACTTGAATCTCAATTTCAATTTCAGTTTCAAATTTAGTTTCAATTTCAGTTTTGCCCTAATTGATTTGAATTGAATTAAAATTGAAGTTTAGGGTTTCAATTGAGATTCAATCGCGAGCAACAATATCGCGACTTAAATTTCAATTGAAACCTAATCTCAATTTCCCCCAATTTCAGTTTCAATTTAAGTTTTGCCCTAATTAAATTGATTTTGATATTGAAGAATTGAAAACTCTAGTTCTCAAACATATTTCACATTGCGGCTCATCAAATTATGGTCCAAACAAAACGAATGTTATCAAATCACAATTGAATTTAACTGAATTACCAAATGCTTGAATATGAACCTACTGACCTGTTAATATGAAGGTTCATATTATGAGGCTATTATACAACAAATTAAGACAAATAGTGCAGCGAAACTCATACCTGCCAAAAATAAAAGCAAACAGGATAATATCTCGTGTTCATGCTTAACATAAATGAAAAATATATGTATATAATTATAGCAATAGAGTTATTTAATTTGTTGAATACATGCACCCATTGTATTTAAATATCTGTCATATATGTATTTATTAGTACGAAAGTGAGAGAAAAGTAGTTAAAAGGAAGTTGAGTACGCCATAATTTTAGTTAGAAATATGAATCAAAATTTCATTATGGGCATACTAAAAGGTGTTTCTTAAATGTTGTTTTAATTCTTTTTCCTTTTAGTTATGTGTAAAAGGGTTTGGATGATTCATCGGAATAGGAAACTTAAAACCAAACAAACATACATACATTACTGGGGCCAGTAATCCAAATTACTGGGGTCAGTAATCCAAATTACTGGGGTCAGTAATCCATTACGCAGTCAATATTGCTCTAAGCATTTGGGGGGAAATGGAGCACAATTAACAAGTTTGGATTGGTGTTTGGACCAATTCATACAGCTAATAACACAATTATGGTAACATGCACATAGGAACAATTACTCTAATACAAGCCACACTATCTAATTTCACGCAATAACGCTTATTCAATCCCCATAATTGCAAAATAATAGAAATGGAGAGTGAGAAACTTATCAAATTGAAATAGGCTATGTAGGAGAGAGAGTGTGTGAATCCAAACAAAGAGAGAGATGGAGACGGAGGGTTGTGTAGGTGGTGTAGGAGAGGAGATAGCAGATTTCGTGTGTGGGGAGAGAATGAGGGGTGGGGGATAGAGGAGGAAAATAGAGGAGGGTGCTGGAGGTGGTGGTGTTTGAGAGAGAGAGAGATAAGAGGGGTTTCGGTTCGTAAAGAATGAAAAGGGGGACTACGTCGCCTAAGGTAATTTGAAATTTTCGTGAAAATTTGTGGGGGGGAATACTTTTGGGCGACGTAATATGTTCATGCGTCTCCTAGGAGTAACTTGAGAAACGTATTTATAACTGGTACGTCGCCTAAGATATTTTTTAATAAAAAATTAAATAATTTTTAGTTGAAAAATCTATATTATAAAACACCATCTTTGACCAAATTTTTCTCCAAAAAGTATAAGAATCTAATGATTAAAAATACACATGTTATAGTGTGCATTATTTTTACACCATTGGATGCGTTTTATACACACATCAAGATGTCACATTAAAGTTAAAATACTCAAACCAATAATATACACACAATAAACGCTCACACATTAATAATTTTGTCTACATTAAAAATGCCATAACTTAAAATAAAAAATTCAAAATTTAATAAAAATTTAATATTTAAAATCTACCAATCAATATCAATTAAACAAGATCCATCCTTACTATATAATTATGCAAAAAAAAATTCAAGACATTTTTTTATGTAACATTTAAGGATGTAAATTACATGTTCATATATTATTGGTCATCTCAATCTGTCATTTTTAGGACGTACATTACGTGGTTAGATTATGATTAAAAAACTCTTTAAAAAATTAAAAACAAGTAGGTGCAATCCGGTATACTTTTAGTTTTCAGCAAGAAGATATATTGAAGTTACGTTTCAATTGTTCACAACGTTAGTGTTGGTCGAAAAACAACCCTAGAGGGGGGGGGGTGAATAAGGGTTTTAAAAACTTAACGCGGAATTAAAAAACTTTTCGAAAATGTTTAAGCAAAACAAATTTACTAAACAAATATAACAAGGAATGAAAGCAATTAATCAATCAAGCAATCAATCCCAAGAGCAATCAATAAATATAAATGCAATCAAATAAGGAGCTTGAGTTAGAAAGATTAAACCAATTGGAAGTCCAAGGCTTTTTGTCCTCACGGTTTTAGTTTACCAAACCATAGTCCGCGCTCGGTTAGTTCCCCGAGAAGTTCCACTAATTCCAATCTTCTTCCGAGTGAAGATCAAACATTTACAAGTGTTGTTGTCTCACTACACTCTTACAAATATTGCTTTACCACAATATTCTCACAAGAATTCCTCTTGCTAACTTATGAGATTTACCTTTCACAAGAAATCCAACGGCTATATTCTGAAGCATCAGTTGACTGAGAAAAGATTACCAGTCAACTGATGGACCCTTAGTCGACTGAGCAAAACTGCTTAGTCGACTGATGGGCTCTGTCCATCAGGCCAAAATCCTAATTTTTCAACTTTTGCATTTTAGCTCCAAAATCAATTCTAATGCTTTAGGGACTTCAAAAATAAGTTCCTAAGACACCTATTTTCGGAAAAACTCAAAATATGATCGTTTGAATTTAATATGAATTTATTTCAAAACCGGTATTTGTAAGAATGATGTTTTAAAATGATTTTGATTCAAACTTTGGTTTAATCAATCTAAGAATGATATATCAATATGTATGAGCTATATTAATCATCAAATAAGAAACTTTACAAATTATCCTAAGCACTCACTTAAATGTCGAATAGACGAGTCTTTGATTGCTTTGATTTGTTTCTTCAATTTGATCTTCACTTGAAACTTTTGTCTTGAAGCTTTTGCATGTGATCCTTGATCTTTTGAGCTTCATGAATTTTCATTGTGATGAGATTGATCTTCTTGTCTTGCCCAACGCTTGTAAAGGAATGATCTCGGTTTTGATTGATCGGTTTTGGTCCACGAATGATAATCATTAAAATGTGGCTATAATAACTTCAACACACATGTTAAATTACACATGATTGATTTATTGTTATTATCAAAATAAGATTAAGACCTTCAAGGTCAACAATTAGATTAGACTAGACAGTGGGTTCAAAATAGACTAATTGATTTTGTCAATTTAAATTTGTCACACGTTAATTTTTTTATCTTATTATTAGATTTTTTTATTTCACCGAGTTGGATTAGCGTTGAGCGATTGATGCCAGTATATTGTCTTTTGGAACATACGAGGGTAAAACAAACGGATATGATTTGTAAGAGTAGAGCCGAGTTTGTGTTGGGGACAACCAAACTCACATTGAAAATGGAGGAAAATCTAGAAATAGAGATGAAGAAGTCTCGCAAATTCAGTGTTCATAATTCATCCCCCGGTGTGTATGAGGTGAGATCTGAATTTTCATATTCAATGGACCTGAATGCGGACACCTGTTCCTACTTTAAATGGCAGATCAACTGTTTCCCTTGCCCTCATGCTCTTGCTTTGATTTTAAGCTTTATCTGAACGGGAATGTTAACAACTTCGTTGACATCGTATTTCATGCCGATTTATCCAGTAAGTCGTACAGTTCCCCCATTCACCCAATAAGCAATGTAGATGAGTCTACCTCAGAGGTTATAGGCAGCTACATCTTTTCTCCCATTGCAAAGCAAAGAGGCCACCGGGTAGGCATAGGAACAAGAGGATGAAGTCAAGCGGAGAGTATGAGAAGATTTCGATTACTTACGGCCGGTGTCATAAGAAGGGCAGCCATAACAGGCTTACTTATTCGGAGGCTATTAACTAGCAACATCATATTAATTTTTTATTAAATTTTAAATTTTTTATTTTAAGTTATAGAATTTTTTATATAGACAAAATTATTTAGTGTGTGAGAGTTTCTTGTGTGTATATTATTGGTGTGAGTATTTTAACTTTGATGTGACTTCTTGATTTGTGTATAAAACTTATCCAATGGTGTAGAATTAATGCACACAATAACATGTGCATTTTTAACCATTAAATTCTTATACTTTTAAAAGATTTTTTTTTGTCAAATATGGTGTTTTATAATATAGATTTGAACCAAGGCAATTCTAGAATTACTGGGGTCAGTAATCCAATTTAATGGGGACAATAATGGATTACCGGGGCCAGTAATCAAAGTTTTTGGTGTGACTTTACACGTGCGTATCATATTTTCAAGTCGTCAGGTTATTAATTGGCGGTTGGGGGGGTTTAGCTACGTGGTAGTGCACGACGATCGGGTAATGTTTACCAAAAAATCATGTCATTTCAAAATTAATAACTTCCCTCGAAAACCTTCACTTGCACTACTATAAGTAAACCCTTCCATCCCATCAAGTTTTTATCTTTCTCATCACTTTTCTAATACCATTACCAATGAATAATGTTTCAGATGCTAACAGTTCTTATAGTCCTCCGATGATTCCTAGTGCAGCTGATATCCTTTTTTGGAGGGTGGAAAAACTTGAAAAAGAGGTTCGGAGGATGAAAAATCTAACCCGAACCATTAGAGACCTGGAGTAACGTCTGGCCGCCGTGACTGCAGAGGGGACTGACTGCATGAGCGGTTAGGGTAGAGGGAGAGGGGGAAGGTCAGGTGATGGGAAAACATACCTTAATAAATCGAAAATACATGTTTACCCATGTATTTCTTTAAATTTAGGCTTTGCCACCCGAAAAACAGGTGGTTTCTTTCCCATCTTCTGCCCATAAACTTTTTGGGGCTCGTTAACATGTTGCCCTTAGTAGCGCAGTCACCTGTCCATCTATCTATAGGGTTTCCCCAGTTAGGGAGGAGAACCTACAACACTGTGGGGGGAGGGGGGTTAAAGGTCTAAGACCCTCTCTTTTTGTATTTTTTGAATAATTGTTGGTTTCTTTCCCATCTTCTAGTCTTAAACCTTTTGGGGCTCATTTATTTCTTGCTTTTAATATGTAATCAATTGGACCTCGAAGTCTTTCCTTTGTAATTTTGCTTTCATCAATCGAAAAGAAGTTGTTTATCTATATCTCATCTTGTACACCATTTATTTTCATTTGTCGCTATTGTATGAATGCTTATGTTTGCGTCATTGTTGCAAAATGGTGGAATCTGAAAATCTAAATCAGTCTGCTGTTTTAAACTTTCTCTAAAGGATTACTAAAGGACTAAAAATTATACATGTTCCTAGATCATAGGATAGGAATGAACAGGCGGCCAACATGTTCCTTAATTGCAATAAAACAAAAGGGCCTTTTCGTACTGATATAAAGACTTGCTCGCATCTGACCTAAACGAAGAAAAAAATAACCGATCCAAAAAAGATTGCATCGACTCTACTGATGTATTTATTCTCGACCTTCTTCTTTAGTAGAACCAGGATCAGTCTTATATGGGATTTGGTCAACATATGCATCAACATCAATAACGTTAACAAGTATGACTGAGCAAACTCAACTATGGACTTCTTATTCTCTGGCATCAAGAAGTACAACATGGATAAACCAAGCACACTCAACGGATGCACGTTGTTGGTGTAGTATTGGTTTTTGGGGAACACAAAACATAGATTGCTGCGGTTAAAGAATCGTCTAATCGGCAGGCCACATTTCATGGCGTGGAACATTAGAGACATGTTCGACGTGAAGGCCTTGGAGTTAAACCCCAACCTCTTAGAGGTAACTTGTGCATTAATATAAATAGCATACTATTATGCATTTAAGACAAAAAGAACCTAATCAATTGTACTATGTGATTTAGGAACTTGTACTCGGTGGAGCTTGGCCAGTGTCTGATTTTAATTTGACACACGAATAATTGGTAGGAGAGTAGGAAAAGCAAGGGCAGCAGGGAAAAGAGGAGGAAACTGGTGAGGATAAGAATGATTTCGAAGGTGAAGATAAGAGTGATGAGGATGAATCATTAGAGCTTTCAAAATGGGTAAGACTTTTGCATGAAATATAGGCTAGTATACTAGTAATTAATGGATTACTTCTCCCAGTAATGCAGATTACTAGGTTAGTAATGGAGTACTTGCCCACACATTTGGATTACTGAGGGCAGTAATCTGAATTATTGGGTCATGTAATCAATTATTACCCCCAGTAATCCAATTTACTGGCACCAGTCATTAGATTACTACCCCCAGCAATCCATTAACGTTATACATAGGCTGGAGATTCTCATTACATGTTATGTTTTATGGCAAAAAAGGTGGTCTAAATTGTGGATACTGTTGTCATCGAGTTGTCTCGACTTATCGATAATAACATTAACGTGGAACTAGAAAATCTGGCTCTATTGGAACATCAATAAACCATCCATGCCCTCACCAAAAAAATGATTAACACTATAACAGCGTCGAATAAAAGAATCAAGCTGCTAGAGCACCAATATGAAAGGACGCAGGCTCAACAGCAAGTCACAACACCTACAACTCCAAGGGACCAAAATTATCCAATTCCACAAAATCCAATTCAAGATGATATGGTTGATGATATAGTGAACGTGAAATAAATGGACACAAGTGATGCCGGGTGGGCTCTGGTACATATGCACGACGTTGGGACGAATGTGCAGCATGGCATTGGGGAGGAGGAAGACGTAAAAAAGTTTCAAACTAAAAAGGTTGTAGAAAGTGAAGAGCACGTGGCTGAAGAAAGGGAGGAGGAGGTTGTCAGAGATAGGGTCAAAGACTGGGGAGTGTCTATAAATGAAGGAGCAACATTGGCCCAACCTGACCGCAAAGACTACGGAGGTTGTCACAACTAATGAATTATTGGGGTCAGTAATTTGGATTATTGGCCCCAGTAATCTGAATTAATGGCCCCAATAATTCATTACTTATGCACTTGCAACTTTTTTAACTAGTTAAGTGCATGTACAAAATGTTGCAGGTTGTGCAGCAGTACATTGCCATGATGAAGCAGGAGATAGAATAAAAAAAATGGACATAATTGGTTTCATTGACTTGGAAGCTTCAGTAAGTAAATCCGCGAGAAACAAAAAAATTACAATGCATGAAGATTTACAATGCCATAATTCCTATTAACTTTGTTTTTACAGTTTTACTATATTGCACACCATGACAACCTTGTGATGTCCGGCAGAAACTTCAATGGGAACGAAATTGATGTTGCAAATCTCCTCACAGAACCCTTATGGAAAATATTCACCCGCAACAAAATCTTGAATCCATTGCATCACATGACAAGCAACTATTTCACCATTCTCCACATAAGCCACGAGAGTCAAAGAATAACCCACATGAACTCCAGCCTACCTGTAAAGAGTAAAAAGCCCGACAATGACAAGTGAAGCAAAAATGCATAGACAGTGGTAAAGCAACAACCAAATATTAAATATATATATATATACTAGCCAGATTATGTGTTGTCAAAATTAATACCTGACTTCATATATTTACCTTGGCCTTGTTAAAAAAAAAGGCCAACCACATTAAGCAGTGAATGGATGACATCTAGCTTGGCGGCCGGTTCGTAACTCAAGCGAGCAATGATCCTGAGAGGTACCGCGATCGGGTGTTTGATCAAGATGAAAACGTCTCAAAAATTAAACATAAAGAGATGACCCTCAATGAAAGGAAAACGAGGTGGATGATCATCAATAAACAGTTGAATTTTGATACATACACCTTTATTGAGGATGTCAACTGCCCGCAAAAAATGCTAAGAATGTAAGTAGCTCGGATATTCATAACTTATTTATTTGTATTTTTTGGTAAATGATATTGTGGCACAATAAACCAAAATTATTTTTGGTTTTCAGGTTAGATTGTGGTAGGTTCATGCTTCATTTCATGGAATACTTGATAAACTCGAAGAAACCGTCCCAAAAGGGAGGATACTTTTCAGGCAAAACATGCTCGACAAATTCAGAACCCTTAGAGCATTGAAGTGAACCATGATGGTGTAAATGATTGTGGATAATAGTGTAAATGATTATGGATAATTTTATTTTTTTGAACAATTCGCTCTTTTTCTAATCTAGTTTTTTAGTTTTTGTTTGCCTGTATGAATTACTCCCAATAATTTGGAAGGATTACAAGGCTAGAGGCCACCGTAATTTGGAAGGATTACTGGCCCCAATAATCTAGATTACAAGCCCCATTAATCAAAATTACTGGCCCCAGTAATCCATTACTGCACCAACAACTTAAATTATTGGCCCCAGTAATCTAGATTAGTGACCTGTGAACACCTCATTTTGCGACCCCCGCAAAAATCCTAATTTTCAAAGAAATAAGCAAGCATGCACGAGCATTATTAGATACACACATACTTTTTACATGTGATACAGGTCAAAGAAAAAAAGCCGAAAGGACTTCGGATGAGAAGTTACAGAATTATCGAAAATTGCCAGAGTCGAAAACCGTCAAAAATCCTGAAAACTTGTGAAAAGAGAGTTATGCATTTATGATCATCCTCAAACTTTGAGAGTTGTTAGAAACTACCATGAGGAGTAGCATACCCGAAAATCAGCTCGATCCGACGGTCGGATCTCCAAAAATTCAAAAAATCATGAGTTTGTTTCGGGTGATCATATGGAGGTCTTCTCGAAGTTAAAATAGTCTGAAATTTTGTCAGTAGATAGTTCTTATCATGAGGAAGAACATATTAAAAGTTCAGCTTTGTCGGACATGGGATCCTCAAGAATCAATTTGTCTATCGCGCAATTCTAGTCGAAATGTCCTTCGTAGCAAATTAAAATAAATATAGGCCTTTCCTAATACTGATCGACCTCAAATTGGAACATAAGCTAGAAAACATTTGGAAGGAAAACATATCAAAAAATCAACATAATCCAACGGCTAGAAGTTCAGTTGTCGAGGTTGTTTTACGCAAGTATGTTTCCTATGCGGGAACAAACTCTTTGTACCAAGCCAAGGAGACCTAGCCCTTCCCGAACTCCGATCGTCTTCAAATTTTTACAGGGTGTAAAAGACTTATATTGACAATACATTTCTAAGGTATAACAAACTCTAATCCAATTTCAAGCACGAAAAGCTATAAATTAATAGCAATAGCATGCAAGAACTAAATTATAACACACGCATATCCTACTCAAGAGACCGAAAGGGAGAATTGGGTGCCTAACACCTTCCCAATTCATAACTTAATCCCCGAACCTTCGAATCAACTGGTTTCCCATACATCGTGTATAAGAGGATATTTAGTCCATAAATGCGTCTCTTTTACACAAAATTTTTGTTTGTTTAGTAAAACAAAATGGCGACTCTTACTCTTTTCAAAATCAATTTTCAAAGCAACAAACGGAATCGCCGCCCACGAGGACCCCCGGGCATCGAGAACGCGGGTTCTCACAGTGGCGACTCTGCTGGGGAGATGAAAGGATTAGACTTTAAACAAGAGTAGAATATGTTTGGGTAATTATTTTTGTTTACATGTTTTTTTTCCGACCTTAGTTCTAGGATAACATAGATACGATTTAGGTGGATACCTTGATTCCCTTTTTGTTTGTAATAATTGTTTGAGGAAAATCTTTTCATAAATAAAAATTGAAAGTACTCGAACAAACCCTAAAGCGTTCATCATAATGTACCCCCATAATTGTTATATTGCACACACCTACTATCGTCATGCATTATCGCGAGTGTAAATTTACCCTATCAACCTCGAGACCAAAGTCGTGACTAGGTCGTGGACTTGCGGGTCTACACTAGCCAAAAGCGCATGTGACCACTCTCCTTGGCCAAGTACTAAACTGAGGTATATCGAGTGATGAGAACACTCACGTACCCAGAATGTATATCAAAAGGTCCTTGCACATACTCGCCCTTGGGGTATATAGCAAGACCTAGCCAAATAGGAGGGAGCCTTAAACCTTACCCTTTTCAACCACGCTGGCATATAGGATGCGTCAGCCTAGTACACACGAATTTCTGCTTGTTTTCTTGACCGTCGGTCATGAGATTAATGAACAAAAAGCCTTGTCATACATACCAACTCTTGGTTTGACAAGTACGGCCAGAGGCTGTCCAATCCCGTCCGTAGAAATTCCTCACTAAACCCGTTAGTGAGAATTTCCCTGTCACTATTTCCATGAAAGGAAACATTAAGAGGAGAGAACTTCCCGATTTTCAAAAGAATATTTTTCAAAATATTTTCTAAAAAATCGAGTCATTTTCTAAAATGAATTTTTCAAAATTTAATTTTTAAAATTGGAATGTTATAAGGGCACCTCAGGAATTCATATTCCTACCCTAAACCTATCCACGGGGCTCTCAAGTTGTTGCCGTCGGTCTGTTTTCGCTAATCACCAAAAAGTGGTTTTCAATTTTAGTTTTCTGTCGAGTCACAGTTTTCCGAGAATTATACAGCCCATGGCAAAATATTGATTTTCTAGTCAATCTCTGATTTCTTCCCCCCATTCTTCACCACGCTCAGATTATTTTTGCACCAAATGATTCACAAGATCAGACTTACCACTGATCATGCCTTCTCGTCACAATACCGAGTTATTGATCGATCTAACAGGGGTTAACAATACTGAGGATAACCATCATGAAGCCTCTCGTGCAGTGGATCTGCCGCCTGGTCCCGTTCTCCCACAAACCGAGGGTGGCACCTTAACCTTTGAACACCTCTTCCATTTAATCCAGGATCTGATCCAGTCTATGGCCATCATGAAGAATCACCAAGCTGCCACCCAAGCTCGTTTGGACACCCTAATCGCTAACAAAACACGAGCTAAACCAAACCAACCCAACCCAATCCACATCCATACCCAACCGAAGATAACCAAACCCGAGGCCCAGTAGCTCCACCTAACATTTGCCTCCCAATTCATATCAACATCAACCCCCCATCTCTTGTGGTTTCTGCCAACGTTGATATACCACTAGTGCAGGATCCCGAAGCCATCCAGCTGAACCTTGAACATAACCAACCCCTTCAAAATCATAATCCTCAAGCCATCCCCGATGGAGATCCAAACCAGGGCCGATACCCCGAAACCGTAATTAATCAGGCCGAAGAGAATGAGGCTATTACCAAGCTTCAGGATCAGATGAAAGCTCTAAACCAGAGGGTGGCCGAAAAGGCTGATGACATAGTCGATCTTCAAAACCTATCTCTTTACCCAGATGCCCGTTTGCCTATTGGTTTCAAACCCCCTCACATTGAGAAGTTCTCTGGGGATACTCCACCTCACCTACACCTCAAAGCCTATGTTCGAACCATGCAATTATACGGATTGAAAGAAGATCATTTGTCCCTAAGTTTCCATCAGTCTCTTATTAGATCAGCCCACAGTTGGTTTTTGAGTTTAGAGAAGCACCGAGTGGCCAATTGGAAAAGTATAGTGAAGGATTTCATGGAACATTATAAGTCCAACGAAGAACTTAAAGTCACCCATAAGAATCTCGAGATGACAAAACAGAGAAAAGACGAGAATGTCAGTGACTTCATCACTCGCTGGAGAGAGGTAGCATCCCAATTGGTCGACAGAATTCCCAAAGAAGAGCAGTTGGGGATAATTGTCAAGAACTTCAAGCCCGAGATCCGAAGCGGCATGGGTCACCAATACTTTCACCGATATAAGGCCTTAATGCATGTAGCTAATGAGATCGAGGAAGAACTTGCCCAAGTTGCCGAGGCTAAGAAAGCCTTTTCTCAATATGAGAAAATTACCCCAGCCATCAATCAAGTTCGGTCTTACCAAAGCTCGAATCCTCATCAACACACCAGCTTCCATTATCCACGATGACAAGGGCTAAAAAAGAGTAACAATAAAAAGAAGCATCGTCCTTTTTCATGCCTATCGACTTCGCTGAGTCAAACTTTAGCCACGGTACAAGCTGAGGGTATTCTGCAGCCTTTAGCTCCTCGTACACCCCCCAACCCAGCCCCCCATGGCTGGAATGCCAATTAACGCTGTGCTTACCACCAAGGATTAGGACATAACACTGATAATTGTTGCGCCCTGAAGCATGTCATTCAAGATTTGATCGACGCCAAGAAGATTACTCTTCCTTGATGAAAGAAGCCTTAAGAAGAGGCAGACACCGTTAACTCAATTTACTTAGAGATAGGGGGAATTGTGAGAGAAAGGGATCGAAATTGTAAGGGTAGAATGAGGAAATTTTTTTTATCAATGTACCCATTCATTTCATTAATAAAATCAATCAATTTTTTTTCCCTTTCGAGTATCCTAATTCATGTCTGCCTCTGCTTAAACTCAATCCATAAACAATATTCCCGAAAGGACACGAGAAAATTGAAGAGCGTGCTGAGGGTGCAAGGGGCATACACTGAGGCTGCCAAGGGTATATGCATTTAGGGTATTTATAAGAAGACCTGAGCAGCTCCTCAAAGGCTAGCATTTCCATCATCATTCACATACACTGAGGGTGTCAAGGTTATTGGTACTGAGGGTATCGACAAGAAAACTCGAGCAGTTCCTCAAAGACTAACATTTCTATCATCATTCTCATACACTGAGGGTGCAGAGGGTATATGCACTAAAGGTTTCGACAAGAAGACCAGAACAGCTCCCCGAAGACTAGCCTCACCATCATCATTTACACATATTGAGGGTGTCGATGGTATATCTACTGAGGGCATCGACAAGAAGACCCACACAACTCCCCTAATACTACCCTCTCCATTTATCATTTGCGCTGAGGGTGGCTTAACCCACACCATCACGACCCCATGGTCGTCCTATCAGCAGAATCAGAAATTCTACCTCTAAAGAATATCTGTAAGCCTCCTGAGATTGAGGGTAAGAGCAAAAAGCAGTAACGCACACAGACTCGAAGAAGATAGTAACTTGTCAGAGATGGAAGGATGACGCAAGATCAGCAGAATCTCAAGTCGGCAGCACTCCATTTCTCTTATCACCTTACACTCACTCACAAATTGACCGAAAATCAATATTTGTCTTTTCACTGTTGCTATGTTCTTGGAAAATTGTTGGTCTTGCATGCATGCATCTGCACTTAGATAATTTCAAGTAGCGTAACATACTCCATAAATCAGGCAACTCAAGATTCAAGATTCAAAACCTTTTCAAAACCAAGTTTTTAAAATGACGGTCCGATGATTTAAAAAGTATGCGAATACTTGAAATTTAGGGAAGCATGGCAAAAGCATTTGCATAGTGCATACACATGAACACTTGCATAAGTGTACCGCGCACTAGTCCAAGAATGCATAGGCACTAAGCTCCATGGCCTACCAGATGGGCTTCACCACCGCATCCTGGTCTATACCTCGATGATTAGTCACACTACCATCACGACCAGATAGTCATGATAAGATCACAAGCCATCCTAGAGAGGCAAATCACTTCGCAAAGTCTCCTAGAGAGGCAAATCACTTCACAAAGTCTCCCAAAGAGGCGAATCACTTCCCAAGCCCTTTGTACAGGCAAATCAAATCCCAAGCGCTTTCTACAGGGACCAATCCAATTAAAGCCCCTTTTACAGGCAGTAACCCAAGCCCTTTCCACAGTCACATACTAAAGCCCTTCCTACAGGCAAACTCAAGCCTTCTCCAAAACCAATAGCCCCCTTTAAAAGGATATCGAGAAAGATAGAGAGAAAGACTGGAAT
The DNA here is from genome assembly GCA_021464415.1 of Lonicera japonica. NCBI lineage: Eukaryota > Viridiplantae > Streptophyta > Magnoliopsida > Dipsacales > Caprifoliaceae > Lonicera > Lonicera japonica. The sequence continues at coordinate 9,965,204 of CM038465.1, forward strand.
GAGAAAATTTTGCAAAACACAGGGAACAAGCCCCACAAAAGGATTTTTGGCACAGTTTCTTACTTCTAAGAGAAGATTTCAAGATACGCTCCCAAAAGTTCTCTGACCGAAAATCACAAACACATCACGATGATGCCAAATGCGAACTTTCAAAGTAAATATTCTCAAAATCACAAGGACGATGATGCTCAGAAAACCTGACAAAGTGAGAGAAAAGAAAGTGGGTAAAAGAAAAAATTGAAAGAGTAGAAAAGAGGATAAATCCCACAGTGCCAAAAGAAAAGAATATTAGAAAAAGCAGAAGGAAAAAAGATGGTAGCGAGAGCCACACCAAGAGTGACAGCTAGGCTAAAAAGCCAAGGGTTACGTCTTGGGTGAGGAAGGCTACTGACCTTGCAAATAATAATAATAATAATAATAATAATAATAATAATAATAAGCTGCATCAAAAAGCTTTCAATCAATCAAGGAGGAATAAGGGCATCAGAAAATGATGCAGGCAAAAAAAATTCTTCTCTCGCAAAGTCAGGAAACAATAAGTAAAATGTCACCCTAGTGACAAGAGAAAAAAAATGCCACGGAAGCTGAGCTAGAGGCAAAGTCCACAATTCATACACGAGGTTCGAGAACAGAGAGAACGTGACTTGAGAAGGAAGAAAGAGGCCAGCCAAAAGTACTTCTTTCTAAAAAAAAAAAAGATCACACCAAAACTCTCTCTCTATGTCTTCTCAGAGACTCTCACCTCCTCAGCAAAAACCTTCAGCCATTATCCTAGCCAGTAGGAATTCTCATTTCCATAGCAAATCATTAACCCGCACATCAACCATTATCCAAGATCATCAACTCTCGGCCTTTATCCTAGCCAGTAGGAATTCTTATCTCCCCAGCATGCCATTGATCATCATACCATCAATTCTTAACCAGCATACAATCAATCATCATATCCCAAGAAAACATACACCATAGTAGAATCATTGACAGCACAATTCACAAGTCCCTTAAAGCAGGGGCTCACCCTCTACACAATTCTCAATCCCGTTAAAGTAGGGGCTCACCCTCTACACGGTTCACAAGTTCGTTAAAGCAAGGGCTCACCCTCTACACGGTTCTCAATCCCGTTAAAGCAGGGGCTCACCCTTTACAAGATTCTCAAACCCGTTAAAGCAGGGGCTCACCCTCTACACGGTTCTCAATCCCATTAAAGCAGGGGCTCACCCTCTACACGGTTCCCAATCCCGTTAAAGCAGGGGCTCACCCTTTACACGGTTCTCAAACCCGTTAAAGCAGGGGCTCACCCTCTACACCCTCTACACGGTTCCCAATCCCGTTAAAGCACTGGTTCACCCTCTACACGGTTCCCAAACCCGTTAAAGCAAGGGCTCACCCTCTACACGATTCCCAAGTCTGTTAAAGCAAGGGCTCACCTTCTACACGGTTCCCAATCCCGTTAAAGCAGGGGGCTCACCCTCTACACGGTTTCCAAACCAGTTAAAGCAGGCGCTCACCCTCTACATGGTTCCCAATCCCGTTAAAGCAGGGGCTCACCCTCTACACGGTTCTCCAGTCTGATAAAGCAGGGGCTCACCCTCTGCACAATTCACAATTCCATTAAAGTAGGGGCTCACCCTCTACACGGTTCTCAATCCCATTAAAGCAAGGGCTTACCGTCTACACAGTTCCCAAACCCGTTAAAGCAGGGGCTCACCTTCTACACAGGTTTCAATCCCGTTAAAGCAGGGGCTCACCCTCTACACGGTTCCCAATCTCGTTAAAGCAGGGGCTCACCCTCTACACGGTTCCCAATCCCGTTAAAGTAGGGGCTCACCCTCTACACGGTTCCCAATCCCGTTAAAGCAGGGCTCACCCTCTACACGGTTCCCAATCCCGTTAAAGCAGGGGCTCACCCTCTACACGGTTCCCAATCCCGTTAAAGCAGGGGCTAACCCTCTACACGGTTCACAAGCCCGTTAATGCAGGGAGCCACCCTATACGTGGTTCACAAGCTCGTTAATGCAGGGGCTCACCCTATACACTGTTCACAAGCCCGTTAATGTAGGGGCTCACCCTATACACGGTTTGCAAGCCCGTTAATGCAGGGACTCACCCTATACATGGTTCGCAAGCCCGTTAAAGCAGGGGCTCACCCTCAATGTGGTTCACACATCACAGCAAGGAACATGATATGTCCAAAAATTGCCCATGAATCTCAAGAAGAGAGATAAGCAGCATAGCATGCCATCATTTGCATTGCATTGTTTTCAAAATATCATATGTGATTCATGCGAGTGTTACAAAATGATGTGTTCTCATTATCGTCCTGGTTTCTTTGCTTCACAAAGAACCCAAGGCCGAGAAGGTCTGTGAACACCTCATTTTGCGACCCCGCAAGAATCCTAATTTTCAAATAAATAAGCACGCATACATGCACGAGCATTTTTAGATGAACACATACTTTCTACATGTGATACAGGTCAAAAAAAAAGTTGAAAGGACTCCGGATGAGAAGTTACAGAATTATCGAAAATTGTAAGAGTCGAAAACCGTCAAAAATCCTAGAAACTTATGAAAGGAGAGTTATGCATTTCTGAACATCCTCAAACTTTGATAGTTGTTAGAAACTACCATGAGGAGTAGTATACCCAAAAATAAGCTCGATCCAACGTTGGATCTCTGAAAATTTAGAAAATCAGGAGTTTATTTTGGGTGATCATATGGAGGTATTCTCGAAGTTAAAATGGTCTGAAATTTGGTCAGTAGATAGTTCTTATCATGAGGAAGAACATATTAAAATTTCAGCTTTGTCGGACATGGGATCCTTAAGAATCAATTTGTCTATCGCACAATTCTAGTCGAAATGTCCTTCGTAGCAAATTAAAATAAATATAGGCCTTTCCTAATTCTGATTGACCTCAAATTTGGATACAAGCTAGAAAACATTTAGAGGGAAAATATATCAAAAAATCAACATAATCCAATGGCTAGAAGTTTAGTTGTCGAGGTTGTTGTACGCAAGTACGTTTCCTATATGGGAACAAACTCTTTGTACCAAGCCAAGGAGACCTAGTCCTTCCCGAACTCCGATCGTCTTCAAATTTTTACAGGGTGTAAAAGACTTATATTGACAATACATTTCTAAGGCAAGCACGAAAAGCTATAAATTAATAGCAATAGCATGCAAGAACTAAATTATAACACACGCATATCCTACTCAAGAGACCGAAAGGGAGAATTGGGTGCCTAACACCTTCCCAATTCGTAACTTAATCCTCGAACCTTCGAATCAACTGGTTTTGTATACATCGTGTATAAGAGGATATTTAGTCCATAAATACGTCGCTTTTACAAAAACTTTTTGTTTGTTTAGTAAAACAATCTGGCGACTCTTACTCTTTTCAAAACCAATTTTCAAAGCAACAAACGGAATCGCCGCCCACGAGGACCCCCGGGCGTCGAGAACGCGGGTTCTCACATGACCCCAATAATCCATTACTGCAATAGTAGCTTGGATTACTGGCCTCAGTAATCTATATTATAATGGAAAGAAATATCACATCACCAATTTATCAAATCAATGACTCACAAGTACTTACAATAAATAAGATAAATTTAGGGCATTAGATGTATTTTCAAAACATCAAATCAATAAAGTAACTATTTTTTTTTCTTTTTATTATTCAACCAATCTACTATTTTCTCTCTCACTTTTCTTTTTCATTAACTTAATCAATAAAGCCAATAGTTATGATTAAATATTTATATTCCCTCTCTCTCAACACAATTGGAGAGTAAATTAGGTGTATTTCTTTCAAGTTCCTTCAAGATTCTATATCTACAATCTCACAGTTTCTTTTTAACATTTCCTTATTCAGTTAGAAGTTCAAATTTTAACATGTATTGAATAAGGGCCCGTTTGGTTGCGTAAATTACCTAATTTTAGAATTAGTTAATTTTCGATTGAAAAATTGTGAATTTGCTCATTTATGAATTATTCAATTCTAATAAAAAAATTTAATATGGTTAATTTGTGATTGAACTCCGGAAGAAATTTTAAAATATTAATTAGTAATTTTCATTAGAAACAAAACAAAATAAAACAAAAAAAAGAACAATTTGTTAAAAAACAAAAAAAAATCAAATCAAATTTTCTTATTCTTCTTCATCTTCTCCTCCTCCTCCTCCTCTCTCTCCTCCGCTTTTTCCATCTCACGATTTATCTTTTTCACTTCCTCAAGCATCCCTCGCATCCTCTTTAATCTCTCTTCAAGTTTTGCTGATTCAGCAGTCCACTCCTTATTCATTCCATCAATAAAAATAAGATTTTTAATGCACTTCGCAGTGATGTTGGATGAAGAGTTTGGAGGAGTTGACGTGGATGGAGATTTTGAAGGAGTTGACATGGTGAAGCAAAAAAGTGAAAGTAGATAAGATATTTGATGGTTGGTTTGATTTGTGAGTGGCAATCATGTTTATATAGTAATCTCTTGGAATATGAAGGGTTGTCACTTTGGAAACCGAAGGCATTCGTGCATTCCAATTGTTATTTTTATTACACGCCACAACAATTTTAAAAATCGAAGAGATTAATAGGGCCTTCTCTAATCCGAATTAACTGGGCACATTAATCTAAGTTGCTGGAGAAATAATGGTTAATTACTGGCTCCGATAAATGGATTACTAACCTTAATAATTCCATTACTGCAGCAACAACTTTGATTACTGGCTCCAGCAATCCAGATTACTGGGGTCAGTAATCTGGATTACTGGTCCAAGGAATACATTACTGTGGTCAGTAATCTGGCCTTAAAAATGGATTGCTGGCCCCACAAATGGATTATTGGGGCCAGTAGTCTGTTACTTCACCAGCAACATAGATTATTGCAGCCAGTGTGAGAACCCACGCTCTCGACGCCCGAGGTCCTCGTGGGCAGCGATTCCGTGTTGCTTTGAAAATTCGGTTTTGAAAAGAATAAGAGTCGCCAATTTGTTTTACTAAACAAGCAAAAAAGTTTGTGTAAAATAGACGAATTTATGGACTAAATATCATCTTATACACAATGTATGCGAAACCAGTTGATTCGAAGGTTCGGGGATTAAGTTACGAATTTGGAAGGTGTTAGGCATCCAATTCGCCCTTTCGGTCTCTTGAGTATGATATTCGCGTGCTATAATTCAGTTCTTGCATACTATTGCTATTACTTTACAGCTTTTCGTGCTTGCCTTAGAAATCAGAATTTTGGGCGTGGGATGAAAACGATGTGTTTCCTAGTTCGCCCATGATTTTAAAAATAAATGTGTGTGTGTGTGTGCTTTGAAAAAGAGAGGGTGATAATAATAGATGCAATGAAACAAGTGATTTAGTAAAACATTAGGCTTTTCAGAAACTGATTCGATGTGGAATCTTATACTCGATATGATTTGAGGTGACTTGACCGATCGTGTACCATAGTCTATTGATTAAATCGATAGAAATGACAATAGTGCTCTCATAATCGAGTGTTTATCACACACACACCGCAATCTATGAGTTAGATTAGATATATAGCGATTATCGATTCCTTCGTATAACAATGCCGCTAATCTGGGACTTTTGAAAAAGTAAGAAAGTAATAATACTATTTTGGAATTGGATTACGGTTTATTATACACCTTTGGTTTTGAAAAAAAAATTTGAAAAGGAGTTTTGAAAAGCTATCAAGTGATAGAAATTATGTAGACAAGAGTCTGAATTATAAAACTGACAAATAAATAAAAGAAGAGAAAGAAAATTATACTTAAGCCTCCTTGGAGGGAGAGAATAAGGGTCTCTTGGTGTGTACCACGAAATCCTCTTGATTGTTGATGAAAAATATGAATGCAGGGGGGGTTCTATTTATGGTTGAAAAAAATGCTTGGAGAGCAAGAAAAAAAATATTACAACTAGGACACTTGGAGTTTATCGAGAAGTCTTACCACCGTTGGATCATGCTTATTTTTGGATATGTGTTGGGAATAAAACTCTTCTAGATCGTGTAAAAATTTTAGGTCGATCAGAATTCGGGAATGTCTCTTTTTTCTCTGATTGGTACGAAGAGTTTGTTTCCGCGTAGGAAAGGTACTTGTTGTAGACAAAGTCGCTTGTTTGTACGACGAGTCAAGTTCTAGCCGTTGGATCATTCTGATTGTTGGATATGTATTGAAAATATACGTCTTCTAGACACTATAAAAATTTAAAGATGATCAGAGTTCGTGAAGGACTCGGTTCTCCTCGTATTGATACAAAGAGTTTGTTCCCGCGAAGGAAAGGTACTTCTTCTAGACAAGGTTACTTGTTTTGTACGACAAGAGTAAACTTATAACCGTTGGATTTTTCTGAATTTTGTATATGTTTTTCCTCCAAATATTTTCTAGCTTTTATCCAAATTTGAGGTCGATCAGAATTCGAGAAGGTCTCTATTTATTTTAATTTGCTACGAAGGACATTTCGACTAGAAATGCAAGATAGTCAAATTGATTCTTGATGATCCCATGTTCGACAAAGATAAACTTTGAAAATGTTCTTCCCCACAAGAAGACCTATCTACTACCAAACTTCAGATCATTTTAACGTCGAGAAGTCCTCGATTTGATCACCCGAAACAAACTCATGGTTTTCTGAATTTTCGGAGATCCGACTGTCTGATCGAACTGATTTTTGAGTATGCTACTCCTTGCAGTAATTTCTAACAATACTAAAATTTTAGGATGATCAGAAATACGTAACTCTCCTTTCATAAGTTTCCAGGAGTTTTGACGGTTTTCGGTTCCGGCAGTTTTTGATAATTCTCGTAATTTCTCACTCGTGAGTCCTTTCGGCTTTCTTCTTTGACCTGTATCACATGAACAAATTACATGTGCATCTAAGAATGCTCGTGCATGCATGCGTGTTCATTTCTTTGGAGATCAGGATTCTTGTGGGGGTCACAAAATGACGTGTTCACAAACCCTTTCGGCCTGGGTTCTTTGTGAAGCAAAGAAACCAGGATGGTAACGAGAACGCATTATTTTGTGACACTTGCATGAATCACAAATGATATTTTGAAAATAATGCAATGCAAATGATGCCGTGCTATGCTGCTTATCTCTCTTTTGGGATGGATGGGCGAATTCTAGACTTGGTGTTGAGCTGATGTACTCTCATCGGTAGGGATAATTATGTTCACGATTTTGATTGAGGTGTTAAGCTGATGTACTCCCATCGATAAGGACGGTTCTGTCAACGATTCTGATTGGGGTGTTGAGCTAATGTACTCCTATCGGTAGGGACGGTTCTGTCAACGATTTGATTGGGGTGTTGAGTTGATGTACTCCCAACAGTAGGGATGATTCTGTCAACGATTTGATTGAGGTGTTGAGCTGATGTACTCCCATCGGTAGGGACTATTCTGTCAATAATTTGATTAGGGTGTTGAGCTGATGTATTCCCTCGGTAGGAACGGTTCTTGCCAACGATTTGATTGGGGGATTGAGCTGATGTACTCCCATCGGTAGGGACGGTTCTGTCAACGATTTGATTGGGGGTTGAGCTGATGTACTTCCATCGATAGGGATGGTTTTGTCAACAATTCTGATTCTGATTTGGTTCTTTTGAAGGGGTGAGGGAAGATGGTCTATTAGGGACCTTGCTTTGGGTTTGAGGGGCTAGGGCAGATGGTCTGTTGGGGATGATTGATGGTCTGCTGGAGACACTACTTTGGTGTTGGTGATTTTGGATTAAAGCTGCTGGGGAAATAAGAATTGATGGTCTGCTGGGGAAATAAAGATTTCTACTGGTTTAGATAAAGGCTGAAGGGTTGGTGATCTGCTGGGGATATGCTGATGCGGGGCCAAGATGTGGGTGATTGATGATCCGTTGAGGTGACCAAAGTTGATGATTTACTGAGGGGGTGAGAGTCTCTGAGTGGACATAGAGAGATAGAGAGAGAAAGTTCTGGTGTGATATATTTTTTGAAAAAAATAGGAACTTTTGGTTAGCTTATTTTTCCTTGAGAAAGGATCGAGTTACGTTCTCTCAATTCTCGAACCTCGTGCATGATTTTTGGACTTTACTTCTTGCTTAGCTTCCATGGCATTTTTCTCGTGTCACCAGGGTATGATTCTACTTATTATTTTCTGACTTCGTGAAAGACGAATTTTTGTGTGCCTGCATCATTTTCTGCTTTTCAATGCCCTTATTACTCCCTGATTGTTTAAAAGCTTTTTAATGCAGCTTATTTTTTTATTTTTATTTTGCATGGTCAGCAGCCTTTGTCACCCAAGACATTGCCCTGGGCCTTTTGGCCTAGCTGTCACTCTTGGTGTGGCTCTCGCTGTCATATTTTGCCTTCTCAATATTATTTTCTTATGGCACTGTGGGATTTATCCTTTTTTCTACTCTTTCAATTTTTTCTTGTACTCACATTGTTTCCTCTCACTTTGTCAGGTTTTTTGAGCATCATCGTCCTTGCGATTTTGAGAATGTTTGCTTTGAAAGTTCACTTTTGACATCGTCGCGCTGTGTTTGTGATTTTTGGTCCGAGAACCTTTGGGAGCGTATCTTGAAGACTTCCTGTGTGAAAAGAATCTAGGCTAAAAGTCTTTTTTGTGGGGCTTATTCCTTGTTTTTTACGAAATTTTCTCATTCCAATCTTTCTCTCTATCTTTCTCTGATATCCTTTTAAAGGGGGCTTTTTTGTTTTGGAGATGGCTTGAGTTTGCCTGCAGGAAGGACTTTAGTTTGTTCCTGGGGAAAGGGCTTGGGTTGGTGCCTATAAAAGGGGCTTGGATTGGATTGGTGCCTGTAGAAACGGCTTTGGACTGGTGCCTGTGGAAAAGGCTTTGGATTTGCCTGTAGAAAGGGCTTTGGATCATGCCTATAGAAAAGGCTTGGGATTTGATTGGTTCCTGTAGAAAGGGCTTTGATTGGTGCCTGTAGAAAGGGCTTTAGATTTGCCTGTAACAAGGGCTTTGGAATGGTGCCTGTAAAGAGGGCTTTGATTAGTGCATATAGAAAGGGCTTTGGATTTGCCTATAGAGGCTTGGGATTTGATTTGCCTGTACAAAGGGCTTGTGAAGTGATTCGCCTCTCTGGGAGACTTTGTGAAGTGATTTGCCTCTCTGGGAGACTTGTGATCTTATTTTAATGATCGGGAGCTCGTTGATTAGCGTTGAGTTAGCGGTGTGACTAATCATCAAGGTATACACCGGGATGCAGTGGTGAAGCTTGTCTGGCAGGTCATAGAGCCTGGTGCTGATCTCTTTTTAGGCCGGTGAACGTTACACTTATGCAACTGTTCATGTGTATGCACTATGCAAATGCTTATGTCATGCTTTCCTAAATTTTAAGTATTCGCATACTTCTTAAATCATTGCATCATCGTTTTGAAAATTTGGTTGTGAAAAGGTCGTGAATCTTGAGTTATCTGATTTATGAAGTATGTTACTCTACTTGAAATTATCTAAATGCAAATGTATGCATGCAAGACCGACAATTTTTCAAGAACATAGCAACACTAAAAAGGCAAATATTGATTTATGGTTAATTAGTGAGTGAGTGCAAGGTGATATCGATAACAGGAGAAATGGCGTGCTTTCGTCATGGGATTCAGTTGATCCAGCGTCATGCTTCTATTTTGACAAGTTGCTATCTCCTTCTTGATTCTTGAGCTTGTCATAACCTGTGCGCGTTGTTGCTTTTGCTTATACCCTCAGTCTCAAGAGGATTATCGATGTTCTGTATTTTCATGAGTGTGTGTGGGCTGGTTTGCTCTTTGAGAGAGGCAGGGCTTTCAGTTGCTAAACCGATTGATTTTGTTGGCTTAATTCTATCTTCAGAGATAAAGTTCCTGGTTCTGAGGATAGGACAACCACAGGGTCATGGTGGTGTAGGTTAAGGCATCCTCAATGAGAATGGTAAATGGAGAGGCTAGTCCTGGCAGAGCTGTTCGGGTCTTCTTGTCTATTCCCTCAGTGCATATACCCTCGGCACCCTCAATGTATATGAATAATGATAAAAATGCTAGCCTTTAAGGAGCTGCTCGAGTCTTTTTGTCGATACCCTCAATACATATACCCTTAGCACCCTCAGCGTATCTATGGTAGCTTCACGTTTTTCAATTTTCTCGCGTCCTTTCAGGAATATTGTTTATGGATTGAGTTTAAGTAGAGGCAGACATGAATTAGGATACTCGAAAGAAAAAAAATGATTGATTTTATTAATGAAATGAATGGGTGCATTAATAAGAAACTCCTCATTCTACCCTTAACCCTTACAAATTCGCTCCCTTTCTCTCTCAATTTCCCCTATCTCTAGGACTGTTCAAGTAAATTGAATTAATGGCGTTCTGCCTCTGCTTAAGGCTTCTTTCATCAAAGGAAAGGTAATATTCTTGGTGTCGATCAAGTCTTCGATGGCATGCTTTAGGGCGCAACAATTATCGGTGTTATGTCCGAATCCTTGATGGTAGGTGCAGCGTTCATTGGCATTCCAGCCAATGGGAGCTGGGTTGAGGGGTGTGCGAGGAGCTAGCAGCTGCAGAATACCCTCATCTTGTAGCGCGGCTAAAGTTTGACTCAGCAAAGTCGATAGGCATGAAAAGGGACGGTGCTTCTTTCTACTACTCCTCTTATTTGACCTTTCTTCTTGCGGATAATGGAAGCTAGTTTTTTTATAAGGACTCGAGCTTTGGTAAGACCAAACTTGGTTAATGGATGGGGTGGTCTTTTCGTATCGAGAAGAGGTTCTTTAGCTTCGGTGGCTTGGGCAAGTTCCTATTTGGTCTCATTGGCCACGTGCATCAAGGCCTTATATCGGTCAAAATATTGGTGAACCATGCAGTTTCGGATCTCAAGCTTAAAGTTCTTGACAATTATCCCCAATTGCTCTTCCTCGGGAATTCTATCGACCAATTGAGATGCTAACTCTCTCTAGCGAGTGATGAAGTCACTGACATTCTCGTCTTTTCTCTATTTTGTCATCTCGAGATTTTTACGTGTGACTTTGAGTTCCTCGTTTGACTTTTAATGTTCCATGAACTCCTTCACTATACTTTTCCAATCGGCCACTCGATGCTTCTCTAAACTCAAAAACCAATTGTGGGCTGATCCGGTGAGAGACTGATGGAAACATATGAACAAATGATCCTCTTTCAATTCCGTATAATTGCATGGTTCGAACATAGGCTCTAAGGTGCAGGTGAGATGGAGTGTTCCCAGAGAACTTCTTGATGTAAGGGAGTTTGAAACCAATAGGAAAACGGGCATCTAGGTAAAGAGATAGGTTTTGAAGATCGGCGATGTCATCAGCCTTTTCGGCCACCCTCTGGTTTAGAGCTTTCATCTGATCCTTAAGTGTGATAATAGCCTCATTTTCTTTGGCCTGATTGATTACGGTTTTGGAGTATCGGCCCTGGTTTGGATCTCCATCGGGGATGGCTTGAGGACTATGGTTTTGAAGGGGTTGGTTATGTTCGGGGTTCAGCGGGGTGGCTTTGGGATCTTGCAATGGTGGTAAATCAATGTTGGCAGGGACCACAAGATATGGGGGGTTGATGTTGATATGAACTGGGGGGCGCATGTTAGGTGGAGCTACTGGGCCTTCGGGTTTGGTTATCTTCGGTTGGGTATGGATTTGGATTGGGTTGGTTTGGTTCAGCTTGTTTTCTGGTAGAGATTAAGGTGTCCAAACGAGCTTGGGTGGCAGCTTGGTGATTCTTCATGATGGCCATGGACTGGGTCAGATCCTGGATTAGTTGGTAGATGTGTTCAAGGGTTAAGGTGCCACCCTCGATTTGTGGGAGAACGGGACCAAGCGGCGGATCCGCTGCACGAGAGGCTTCATCATGGTTATCCTCAGTATTGTTGACCCCGGTTAGATCGATCGATAGCTCGGTGTTGTGACGAAATGGCATGATCGGTGGTAAGTCGGATCTTGTGAATCGTCTTGTGTGATAGATAATCTGAGCGTGGTGAAGAATGGGGGGAAAGAAATTGGAGATTGACCAGAAAATCAATATTTTGCCATGGGTTGTATAATTCTCGAAAAACTGTGACTCGATAAAAAAATAAAACCAAAAACCACTTTTTGGTGTTTAGGCGAAAGCAGACCGACAGTAACAACTTGAGAGCCCCATGGACAAGTTTAGGGTAGGAACATACATTCCTGGGGTGCCTTTATAACTTTCCGATTTTGAAAATTATTTTTGGAAAATGACTCATTTTTTGGAAAACATTTTTGAAAATCGAGAAGTTCTCTCCTCTTGGAGTTGCTTTTCATGAAAATAGTGACAGGAAAATTCTTATTAATGAGTATTAGTGAGGAATTTCTACGGGCCGGGTTGGACACCACCGGCCGTACTTGCCAAACCAAGAGTTGTTATGTATGACAAGGCATTTTGTTCACTAACCTCACGACTGACGGTCAAGAAAACAGGCAGAAATTCAAGTGTACTAGGTCGACGCATCTTATATGAAAGCATGGTTTGATGGGTAAGGTTTTGGCTCCCTCCTTATTTGACTAGGTCTTGCTATATACCCCTCGGGTACGTGAGTGTTCTCGTCACTCAATATACCTCGGTTGGTACTTAGCCAAAAAGTGTGGAAATAAGAGCTTTTGGTTTATGTTCACCCAGACGAGCCAACTCCTTACTCACTAAGCTGTATTTCTGGGTTAAATTGGGTAATTTCACATTCGTGATAATGCATGATGGTAGTGCGTGCGTGCAAAATAACAATTATGGAGGTGTATTATGATGAGCGCTTTAAGATTTGTTCGAGTACTTTCAAATTTTAATTATGAAAATATTTTCCTTAAACAAGAATTAGCAAACAAAAAGGTATCAAGGTATCCACGTAGATCGCATCTATGTTATCCTAAAACTAAGGCCGAAAAAGGAAAATGTGCAAACAGAAAGATTATCCACATATATTATACTCTTGTTTAGAGTCTAATCCTCTTAAAAAATATCCCCTAGCGGAGTCGCCACTATGAGAACCCAAGCTCTCGATGCCCGAGGTCCTCGTGGGTGGCGATTCCGTGTTACTTTGAAAATCGATTTTGAAAAGAATAAGAGTCGCCAGTTTGTTTTATTAAACAAACAAAAAACATTTGTGGAAAAGAGATGTATTTATGGACTAAATATCCTCTTATATACAATGTATGCCAAACCAGTTGATTCGAAGGTTCGGGCATTAAGTTACGAATTGGGAAGGTGTTAGGCACCCAATTCGCCCTTTCGGTCTCTTGAGTAGGATATGCGCGTGTTATAATTCAGTTCTTGCATGCTATTGTTATTACTTTACAGCTTTTCGTGCTTGCCTTAGAAATAGGAATTTTGGGCGTGGGATGAAAACGATGTGTTTCCTAGTTCGCCCATGATTTTGAAAATAAATGTGTGTGTGTGTGTGCTTTGAAAAAGAGAGAGTGATAATAATAGATGCAATGAAACAAGTGATTTTGTAAAACATTGGGCTTTTCGGAAACTGATTCGATGTGGAATCTTATACTCGATATGATATGAGGTGACTTGACCGATCGTGTATAATAGTCTATTGATTAAACCGGTATAGATGGCAACAGTGCTCTCATAATCGAGTGTTTATCACACACACACCGCAATCTATGAGTTAGATTGGATATATAGCGATTATCGATTCCTTCGTATGACAATGCTACTAATCCGGGCTTTTGAAAAAGTAAGAAATTAATAATACTATTTTGGAATTGGATTAGAGTTTATTATACGCCTTTGGTTTTGAAAAGTAATGTAACACCCCCGCCTTAATTTACAGCTAAACACCTGTAATTAAGACCTGGAACGTTACTAACCCATCTTAGATTTGCTAAATTAGGTATGTATATAAATAAGAAATCAAAACAATATCCATGTCACATGTCAAACAAACATGCAGGCCGGAAAAATAGTATAATTCTTACACATGCATTTAACAGCTATACAAAACCAAACTATGCAAATTCAAAACAATATACAACACTTCGGGATAGCCGTGGCTTCCCGAGAAAATATATACATCACAAAAATAGTCACAAAATGGTCATGGTATCAGAGCTTCTATTTCTACAAGGGTCTCGTCGTATCTTCGTCCTCGTTAGTCTCCTCGGTACCTGGATTATTTTAGAAAATAGGGTGAACTCGCAGCGCAGTAGGGGGGAATATAAGGGATAGCATGTTTGTAAAACAAAATCATTAATTCGGTAATAACTTATACTTCAACTATCAATCCAAGTAAGTATCATGATTTCACAAAACAATGCATGCTCATGCATGTGCAGGTTACCTCCCTTGTGTCAACCATTGCGTTGAGTCATCGAATCATTTACAGAGCCGAACAATTATAATATGGACCCATCTGCCCAAGATCATAAACGAGCCTTGCCAAGGGATATAGAAGTCGTGCCAAGCCACAATCTTAACAAGAATACAGGGCCTGACCATCCAAGAGAATGAGTTGCATATAATCATAACATGGCCTCTCCGTCTCGGGAGAGTATCAACAGATAATAAACAACTAGACCACAGTCCATTAATCTCACATTAATAGAATATCACAAAAACTAAATCGTTAGTGTCTTGCCGTTATCTAGATTTTTGAACTTCTCACCGCTGGCTCTAGATAGCCGACAATTTGCTGCCCCTCCGGAGGTTTGGGGATTTTAAACCCAAGGACACCAGGCCCTACTTATTTCCATACCAGTAAACACTAACCATAATCATTCCCTTCACCGACGGAAGGCCACAATAGTTACAAATAATTCATCTCATCCCAAGATCATATCACAATCGAGAATTTCACAACGAGCTTAAAGAACATTCAAGATCATAGATATAAAACATAACCCCGAGCTCCCGAAAATCATAATCACAAATCAAAAATTTTAATACGACCATAGGAGATTCTCCATCATCACAGACGTGGAATATAAGGGTTCCAAGAGTAGATATCATGCCATATGTCATAAGAATACTCTCGAGCTTTCCATGAGATTGACGAGCTTCCGGTTGACACAGATAGAATGCAAATGTGTACACATGCCGTTGAATAAACACTTGAAACAATTTATGCCATACACACTTCAATAAATCTCAATATATTCCAAGATGTATGTATCTCATCAACAAATTAACTTTATTTACATGTAACATCCATATAATCATGGGATATATCATATGATTCCATTATCTTAAGTATCTTAAGTGTAAATGGCATGTATTATTCCTAGACATGCATATAGGCCTTTATAAATTATAAATGTCGATTCAAAAGTCATGTTTCAAATGAAATTATAAATAGCCTATGCCATACAAACCCCATTAAACATTATCCTTGTCCTTTTGGTGTATACAAAAATCATTTGCTAATTCATTTTTCATCAAACTATCAACTATACACCTAAAGGACATTCCATAGATACGAAATACTACATGAATACCGAGTTTTTATGGCATATTTCACTTCATTCCATGGAATTATAGTTCAAACATGCATTTATCATGAACATCAAATCATATGGTTATCATATTAAACATAAATGTATAAAATCATTCATTTCTCGTTGAAATAAAATCATATTATCAAGTTTAAAAACATTTAAACCCCTACCTCTAGCCAATAGGCTGAAAGAAGAGAGAGAAAGGTGATATTCGAAAACCCGTCCGACGAAATCATGAATCTCCTATATCACCTCGATCCTCTCAACGCGTATAACAACTTTGCTTAAGGTCGAATCGCAATCCGAAACTTAGTTTTTGATAAATTCTAGAGAGAGAAATGTAGAGGTGAAATGAGCTCTCAAACTCAGATTTTTTTTTCCTGAAAAATGCTCAAAGAAACCTCTAGAATTCCTTTCTAAAATTTTAAACCAACATTGTAACAGGCGCCTATTTGCCCAATAGGCGCCTATTTTTCAAAAGCAGGCACCTCTTTTTCAAAAACAGGCGGCTGTCCAACTGTGAGAGAAAACTAAAAAAATTGTCCGGGTCTCGCATCTCAATAGGCGCCTTTTTTTCCACAATAAGTGCCTATTGTGGATAAAAAATTTATATCAAAATTTAGCTCATAATCTAACATATGGCTTTGGATTCACTCAAAAAGGAGTTAAAATAAATTTTTGGTGAATTTTGCAAGTTTGGTCGACAATATCGGTTTCTATGCGGGAATCGTGAAAAATTTGCATACATTTCCAATACTATCCCACACAAAACAAGTAGAATAAAACTCGATTACATTAATATAAATACCAGGTGATTTTGAAAAGCTATCAAGTGATATAAATTATGCAGACAAGAGTCTGAATTATAAAACTGACGAATAAATAAAAGAAGAGAGA
This sequence comes from Lonicera japonica, assembly GCA_021464415.1. Taxonomy (NCBI): domain Eukaryota; kingdom Viridiplantae; phylum Streptophyta; class Magnoliopsida; order Dipsacales; family Caprifoliaceae; genus Lonicera; species Lonicera japonica. The sequence continues at coordinate 9,981,543 of CM038465.1, forward strand.
GAAAATTATACCTGAGCCTCCGTGGAAGGAGAGAATAAGGGTCTCTTGGTGTCTACCCCAAAATCCCATTAATTGTTGATGAAAAATATGAATGGAGGGTGGGGGGGTTTATTTATAGTTGAAATGCTTGAAGAGCAAGAAAAGAAATTACAACTAGGACACTTGGAGCTTATCGCGAAGCCTTTCCACTGTTGGATCATACTGATTTTTGGATATGTGTTGGAAATAAAAGTCTTCTATATTGTATCAAAATTTCAGGTCGATCATAATTCGGGAAGGTCTCCTTTTACTCTGATTTGTACGAAGAGTTTGCTTCTGCATAGGAAAGGTACTTGTTGTAGACAAGGTCACTTGTTTATACGACAAGGTCACTTGTTTATACGACAAGTCAAGTTCTAACTGTTGGCTCATATTGATTTTTGGTTATGTATTGCCAATATAAGTCTTCTAGACCCTGTAAAACTTTAAAGACGATCGGAGTTCGGTAAGGACTCGGTCTCCTCAGATTGGTACAAAGAGTTTGTTCCCGCGTAGGAAAGGTACTTCTTGTAGACAAGGTCACTTGTTTGTACGACAAGTAAACTTATAACCATTGGATTTTCCTAAATTTTGGATATGTGTTTCCTCCATATGTTTTCTAGCTTGTGTCCAAATTTTAGGTCTATCAGAATTCGGGAAGGCCTCTATTTATTTTAATTTTCTACGAAGGACATTTCGATTTGAATTGCACGATAGACAAATTGATTCTTGATGATCTCATCTCCGAAAAAGCTAAAATTTGAATATGTTCTTCCTCACAATAATACCTATCTACTGACCAAACTTCAGATCATTTTAACTTCGAGAAGGCCTCCATTTGATCACCCGAAACAAACTCGTGGTTTTCTGAATTTTTGAAGATCCGACTGTCCAATTGAGATGATTTTCGAGTATACTACTCCTTATCGTAATGTCTAACAATCCTCAAAGTTTGAAGATGATCAGAAGTACAGAACTTTTCTTTCATAAGTTTCCAGGAGTTTTGACGGTTTTCGGTTCCGGCAGTTTTTGATAATTCTCGTAATTTCTCATTCAGGAGTCCTTTCGGCTTTCTTCTTTGACCTGTATCACATGAACAAAGTACGTGTGCATCTAAGAATGATCGTGCATGCATGCGTGTTCATTTATTTGGAGATCAGGATTCTTGCGGGGGTCGCAAAATGAGGTGTTCACAGCCAAAAATCTGGATTACTGGCCCCAGTAATTCTAGAATTGCCTTGTTTCAGATTTCAGATATGATAAATTAACATGCAAAAATTCAAACTAATAAAAGAAATATGGAAACAAATACAAACTACAAACCAAAATTAATTTTGATCCTCATCTTCATCTTATTTATAAGAACATATAGAACATCAACTGGAGTCATCATTATCATCATCTTGATCCTCATCGCCCCTTAAGAGATCATTGTTATATCCTTCTGCGTCATCTGATTCGTAATCCTCGTCGGAGTAGTCATTATCAGGAATATCTATCCGCGTTACTAAACTAATGTAGATATATAAAGTAGATATGGGAATACATATCGCATCAGGTTCTTGATAGGGTTCCTGTACTTCATACATTAGAGTGGCAGTTGCATCCCTTGCAAGTGTGGTCTCACTATACATACCTCTATGTGACATCAAGTGGACGACTTTCCATCCCTTACCAGTCAATGGATCATCTATATAGAATATTTAGCTTGCCGTCTTGGCAAAAATAAATGGAAGGTCGTTGTACCAACTGGTATTCATGTTGACGGATAAAAGCTCACGATCATACTTTGTACTGCCGAGAACATCAGGGTCGGTATTATACCACTTACACATGAACAACACAACCGACATGCCTTCCGCATACCTTAGTTCGACAACAGCCTGCAGAATCCTGTAGTATGTGATGTCACTGGCCATTACCATCACTCCGTTGTTCTAAGTCTTTCTGATTTGGTCTCGCTGATGATACACTTACTTTACACCGTTTACGTCACACCATGAATAAATGGTGCAACACATAGGCCTAGATGCCTGAATTTATACCTCCTGATTGTATTTAGGAGCACCTTTACGTTGCAAATTGTGCATCTGCATAACAAAATATATGGAACATAAGTCAAATGCATGCGACAAATATAAGTAAGTTAAGATTGAATGTTTACCCATTTAGGAAAATGGTTAAGAAACGACGCAATACGCTCCTCATCAGTCCCGTTTGGAGCTACATCAACAAATTTAATGTCTATATACCATTGTGCTTTGGTACAATTTTCCATCACACACCAGTGAGCCATCGAGATTTGTGCTCTCCTCAGGCCGGCGGTCCTGACGCAGCCGCTTGGCTTCACGAGATTGAAAACCTCTGGAATGATTTCATAACTCGCGTTAGGATCATCAAGATAGTTATTGATGTAAGTCACACACTCGTGCATGATATTTTGTGTGGTAATACACCCCTCTAGGTAATGCTTGTTTCCGACATCTTTCTTGAATTCGCCGAGTTGCCTATAAAATAACACAGTTATATAGTAGGGATATATATAATAATAAATAGTGAAAAACAATTCATACCTTTTACTGAAAAACATCCAGGTGTAATGTATGGGACCGGTGAGCAGGACCTATTCGGGTAGGTGGATGCAGAGATGGACCATGATGGTAAAGAAAGTTGGCAAAAAGATCATCTCCAACTTACAGAGAATTATGACAATATCGCTCAGCATCTGGCGGACGTCCGATTTCTTCAACTCCTAGGCGCATATCATCTTGAAAAATCTGGACAACTCTACTGGCGTGTCGGCGACGCGACTTCCCAAATATGGCCAAATGATCACCGAAAGAACACGTTGAAGCATGTCATAAAAGTCATGAGTCTTCAGTCCGTAGAACTTTTTATTAAAGACTTTGACCTTATTTTTTAAGCTTTTCGCATAACCTCTTAGATAATTAATAGTAGCAATATAATCTAATGTAACCCTCTGATCCCTAGGTCGAATTGTGTAATTAGCTTGAGGCAGCGTCACTTTGCCTGACGGCCTTTTCTTTTCCCAGACCTTGTTACGTATGACCATTTCTCTAGAGTTGCTCGAGATTTCGCATCGTCTTTAGTCTTTCCATCAAGACCTAGAACAGTGTCGAAGACGTTGTCACACACTTTTTTTCGATGTGCATGACATCTAATGCATCTCTCACACTATATGTAGTCCAGTAAGGCAGCTCCCAGAATATACTGATATGAGTCCAACACATTCTCTTTTAGGTGTCTAAAAAGGTGGATGCAAAGCCATTAAAACTTAATCAAAACTACAAACTCAGTACAACATCCTGTATTAAGAGGCGTACCTGTTTGAAGTCGTTATGCAAATACATCAATTGAAAAGAGTATGAATGTTTAATAGTCGCTGCATAAACTTGTCTTGCAGACATAGTTGGTGGGGCATCTCTGAATTCTTGCTTACCATTAAACGTTGCCGGCCGCATTCGATAGTGGTGATCTAAATGTAGCTATATACGCACGCCCTGGTACGACAATCTTCTATTATTGTGTACCTCATCAATATCATCCAAACATATGGGAATGCCTTGTACCCTTTCGTCTGAATGCCTCCCAAAAAGTCGCTTATGATCCACATCACAGCTGCCCTCATGTTAAATGCCTCTTCACTGTATTGATCCCAAGTCAGAACCCCCGTCTCCTACAACATTTTAAGCTCCTCTATCATCGGTCTCATAAACACATTGAGACACTTTTTCGGAGACTTGAGGCCGAATATAAACATCACTAGCATGTTAAACTCTTTCTTCATACACAACGATTGAGGCAAATTATAAGGTATCGTAATAATAGGCCAAGCGCTGTACGGCACGGCCGTAGACCCATAGGGAATGAACCTGTCGGACGCTAGAGCGAGGCGCACATTTCTAAACTCCAACGCAAATTGCGGATGTGACCTGAAAATGACAAGACATATTTCAATACTCGAATATATAAGCAGTTTATTAATTATTAAATATACATACAAATACAAATTGTAAATATATACTTCACCTGCCGAAATCCTTCCATACTTTCCCATCCGCTGGGTGTCTTAAAAATTAAGGATATTTTGCTGTTCTTTCCCCGTGTTATCGCATTTCCTTTGTAGTGTGTTCGGGTATGTACAGATGCTGCAATCTTGATGCTAAAGGGAAGTATCGAACAGTCTTTCGGGCAATCCTCTTACGACTGCCTGTATCATTTTGTTCCCATCTTCGACTCACTGTAGACGGGACATTGATCTAGATATGCACCCTATTTGTAAAATATGAAGTAACTGTAGTAATAAGCATGGATCACCTCATAACCCATGCCAATCTTTTTCAAGGTCTTCTTTGCAGCTACGTATGAGTTCGGGTACTTGTTTCATTCAGGTAATAAATAATTCATTTCCGTAGCCCACTTGTTGAAGGATGTGTCTGTCATATTGCAATCCTGCTTCAACTGCAACGTTCTAAGCATAAAGCACAACGCTATCACTTTACCACCCTCGTACAGTGGAGTCATTGCTCCGTCTAAGAGAGGCTGATATGACATCATATTTTCTTTGACAACTGAATCAGCTTGAAATACAGTGTTAATGCCAGGGGGATCATACGATTCACGAAAGGGAAAAGCATCTTGCACAAATGCCACAGTCGAGTTACTACAATGATTGACACTGTTACTCGAAGACGCCGTGTACTGTTGTATTTCTCGCACTTCACCCTGTAAAGACCATACGGTATAAAATATCATTATACCGTTACTGGTCAAGTGGGCGTATATGCCATCCAAGCTGAGCCGTGTACCCATGTTATAACATCGTTTGTGAGGACAATGATACAATTTCGTCGCATTGTTGCCATTCTCTCGTACAAACGTGCAGAAATTCATTACCCCTACAATAAATCGCATTGAACCTCTTAAGCATTACATCCAAGATTTATCCATTTTCACTGTCATATAACATATATATTTTAAACAATAAATATATATTTTTAAATCTAGAAATCTACAAATTTATACTAAAATATTAACATCCACTATCAATAATACTAACCAAGAGATCAAATAAGGCAACAACTAACAAAAATATCATATATTCAATAACAAATATACATTTTATACACAAATCTCAACATATATATAAGCACACAAATTACTTAAAAATTAAAGTACCGAAAGATCAAAAAAAGCCTTTAATAAAGGAAATGATATTGATTTTCAGCTTCAAATCGTCAAAATCGCCCAAAAATCACTCCAAAACCTTCAAATTCTGAAAATAGAGGAGTTGCTGCTATTTGAAGATGAAAAGACTTTTAGGCGACGTATGTATATATACTTATGTCGCCTAAGAGTTAACATAATGAGATGTAAATATATAAGTCCGTCGCCTAAAGGACCAGGTCATTCCTAGTTGACCATCCCTTATAGTGTTGGTGGTCAAAGGGTTTTAGGCGACGTATGTTGTGTCCTTCATCTCCTAAGGTATTCTTGGACGACGAAGATGATCCCTACGTCGCCTAGGTTTATCCTAGGAGATGCAACATTATCCTATGTCGTCTATAAAAACCTAAGGCGGCGTACGTGTTTATTCGTCGTCTATGTTTATCCTAGACGATGTAATATATTGACTACGTCGCGCAAACCCCCAATTGATGTAGTGCTATAGACTGTTATAACTTTTAAATATATGTGCCTTTGTGGTCAAATGAGGTTTGATCCATGCAAATTTTGCATCACAATGGTCTTTACGAATCAGAATGATGTGTTCTTTTTAATCTACGTAAGTAGTGCTTTAATTACTTTTTGAACCACTTTATTCTGATCTAAAAATTTTAGTTGGACCACTTTGTTCTTAGTTTCATGGTTATAAAATAGAACATAAAAGCGAAAACACTTGAATTCGAACTATTGGAGAACCAAATACTAAATTCCAAGTTACATTAGCTCTGTGTCCAGAAGTAAACTTTTTAGGAGAAATTTGTTAAATTAACAAAAGTGCATTTTCATTAACGACAGAGGTATAAATAAACATACTGAAGACCAGCTTCATGCCTTAGAAGTCACACTAAAAGACAATCAATTTATGGAACAAAGAAAAAAATTCCTCCATTTACTAGCCCAAAATATAATAAAAAAATAATAAAATAGAGGGCAAACAAATTAGTTGATACATTTCAATTTCATACACAACTTGAGTCTGAGAACTTGGGAGACCAATTAAAAAGTAGTAAATTCCAATTTACATTAGGGAGAATTAGTATTAAGCTCTTATTTAACATCTTAATTAGTACTAAGGACTACTAGGTTATTGAAATTAGTTGTTAGTCCCTGTAGCCTTAAATGTTATGAAACATTTCATAAATGCATCTTTGTCATGCCGAAACTACCCCTCTCTATCAAATATCCTTATTGCTACATTTACGTATTTAAAATAAGGAAACTTGACCTTTTTTTTTCTTCCTTAATTTAAAAACTTTATTTTCAGAAAAATTAAGTATAGAATAATTCACAAAAAAAAAACAGTTTAAAATCAGAATTTAAATAGAGAAAAGGATATTAAATAGTAGTTTCCATTAGTAATAGTAAACACAATTTTTTTCATTGTCTAACAGATGAACCGTTTGAAAAAAGAGAAATGACTTCATGAATATTATAATATGAACATCCAAAATATATGTATTGATTAACGATTAGGTGGTTTTCAGTGGTGACTTTATATATATATATATATATATATGTGTGTTTCTACATAAAGTAGCATTACAAATAGGTGAATTGATTTGAAAAAATATCAAGCATGTAAAAAAAAGACATTTTAATAGATACATCAAATGGTTGTGTTTTAAAGTAAGTTATATCACGCAAATTGTTTGATTTGATAATAATAAAAGACATTAAAGCAATTTAAGATTACCTCGATTGGCGTCACTTTATCATTGTTATTCGTGTAGCTGTATCGATATTTTAGTGGCCATTATGTATGTCGGAGTAACCGTCAATTACCACTCTAAGGAACTGAACAATCACGTCCTTTGGGATGTTGTAACAGTTATAAATGGAGTTATAACTATTGGATTCAATGAACCATAAAGGGCTACACAACCTTCAACCATTTTGACAAATAATCAAAGCAGCCTATACCCCTAATATTTTGATTTGTCTAATACGAATGCTTGTAATCGATCTCTTAAGAGTCCAACTCTTCACCCACTATCTTTGAACCAAGAAAACGAAGAACAATGGGTCCGAATATAAGGAATATGATGAGGAAGATGAAGCTAATGTTGAAACAGATGATGATGGCGGTGATGAAGAGGACAAATAAGATGATGATGAAGGCAATGGTGGTGATATGGGTGAGCAACCATGGTTGGAAGAGATGATGATTGATTTAACAATGGAGGAAATTGAAGAACTCAACAACTTTGATATGTCATCATGCTGATAAAGAGATATTGCGCGCAACATGTTGCATTGTTCGGACGATGACGTACGATTGTTGCGGCCATAGCTTTTCGTCTCACAATCCATGAGGAAAGCAACGGGTCTAGGGATTAGTTATTTTTGTTTTTGTTTTTACTTCTTGAAAGTTTGGTGTTGATTAATTAATATATTTGGTAACTTTGTTTTCTTTTTATTATTAATTCCAAATTAAATTCCTTTGAAATTCAATTTCAAAGGAATTTAACACAATCTCGTTAACTAGATAGGGCCAGTAACTTTAAGTGCTCGTTAGGCAAAATGTTGGAGTGCAAAATATTGGAGATGACAGGTGCTCGTTGTTACTAAATTGAGTAAAAAACACAAACAATTGGAGTGCAAAATGTTGAAGGCTCATACCAAGTAGAAATTACTGAAAATTATATCCCAAATTAGGCAATTCAAACTTAAGAGTGTAGTTGAAAGGTAAATGTATGTGAATTAATGAAACTAAAGCCTCAAATGAACATCATATCTATATGTATGCGAGCTAATTGATGACAATTTACAAAAATTGAAGCCATCGAACTATGAATGTGTCAACATACCAAATCAACTAATAATCAATAAATTAGGGTTTGAGAAATGATCGAAGTACCTTTGACGAGAATTGGAGACCTAGAAACACCTTAGAGAGGCGGAATATGGCCTGAATCTGAGTTGGCTGGCAGATTTACAAAAGATCTTAGATCTACTAGATGAGTGACTAGGAAGGGACGATTGTATACTGAAAAGGGAGTGGGTGACGAGGAAGATGAGGATTGGCTGGCCGGCAACGCTGAGAATTGACTCCGGCGACGGTGAAGAATAGCGGCAATGGTGAGAAGATCCACACAGGGACGATGGTGAGGAATAAGGTTGTTCTTTTTTCTTTTGAAGAAACTGTGGAGGAATTAGAAACTAAAGAGCCCGATAGTGTTAACTTTTTCCTTAGTTTTATTAATTTAGTAAGTCACTTTTAAAAAACTGTGGCTTATTAGTATAAGGTTTATAAAAGTGACCTAAAGTTTATTATTTATAATTATTTAAGTTACAAACTTAATAAGTGACATATTGTCTAATTTAAAAGTGACTTATTTAATAAAATTTCTTGTAGTGAAGGGAAATGTGTATGAATAAGTTATCTTGTTAGTAAAATTAACATTGTATATCATCTAGTTATTTTTATCTAAAAATTATTGATTTTTAAACAAATAGTATAAATGCCACTTTAGTTAGTTAAAAAGCTAATTGTTTAGTTTCCCTTGTTAACTATAACGTTTTATAACTGTATATTTTTTTTACATGTTTAAATTTATTTTATTATTTTGAATATAGATTAATATTTTTCATAGTTATTTTTAAGAAAACAATTAGATAAGAGGAAATTAGCTGTTTGAATTTTAATATATGATTAAAAATAAATCAATCATATTAATATAAGATTAGTATTCAAAATTTGTTTGTAAACATATATTAGCTGTGCTAAACTAATTTGCATTGCTTGTTGCATTAATGAATATTTAATTTGTAGTTCAACTATATGATATAATTAGTTTTTGTCGTACTAGCATGTAGTTTATACAACATATGATTTGTAAACGTACTATAGATTAATTTTTAGAACGTATACATGTACATATATACAATTTATCAAATATTAATTTACTAGTCTATTAGAGTATGTTACACTTAACTTAATACCTCTATAACAAACACTTTTATGAAATATATCAGACCATTATAAAAAAGGTTCATAAATATTAACTTAGTACTATTGTATGATTTCAAAAATATTTACACAATATGTAACAATTATCTCAATAAATCTAGATGAAATACTTGAGTGAAGTATATTGTGTCACTTACAAAAAAGGTCCATTATTATAATATGATATACCTATTGCTAAAGTAATTATGAATTTGTCAGAAAGTTCACAATTGACAAGAGATACAATTAACTTAGTAACAATACATGAAAGACTTATGTGAAAGTATATCGGGCAATTTTGATACAAGGTTCGAAATTATAATAAGTCATCTAAAACATTACTAGCAAAAGAACTCAATAGCACTTTATTGTTATACTGTGAATTGTTGTGGCAATCAAAAATATGATAATACAATATGATATATTCAAATATAATTATTTTTTAACAACTTAGTATTACACTTTTATAATTTCAAGATGGATTCAAGATTAGCGTTATTAAATATTGTTGACCTTAAAGTCAATTAATCTTATTTTGATAATTACAATAAGTTAATATAGTGTTATTTAACTCGGTTGTTCCAATGATGATAGCCATTAGCCGATATCTTTTCCAACCAAGTGTGACGTCAAACCGATATAGTCAAACTCTCACACAAAGCTCCACAAATGCTTTCACTCACAAGAAATGAACTCAAATGATATCCATGTGCTTCACAAAGAATCAAAACCAAGAAAGGATCAAGAACATCAAACAAGTAAAGATACGCACAAGAAAATCAAGCATCACGAAGACTCGAATTATCATTAAATGGAGTGAGTGCTTAGATTTTATGTAAAGATACTTTATTGATCAAATTCCTATAGCTCAAACATATTCATGCATCTTTTAAAGATTGATTTAAACTAGTTTGAAATTGAATTTATTTGAAAAACATCATTTTACAAAAATCGAGTTTCAAAATAAATTCATATTAATTTTAAATGATCATATTTTAAGCTATAATAAAAATGGGTATCTTAGAAACATATATTTGAGGTTCATAAATCATTAGAATTTTATTTGGAACTAAATTATTAAATTGGAAAAAATATTTTTATTTTTCGTTTAAAATTCGCTCGATTTTTGCCCAGTTTTGATCTAACGGTAAAATGAAGGCTTTCCCGAACTCCGATCATTTTGAAATTTTTACAGTAGTTAGAAAACATCTCCTGCCAATTTTGACTAAAATGTGAGCATGATCCAACGGTCAAATTGGTAGAAATTAACAAAACAAATTTGAATTTTTTTGTCAAAACTAGCTGTTGGAAAGTTTGAAAATGTACACCTTGGAGCCAAAACCTCTCTTAATCATCCCCAACGGCCATATGATTTTGTAAGATATAAATATGATGTCTTAGACATGTTTTAACACACTTGAATCATTCTACAAACTTATTTTACATATATACAAAGTTATTCAAGTATTCAATTCATCTTATTGATCAAATTCTTCATTTTTGAGCTATATACTTTGATCAATTTTGATATCTCTTAGTGTGAGCTTCATTTGTATTTTATTATATACAAGAGAGATATTGTACATTGGTGTTTGTCACCAAAACTCATTTTGAATCATAATTGTGAGAGGTGTATCTCATAGATTAGCAAGAGGGATTTCTTGTGAGAGTATTGAGAGTGTTTCAATACTTGTAAGAGTGTGTGAGAAGAATACACTTGTAGAGGTTTGATCTTCACCCGGAAGGAGATCGGTTATAGTGGAAATTCTCGGGGAACTAACCGAGCGCGGAGTAGGGGGAACAAGCCGAACCGTGTGGACAAAAAATCTTCGACTTTGATCGGTTCTATCTTTCTATCCCTTGCTCTACTTTATTGTGCTATTTAGTCATTGTGTTTAGAATTATCTTTGTTGTTGATTGCTTGATAAATATAGACATCAAATATTTTTAAATCATTTTTAAAAAAAAAAATCCGTATTAAGTTTTTAAAAACCCTATTCACCCCCCCTCTAGGGTATTTTCCGACCTACAATTGGTATCAGAGGTTGTACTCTTGTTTTGATTTAACAATCTTAGAGTTTACGATCATGTCTATTTATCAAGGAGCCGGAATTAACGAAGGTTCTTCCACCACTAGACCACCTCTATTTGATGGCAAAAATTATAGTTATTGGAAAAGTCGTATGTGTACTTTCCTTCAAGCTAGTGATTTTGAACAATGGAAGGTTACACTCATTGGACCTTATAAGATTACCAAAACCGATGAAAATGGTATAGTCACTCCTAAATCTATTTCCGAATATGATGAGAATGATATTAAGAAAATCCAATTTAATGCTAAAGCCTTGAATGCTCTACATTGTGCATTAACTATAGATGAATACAACAAGATTTCTAATTGTAAAACCGCCAAAGAAATTTGGGATAAATTAGAAATTGCCTATGAAGGAACTTCACAAGTTAAGGATAATAATATTAATATGCTCGTTCATGATTATGAACTTTTCAAAATGGAGCCTAATGAATCACTTGCTTCTATGTATAGTAGGTTCTCTATTATTACTAATGCTTTAGATCTTCTTGGAAAGGAATATTCTAATGAGGATAAGATTCGAAAGATTCTTAGAACTCTTCCCAAGAAATGGAGACCCAAAGTAACGGCTATTCAAGAAGCCAAGAATCTCAAGACGCTAAGCATGGATGAACTCTTGGGTTCACTTAAAACTCATGAGAAGGAATTGGCAAGAGAAGAAGAAAGTGATTCAAAAGCCAAAAAGTCTCTAGCTCTCAAAGCAACTCAACTAGATAATGATGAAGAGTTGATGATAGAAGATGAGGATATGGCTCTTCTTTCTAAAAAATTCATAAAATTTCTAGCCAAGAAGAAGAAATTTCAAGGTAAAGGAAACAACTTTGATCCGTCATCAAGAAGGAACAATGATCGATCTATTCAACCAAGAGTTGAAAATGAAGAAGAAAAGAAGTGTTTCCATTGCCATGAACCAGGGCATTTCAAAACAAATTGCCCGGTTAAAAGAAAGGAAAGAAGAGACAAAAGAGACAAAGCCTTCAAGCAAGTACGACACGCCCTCAAAGGTACTTGGAGTGATTCCGAAGAAGGTGAATCCAATGCCGATTCTAGCGACGAGGAAACGGCAAATCTTTGCCTTGTGGCAAGAGACGATGAGGTACACTCTTCTTATGACTCATCTAGTGATGATAATGCATCTATTAATAATGATATACATGATGAGAATGACTATGAAGAATTATATGATATGTTTGATGAATTGCACAAAAAGTTTAAAAATTTGTCTAAAATGTATGCTAGCCTCAAAAAGGAAAATTTGATTATTTCTAGCAAGTGTGAAAACTTTGAGAAAGAAAATGCATTTTTGAAAAATGAAAACAAAACTTTGAAGAAAGGAAAAGAGAAAGAAACTCCAAACACACTTGTATTAGAAAATGTCAAATTGAAAGATCAAGTGGATGACTTAACTAATAGTCTAGCCAAGTTCACTAAAGGAAAGGATAACTTGGATAAATTATTAGGAATGCAAAGGTGTGTTTTCGATAAAGCCGGTTTGGGCTATAACCAAATTGACAACCAAAAGGACTACAAAAACTTTTTTAAAACATACATACCTCATGATTCCACTCATCTTTGCTCATATTGTGGAAGAAATACTCATTATGTGGATCATTGTTTTTATCGAAATGAAAGTTTTCCTAAAAGGAAGCTTGCTTGGGTTCCAAAAGGAACCATTATGTTTGCTAACCCAAAGGCACCCAACACATTTTGGGTACCAAAGGAGAAGTTACTTAAAGTTATGGTGTATGTGTACTTGAAAGCCAAAAGTAGCAAAACCAAGTGGTTCTTGGATAGTGGTTGCTCAAAGCACATGACGGGAGACAAGAACAACTTCTTAAGTCTTATTCCCAAGAAAGGAGGAAATGTGACTTTCGGGGACAACGCCAAGGGCAAAATCATTGGTATAGGTAAGGTTGGTAATAAATCTTCTTATATTGATAATGTTTTACTTGTTGACGGTTTAAAACATAACTTGCTAAGTATTAGTCAATTGTGTGATAAAGGTTATGAAGTTATTTTTAAATCCGAATGTTGCATTGTTAAAAATATTAGTGATAATTCTATCTTGTTTGTTGCTTATAGATCAAATAACGTATATACTCTTGAACTTGATGATTTATCTCAACAAGATGTTAAATGTTTATCTGTGTTAAATGATGCTTCTTGGTTATGGCATAGAAGATTAGGTCATGCTAATATGGATTTAATTAATAAATTATCTAAAAAGGAATTAGTTAAAGGATTGCCTAAAACTAAATTTGCTAAAGATAGAATTTGTGATGCATGTCAACTTGGTAAACAACACAAGTCTTCTTTTAAATCTAAGAAAGATATTACTACTACTAGACCACTTGATATGTTACATTTAGATTTATTTGGACCTAATTCGGTTGCTAGTTTAGGTGGTAAATTATATGCCTTTGTGATTGTTGATGATTTTTCTAGATTTACTTGGGTATTCTTTCTTGCACATAAAAGTGAAACACCTCATGTATTTGCTAAATTTTGTAGAAAAGTTCAAAATGAAAAAGGTGTTTCTATTATACATGTTAGAAGTGATAGAGGTAGAGAATTTGATAATATTGATATTGAAAATTTTTGTGATGAGCATGGTATTGATCATAACTTTTCGGCACCTAGAACTCCTCAACAAAATGGTGTGGTTGAAAGGAAAAATAGATCTCTTCAAAAGATGTCTAGAACCATGTTACATGAACATTCTTTACCGGAATATTTCTGGGCGGAAGCTGTTAACACCGCATGCTATGTAACTAATCGCGTTATTATTCGTAAAAAGTTAGATAAAACACATTATGAATTATGGAATGACAAGAAACCAAATATTGCATATTTTAAAGTTTTTGGTTGCAAATGTTTTATTTTGAATGATCGTGATCACTTGGGAAAATTTGATGCTAAATCCGATGAAGGAATTTTTCTTGGGTATTCCACTAATAGTAAAGCATATAGAGTTTATAACAAGAAAAGTTTAGTAGTACAAGAATCTATGCATGTTGTATTTGATGAGACAAATCCTTTCTCACCCATAATACGTTCCGATGACGATGTTGAAATTATCCAAAAGGTTTCGGATATTCAAATTTATGATACATTTAAGGAAGAAACTTCGAGTTCTCAAGCTCCTCCTAAGGAGTTAGAAAATACAACCGAGCAAAACTCGAATGATTTGCCTAAGAGTTGGAAATTTGTGTCCAACCACCCTATTGATCAAATTATTGGAGATCCATCTAATAAGGTCATGACTAGATCATCCTTAAGAAATGTTTGCAATAATGTGGCATTTGTTTCTTAATATGAGCCCAAAAACATAAATGAAGCCGAACAAGATGAATCTTGGATGATGGCTATGCAAGAAGAGCTCAATCAATTTGAGAGAAACAAAGTGTGGACACTTGTTCCCAAACCTAATGATCATACCATTATTGGTACTAAATGGGTATTTCGAAATAAAAAGGATGAAAATGGTGTTATTGTTAGAAATAAAGCTAGACTTGTTGCCCAATGATACAATCAAGAGGAGGGCATTGATTATGAAGAAACATATGCACCCGTAGCTCGTTTAGAAGCAATTCGCATGCTACTTGCTTATTCATGTTTTAAGAATTTTAAATTATATCAAATGGATGTGAAAAGTGCTTTCTTGAATGGTTTTATTGAAGAGGAAGTTTATGTGAAACAACCTCCCGGTTTTGAAAATCATATTTATCCGGATTATGTATTTAAATTATCTAAAGCTTTGTATGGTTTAAAACAAGCACCTAGAGCATGGTATGATAGATTAAGTTCATTTTTGATTAACAATGGGTTTGTTAGAGGTAAAATTGATACTACCTTATTTATCAAAAATCATGACAATGACATGCTACTTGTACAAATCTATGTTGATGATATTATATTTGGTTCTACTAACGACAATCTTTGCAAAGAATTTTCTACTTGTATGCAAAAGGAATTTGAAATGAGCATGATGGGAGAAATGAACTACTTCCTTGGATTACAAGTGAAACAATGCAAAGAAGGCATCTTCATTAATCAAGAGAAGTATGTGAAGGAGCTTTTGAAGAAATTCGACATGGAAGGAGCCAAATCCATGAGCACTCCTATGAGTTCAACATTGAAACTCGACAAAGACGAGAAAGGTAAAAGTGTGGACATCAAGAAATATCGAGGTATGATTGGTAGTTTATTATATTTGACGGCATCTAGACCGGATATTATGTTTAGTGTATGTCTTTATGCACGATTCCAAGCGAATCCTAAAGAATCACATTTACTTGCCGTAAAACGAATTTTCCGTTATCTATCCGGTACTAGTTCATTGGGTTTGTGGTATCCAACAGAAAACACATTTGACCTAATAAGTTATTCCGATGCGGATTTTGCGGGTTGCAAAATTGATAGGAAAAGCACTAGTGGCACATGTCATTTTCTAGGACACGCACTAGTATCTTGGTCAAGTAAGAAACAAAATTCGGTGGCCCTTTCAACGGCTGAAGCGGAATACGTGGCGGCCGGAAGTTGTTGTGCACAAACTTTATATATTAAACAACAACTAGAAGACTTTGGAATTAGTCTTAGCCACATTCCCATTAAATGTGACAACACAAGTGCCATAAGTTTGACCAAGAACCCTATACAACACTCACGTACTAAGCACATTGAGATAAGATATCATTTTATTCGTGATCATGTGCAAAAAGGTGATGTTGATATTGAATTCGTTGGCACCGAATCGCAATTTGCGGATATATTCACTAAACCACTTTCGGATGATCGTTTTTGCACTATTCGACGTGAACTCGGTATGACTAGAGCTTGTGATATCTAGTTTATTCTAAAAAGTTCATAAAAGGGATTGATAATGCTTAATTTTGAGCATACATTATTTTATGCTTAATTTTCTTTTATTTTTATTTTATAAAATTTGCTTGCATTAATGTACACATTGTTATGAGTATTAACAAATATTTTTGCAGCTTTAGATTGATAATTACTGATTCCCTACTTTTTGATGAAGAAAAAGGGGGAGAAGTATGTGTGTTAAGTATGTGTGTTATGCAAGTATTTTTCATTTTAATAATTGCTTGTATATTTTTATCTATGCACCTATTTAGGAGGAGCATATTATTCATATGTCGGTTAAAATGGCTATTATCATTGGAACAACCGAGTTAAATAACACTTTATTAATTTATTCTAATTATCAAAATAAGATTAATTGACTTTAAGATCAACAATATAAATTGTTCAATAATAGATAATATATATAACGTAGTTATATATCTGTTACAGATAATGTTACGGTGAAATATTATCTATAATGGAAATATAATACTAATTATGGGGGCATAATTTCGGTACTCCCTTTTGGGCCAAATGGGAAAGGCAAGGTCTAATTATCATTGTAGACACCCCAATTCGTGACCCCCGCAAGAACCCTAACGAACTTCGAGAAGTATTGTTTTTGGAGTCCGGGACCCACCTGAACACCCGAAACTGTCCCGAAAAGGTTTGTTGGCCAAACAAACATATTTTTAAAGTGAAATGCCGCACGACAGACAAGTATGTCGCACGACATATGCCCTTTATAGGGAAATGTCGCACGACAAACAAGTATGTCCCACGACAGACAAGTATGTCGCACGACATATGCCCTTTATAGGTACATGTCGCGCGACAAACACCCCACCATCCACTTTCTGACTCATCAATCTGTCGGAAACATCATTAAAGTAGAATGTCGCGCGACATAATACACTCTATGGGGACATGTCGCGCGACATATAGCTTTCCATCACTATAAATAGGCCAACACCCCCCAAGGGTTGGAAAAGGGACGGAGAACTGAAGAATTATTGGTTTATGATCTGATTTTCTGGTCTTTCGTCAAGCATTAATTCTCGATTATCGTCTTATTTTTGAAGAATTACCGAATCTATTCTCGACACTCTATGTGTCCCGTCTCTGGAATCGAATTCTCGAAAATATCTGAAGAAGGAAAATATTATTATCGCCGGAGATCTCTCTGCCGTATTATATTTTCTTTCTTATTATTATTCTCGTCGGGAAGGTAAATAAAGTCTCTTCTAGTATTAAACATTACATATCTGTATACTTCTTTTATTTCTGTTATTTTGTCCACGTTTTATTTGAATAAATTTATTGCCAAGTTACAAAGTAGTCTACCATTTTCAAAACAAAAGAACCTGATAATACCATTTTCAAAATCAGAAGAATAAGCACATTATCATCCGGATAAAATTCTGTTTTCAAAACCCGGACTGATAAGACTTATCTAGGAATCGAAATCAACATATCATGTCTTCTCTATAGACTGCGACGTGTCTGACCAAACTCTCCTCAAAGAGTTCTAGTTCCATATTAAATTAGTCCCGATACAAAATCCGAACTTTTACAAAAGTAATCACAACATGAGAAAATCGTCATTATCTGAGGAAATAATACATGACACTCTTTCAAAATAAAAGGTTTCGTCATTTGTATTTATATGTTTTCAATAATAAAAACATAAGATCTCAGAATACAAAGGTTTTTATCCCTTTCCCGTTTTCCCCAGATATTAGGGTTTTCATTCGAAAAGTAGTAGACTGTCAGTAAAAGCATCCAAGTTTTTCAACATAAAATAAACATATAAGACCACTAGAGACCGAAAGGGCGGAATGGGTGCTTAACACCTTCCCAAACCGTAATATAGTTTCCGAACCCTATAGAATCCTGGTTTCGTAGACAAACATTAAAGAAAGGCTTATCTATAGCCTTTCCTCTTGCACAACTATTTTGTCCGTTTTCTCGTAAAACGTACTGGCGACTCTGAACGAACCCTTTTGCATATAGAATAGACATAGGGACACCCGATATGAATTATCAACACCGAATAGAAGCAAATGGAACGATGGAATCCATTCCGACGCTTTCAGACACCCAAGGACGGGAATAAGACCCCGGGGTCACATTTGCGGATTCTCACAGTGGCGACTCTGCTGGGGAAGCGTGAGAACTAGGCTCTTATATGTGGATTTTTTTGTTTATGAATATGTTGATATGCATGCTTTTACTGCTTTCCCTACTTGCCCCCTGACGTGGCGCCTGGATTTTATTGTTGACCTGAGCTAGAGGCGTAGTAGAGTCCATTCATTGACATATACATATGTTTAGGATTTCCCCTTTATGTTATATTTGATTGTAAAGAAATATATTTTTTAAATAAAAATGGCGTTTTCAAAATACACCTCGAAGATAAAATATTTGCAATTAAATCTTTTGAAAATTCTTGTTTGCACGCACTTTCACAAATCATGCATTGGTTCTACGAGTGTGAATTTACCCCAAGCCCTCGGAATTATTATAAGTGAGTAGGGAGTTGGCTTGCTTGGGCCAACATAAACCAAAAGCATTTACTTCCACTCTCCTTGGCCAAGTACGCCCCCGAGGTATATCGAGTGACGAGAACACTCACGTATCCGAGAAGTATATCAAAAGATTCTTGCACGTACCTGCCCCTGGGGTATATCACGAGGTCTTGCCAAATAGGAGGGAGCCTGAAGCCTTCACCTTGCATTACACATGCGTTGCATATAGGAAGAGTCAAAGATAGAACACACTTATATATTTTTATCAAAACCGTGAGGAGTTCGTACCGCGTAGGGCCTTGTCATGTATATCTCCCCCAGATATTGGCAAGTACGGCCGGAGGCTGACCAACCTCTGTCGTAGAAATTTACATCGAGATCACCTCGTTGTGACTTTCCCCGGTACATCTCCCATAAAAAACAGCTCAAGAGGAGAGATATTCCCAATTTTCATAAAATCAAAAGATGTGTTTTTCAAAATTCGGGACAAATAAGATAACCCAAGGAGAACTTTGCTGCCTATCCTAAACTCGCACTGGGAATTCACTCAAGTTGTTGTTGACGTGTCTTTATAAAACACCCAAAACTTGGTTTTCGTTGTTTTTCTTTCTCCGTGGTTTCTTTTGGCAAAATCGAGTCATCACATCATAGTCTTCCTTCATCTTTGCCCCCATGGTTTCGTCTACAACCATAATACGACGACAGTCTGGAAGGTTGGGCTGGTCGGGATCACACCGGAAGATTAGTAAGACCAAGCACACCCGCAATGGTCGAGGGACGCGAGAATCAAGAGACAGATCATAGCTTAGCCGAGGCATCTGCAGCTCAGCCAACTTTAGCCGAGATGCATCATTTGCTAATGACCGTCATCATGAGTCTAGCAAACCTCACAAACGAGCAACAGAGTACCCGAGTTCGAGTAGAAGAGTTGTTAGCCGGATGGGTCGCACCACCGGGGTTTGAACGACTACCACCGAATCGAGATCAAGGGCAGTCATCGCAAGTACTTCCCCCAGTTCAAGGAACCAATCCACCCCAAACGGGCCCTGTCATGGCCGGCCCCAATCAGACCGATCCCAACAATCAGAATCAATGGGCCCCGAATTCAGGCCCCACTTACCAACAACAAGAGCCACCCATCATCTGGCCGCAACCTCAGTAAGGCCTTGATCCCCAATACCAGCCATGGCCACAATTCCCCGCAAGTCCTATTCCACCACCGGCCCTAGTAGCCCCTCCTAATGAGTACCCAGACATCAACCGACTTCAAGCAGTGTATGCAGAATCGGTTATAGCTCGAGAACAGCCCGATGAGGTGTCAAAAGAGAATGAAGAAATGAAAAAACTAAAAGAGCAGTTGAAGGTTCTGCAAAGGGGGATTTCTTTAATAAAAGGGGCAGATGAGATCACAGATGTGAATGCCTTCTCCCTCTACCCAGAAGCAAGACTACCTCAGGGATTCAAGCTCCCTTCTATCACCAAATTCACAGGAACCACACCCCTAAAAACTCACCTCCAATCCTACATCAGATCTATGCAAATGTCTGGTTGCGGAGAACCGGAATTAGCTCAGGCTTTTCACATGACTCTCACGGGGGCCGCCCTGAGATGGTTTTTTGATCTGGAGAGACACCACACGAAGACTTGGGGATATATTGTTAAGGAGTTCATGAATAAATACGGGTCAAACGAAGATTTGTAAATTACCTGCAAGCACCTGGAAATGGCCAAGCAAGGCGAGAAAGAAAGCTTCAACGATTTCGTCACACGCTGGAGAGAGATGGCCTCCCAAATGTCCAAACGGCCCGATGAAGAAGAGCAATTGGAGATCATACAGAATAATTTCACTCCAGCTGTATTGAGTTGCATGGGAAATCATGTATTCCCACACTTCATAGCCTTGTTAAGCATGGGGTCACAAGTAGAAGAAGAGTTGGCCAAGAAAACAGAAATCAACATCAAGAAAGCCTCATACATTGGAAAAAGACGGCCACTCCAGCCGTTAACCAACTAAGCTCATACCCATATCAACAAAATCCGTTTCAACAGCCACAACAAGCACCTCCGATGAATTGGCCCGCACAAGGAGAATCTTCAAGCACCGAAATGAAGAGAAGGAGGAACTTTTGTACCCTTCCCACTACCCTGGTCAAAAGCATGGAACTACTCCAAAAGGCCGGACTAATCACTCCACTCAACCCACGCCCTCCACCAAATCCTATTCCCAGCTCCTGGAAAATGAATGAGAATTGTGCATACCATCAGGCCGCGGGCCATGACACGGAACGCTGTTTGGCTCTCCGCCTTCGTATACAAGACTTAATCGAAGCTAGTACCATTTCCGCACCTGGTGGGCCCAATGTTACTAACAATCCTCTTCCCAACCATGCCCCCCTGCGGGAATTAATGCATTGACCGCTGATGAAGAAGGTTTTGATCCTGTAGGGCTCATTCGAGATGACCCCGCCTACGAGTCACCCGCTGTGTTACCAGAAAGGACTCAAGTTGCACCAAGCCTCAATCCGATCATTGACCAATGGATGGCTAAGATGAACTTCTTACCCGGGAAGGGTTTAGGAAAGGCCAACCAAGGGATCCCACAACCTTTTACAATCAAAATCAATCCCAGAAAATCTTGGATAAGATGGACTCGGAATAAGAAGAAACAATCATGGAAGCCCCGAGGCCTTCCTAAGGAGACAATCTGTATGACAGAAATCTCTCCCAAAACTTTCAGTTGGTCGACATAACCAAAATCATCGGAAGCCTCAGAGGGATCACATCCAGCATCCCTTTGGATACAGCAAATTACCCTTTCAGGAAGGGTATATCAGCCACCACTGATGGACGTCGAGAAATCACTTCCTCCTAAGGAAATAGGAGAAGATCGGGTATTGGAACAGTTGAAAAAAACCCAGGCACACATCACCATTTGGGGCCTCCTGGTTGCCTCTAAACCTCACAGGATCGCTTTCATCAAACTCCTAGATAAGGCTGTCATATCACCAGACTCTACGCCCGAACAATTGCCAAACATGATTGGGTCACTCACAGTCCAAAGAAGTCTGTCATTCTCAGATGAAGACTTATCTCCATTGGGAAAGAAACACAGCTTGGCCCTTCATATTACTGTCCGAACTCGAGAAAAAATCTTGCCACAAGTCCTCATCGACAACGGGTCAACTATAAACGTTTGCCCCCTGAAGATTGCCATATGCCTAGGTATCTTGGATTCAGAGCTTTCTCCAGCAGCAGTAATCGTTAGAGCCTATGATAACACCAGGAGGGCCGCCGTTTTGGGCTTCCTAAAGCTAGATCTCATAGTCAGTCCCGAAAACTTTCTAGCCGATTTTCAAATCATAGACATTACCTCCAGTTTTAACCTCCTGTTGGGAAGAGCATGGCTACATGACATAGGTGAACTCCCTTCCTCCTTACACCAGAAGATCAAGATACCATTCAAAGGGAATATAATCACTATCCAATGACATCCCGAGAGGACCTTGGCAGATCTGGAATTACCTATTTTGGGCATCGGGAGCCAGAGCATACAGCTGGGGGGATTTTCCTACGAGCCTCAAATACAAGCTCTCACCACCCAAAGAATTGAGTATCTTCCCCCTGATAATATCCCCGGTCTCAGCACCAAGATCACGAGGATGCTGAGAATGATGAAATACTTACCTGTAGGCAGTCTGGGAATGGGACAGCCGGGATTACTTCAAGCCTTGGAACCGGTAACGAGGTATGAAAGGGAAGGTTTGGGGTACCAACACACCGAAGAAGACAACCAAGAGAAAAGGAGCCGAGGGCATCAATATCCGAGTTTTAGCTCTCTGAATGGGTTTTTCGTCAAAGAAGGAGAGGACTTCCCCTTTTGTGGCTTTCAAGAGCCTTGGAGAAACAGCGACGGAAAGAACCTTTCAGGATGGGAAATCTTCTATGAAGAGGAACTTTATATCAAGGAAAACGTCATACACAGTTTCTCTACCAAATTGACAATTGGGTTGAAAGAAAAAAATGAAGACAAGGAGGATGAAGAGGAAGAAATGATCAGAGATCTCTTCGACATCATGGCTCTAGGCGATGACGAGCCAAGAGACAACCCTGTACACTTAATACACGCTGATCCAGATTACCAAGAAAAAGGGGGAAATAGTGAAATTGTAAAGGTGAGAGATAAGAGTGGGGGTAAGGCTAGGGAGGAGTCACTCATAGATTTACTTTTTAAACTTGTACCTGTAAACACTATTATCAGTGAAGAAGACTCTGTTTTGCGTTATCCTGTTAATTTTAATTCTGTAATTGCTTATATGGAGTTTGATGGTGTCAAAATCTAGAACAGATAATTGACGACCGACCAATCAATGAATAATTGTGAATTTGAGGTTTAACAATGGATTGTAACTGTGAACAGTGATTGTGAACAGTACCACCGTATATGTGAACAGTGATTGTGAACAGTACCAATGTGTATGTGAACAGTTATTGTGAACAGTACCACTGTATATGTGAACAGTGACTGTGAACAGTACCACCGTATATGTGAACAGTGACTGTGAACAGTACCGACAAAAACTGATTAAAAATGAAGATGAACACGAGACATTTTTTATTAAGGTAGGTTCCCCCGGTAGCGCTTATGCTAATCCGGCAGTACGTCCTCCTTTTGTGTGTGCTTGCTTTGTATTAGCTCAAAGGCAATCAATTTGGATGATAATACAAGCTACCAATCTCTCTCTCTCTTCCTATAATTTCCTTAATTCTATTTATAAGTATAGAATTAGGATTACAAATATTTCAACAGAATAAATAATAAACTGTGTGGGAGAGAGCGTATAAAGGTGATTGGTATTTTTTGGGGTATGAAAAGAGAGAGTATAAGACCCTCAAAAATTGGCTTGTATTTATATTGCCAATGTCTTTATATCTCTTAGAAGAGATGGATGGATATTGGGAGAGAAGGAAGAGATGTTTTTTGGTGTGGTTTGAATGAATGAATGAGGGGGTATTTATAGGTAAATGTAGAAGGGCAAAAAGGTAAATTTGGTAATGTATATGATGTGTATGCTTAGGTCACATGTATTCTAGAATGTAGATGATGTGTATGCTTAGGTCACATGTATTCTAGTCACATGTATTCTAGAATGTACATGATGTGTATGCTTAGGTCACATGTATTCTAGAATGTACATGATGTGTATGCTTAGGTCACATGTATTCTAGAATGTACATGATGTGTATGCTTAGGTCACATAGGTAAAAATGGTATTTTATTGGAGGTAAAAATTGGTATTTTACTGGAGGTAAAAGTGTTGAATTACCTTTGTATGCCAATGATAAAATTAGTATTTAACCCCATCAGAGTTGGAAAGACTAAACGAACACCCTGAATGGGAGGAGCAGCGTTTACAGAGTGAGGAAGGAGACACCCTTATAATTAACCTCGGAACAGAAGAAGAAAGGAAAGAAGTCCGTATTTGGGGCAAGCCTAAATAAGACAGAAATAGAAGAATTCACATAAACTCTGAATGAGTACGTGGATGTCTTTGCCTTGTCCTATGTAGATATGCCAGGTTTGAACAGCCAGATAGTCATGCACGAGATACATACCAAGCCGGAATTCAGGCCCGTCAAGCAAAAATTGAGAAAGCTTACGCCAGAATGGTCCCTGAAAGTAAAAGAAGAAATGAGGAAACAACTGGGTGTAGGGTTTTTGCGGGTGATCGAGTACCCTTTATGGTTAGCCAACATTGTGCCCATTCCAAAGGAAAATAGGAAGGTCCGCATGTGTGTGGATTACCGAGATCTCAATAAAGCTTACCCAAAAGACGATTTCCCATTACCCAACATTGATTTAATAATAGATAATACTGCCAAACATGCCTTGAAGTCATTTATGGACGGTTTTGCTGGGTATAATCAGATCAAGATGCACCCAGATCACCAAGAGAAAACAGTATTTATCACACCATGGAGAACATACTGCTACACTGTTATGCCATTCGGGCTAAAGAATGCCGGGGCAACATATCAGAGGGCAGCAACAGCTATCTTCCACGACATGATTCACAACGAAGTAGAAGTATATGTGGACGATATGATAATCAAGTCAAAAGAAAGGAAAGGCCATGTACCAGCCTTACGAGCCTTTTTTGATCGCCTCCGCCAGTACCAGTTGAGACTCAATCTGCAGAAATGTGTGTTCGGGGTAACCAAAGAAAAACTCCTAGGCTATGTTGTCAGTAAGAAAGGAATCGAGGTAGACCCTGCCAAGGTTCGAGCTATCCAAGAAATGCCCAAGACTCGTACCGAAAAAGAAGTCCGAGAATTTTGGGGTAATTTGCAGTACATCAGTAGGTTCATCTCTCAGCTCACTCAGACTTGCGAGCCCATCTTCAAACTCCTGAGGAAATCTTCACCAGGAGAATGGGACGATCAGTACCAGGAGGCTTTTGATAGAATCAAAGACTATCTCTCCAACCCCCCAGTATTAGCCTCACCACAGACCGGACTGCTACTAATCTTATACCTAACGGTCATGGATTCGGCTGCAGGAGCTATGCTAGCCCAACATATGATTGATACCCGAAAAGAGTAGGCTATCTACTACATTAGCAAAAAACTGTCCCCATTTGAGGTAAACTACATGCCATTAGAGAAGTCATGCATCGCTCTCATCTGGGTAACACAGAAATTACGGCACTACATGCTGGTCTTCCCGGTCATCCTGGCATCACGAGTTAGTCCATTGAAATACCTTTTCGAGAAACCAGCTCTCTCGAACCGTATGGCAAAATGGTTATTCTTGTTCTCCGAATTCGACATCACCTACATGACCCAGAAGGCAGTCAAAGGCAAGATCATAGCTGATTACCTGGCCCACAATCCAATATTGGGGGACATGCTAGAAGAAGCCGAATTCCCAGACGAAACTATCATGAATGTCAAGATCGATGAAGATTGGAAATTATACTTTGACGGGGCCACCAACCGAAATGGGAATGGAATAGGCATCCTGTTAGTCTCTTCAAACCAAACTCACTCCCCGATGTCATATCATCTGGACTTCTTCTGCACCAACAATATGGCCGAGTATGAAGCCTGTATAGTTGGATTGGAGATGCGCTCCAAAGGGGTATACGGAGAATACAAGTGTACGGAGATTCGGCATTAGTAGTCCACCAACTGCTACAAGAATGGAAGGTCAGAGATGAGAAATTGGTACCATACCTCGCCCGACTAGAGGATGTCGCAGGGAGATTTGAGCATTCGGAGTTTTATTATGTCCCCAGATCACAAAACAGCTTTGCTGACGCACTAGCAACCTTGGCATCCATGATCGATATCCCGGAGGGGATGGAAGAAATAACTCTTACTGTACAAAGAAGACCGGGACCAACACACTACATGGCCCTTGAGGTAGAGAATGAAAAGGATGGGGACTCAACCATTTGGTTTTATGACATCTGGAACCTATTGAAAAATCATCTGCATCCCGAGCAAACAGATAAGAAAACGCGGATCACACTCAGAAGATTAGCATCAGGGTTCATATTTTGTGTCGAAAGGCTGTATAAGAGGAAGTACGATGGGACCCATCTTCAATGTCTCACTGAAGAAGAATCCGTCAGAATGATGGATCAGATACATGGGGGCAATTGCGGACCTCATATGAGCGACCATATGCTTGACCGCAAAATCATCAGACAAGGTTATTTCTCGTCTACCCTGCAAAATGATTGCGTTAACCACGTACGCCGTTGTCACAAATGTCAAATCTACGCTAAGTCTCAGAAACTTCCTCCGAAAGAGTTGTACAACATGACTGCTCCCTGGTCTTTCGCAACCTGGGGAATCGACATCATTGGGAAAATTTCACCCAAAGCTAGCAATGGCCACGAATTCATACTAGTGGCCATCGACTACTTCACCAAATGGGTAGAGGCCGAGTCTTTCCAGACCCTTGACGCCAAGAAAGTTGCCCGATTCATCAAACGAAATATCGTCTGCCGGTATGGAGTCCCACATGAGATCATCTCGAACAATGGCACACATTTCGAAGGAGAAGCTAATACAGTCATGGAAGAATACGGTATTACTCGACACAGATCTTCGCCATACAGACCACAAACCAATGGGGCAGTTGAGGCCGCCAACAAGAATCTGAAGAATATCCTGAGCAAGATGACTGACACCTATCGAGACTGGCCAGAAAAATTACCATATGCATTGTGGGGATACCGCACCACTAAAAGGGTCTCTACAGGGGCAACCCCATTTTCACTTACATACGGGATGGAAGCAGTCCTCCCTGTTGAATTAGATGTCCCCTCCCTCAGAGTAATGTTAGAGAATCAAGTTAATGAGCTGGAATGGGTCTAGGCACGTTATGACGAGCTCGCATTATTAGATGAGAAGAGATTGAAAGCCGCATATCACCACCAAGGGTATCAAAGGAGAATCGCTCGAGCATTTAACCGGAAAGTAAAGACTCGGGGTATCAATGAGAACGACTTAAAAGAAATTCGAGAACCAGCGAGAGACCCAAGAGGAAAGTTCGGGCAAAAATGGACAGGGCCATACATCGTCAAAGAGATTGATACAGGGGGTGCCGCTATACTCGCTGATTTGGACGGACAGTTACTGCATTCTCTAGTCAACATGGATCAACTGAAGAAGTATTACCAACAGATGTAACATGTATGTCAAGAACTATGTAAACCTGAGCCCCAACTCAAAATTTTGTTTTTGGAAAAATCAAAAGGGGGAACGTAGGCAACCTGAGAAGTGACTTTAGGCCCGGTTTAAACATTATAAAGAAATTTATTTCTCATAAAAAGTCCCTTATTTATTATTAAGGTGGTTCAGAACACCGAAGGTTACAAAGGAGATACATCATGCAGAAAGACTTAATCCCTAGGGGTTGGCCAAGCAGGGTCCTCAGTAGCCAAGTCAGTTCGAGCCTCATCCAGAATCTGGCACGCAAAGACTATGCTTTCCTCTGTGGGCTCGGAATCCATGAACCTAAACCATTCCATTTGAAAGGGGTCATCAATCAGCTCCTCTTCCAGAGACTCCCAACGAGAACGGATGATGTCAGTCCTGAGGGGCCTGGAAATACCAAAACTGGCATAGTTAAAGTGACGAGTCAGTCGAGCACGCCACATTCTCTCCACCGATGAAGAAACATGCTAGGTCAAGAATTTAGACTCGGAAGAAAAATTGTTCAGGCTAAGGGGAATGCCCTGAGGAACATTAAATTGCCGAAGAAGACGTCCTGGGAGATAAAAAAAAAAGTGAATCAGAGCCCACAGAGCCGAACGTAATTTTGCCCCCCGGTACTAAGCACTATCGCCCTCAGCTTCCACCAAGGAATGTTCCACCGAATGGCCCGAGAATTCTCCGAAAACCACACCGTCCAATCAGAGGAAGACATGGTCAAGGCACCAAAGAGGGGACGATGAAAGAAGTATGTCGGGTTGTCAAGCTGAACCCCATTAAAACCCACTGATCGGAAACGCTCCAATAGCCACATGTATAGCAAGCACGAACTTCCCCTGAAGAAGGGTGAAGCTCCCCTTTTGAGATCATCTAGGCCATTCAGAGTCTCTACAAGGACCCATTCCTAGCATGGTAAATCAAACTCAGAATAGTCGGATCGACACGGGAGGAGCCCGTCACCAGTAGCATATCAGAAACGAGACAAATCAAGGCTGCCACAGTACGCCCCGCACTATAAGAAGCTCTTTCCTCGTAACAATGGAAGAACCTCACCATTTTATGGAGGTCAAGAAGCCCGTCGATAATAAAACCATCACAGGCCGCTTGGGGAATGGCTAACAGAGCAATCAGCATATCTCGAGGACCAATTTCTTTTATGGGAACAGCCATCAGGAGACGAACATCAGAATGCAACAGCCAAGAAAATTCTTCATATGTCGGACAGAGCTCATCTAACCCGAAACGGAAAAGATGATCCGCATGATTCCAAAAATACAAAGCACCAAACAAAAAGGAAAAATCTACAGGACGATGGCACCAACCCACTAAAGGAAGGAATACACCAAAGTTCAAGCCATTCTCAGAAGATATCAAAGCATCTCGGGCTTCAACATAAGAAAAATCAGAACTTATGCGATAAGAAGACATTTTGGAAAAGGTGTGGGGATGAAAGAAGGAAGATGGGTGTATTTATAGCAAAAAAGAGGGTGCCTATACCTGTTTGTTGCGCCACAAACCCATATCCAGGAGGGATTGTCGCGCGACAAACTCCCTTAGTGTGCTCTGTTTTGATATTTTCTTACACGTAAGAGTCAGTTTTGCCAAAAGATCCACTTTTTATGCATTATGCTCACTATGTTCTTTTGCAGGGACCTTAAGTATCATCCCATCACAAAGGAACGATTCCTAATTTATCGATCCATGTAATTATTAAAAATCTTTCATCATTAGATAAACAAATGCATAGCATCAGACACAAATAAAGATTTTTCATAAAACTAATAAAAGAACAGTTTCTTCAAAACTAAATCTCTGTCTAAAAGTCTAAAAAAGAAAAACTACATATTTGTTAGAACTAACTAAATACAGGAAAGAGAAGCTGATCTATCCGAGCGCGCTTGGACACGCTCCCACTGTCACCCGAACCCTCCTTGGGAGTAGGATCGACCTCTGGAACGCACTGGGTAGAGGGAGCTGCTGCCAGAGAAGGCCCCATCGACTGGACCCGTGCCGTGGGGTGAATCACTGAAGACCGAGATCGCCTGGAAGTCCGGCTACTGCTCCTCCGAGACTCCGTCCAAGCACGAGAGGAAGACAGAGGGTGATCTACCCGTAAGGAGACATCTATCGCCCTCTGATAGTCACGCATGTACGTCGTGGGGTCTCGACCAACGTACTGGAGCATGTTCCAGCTGTAGAGGTACTGAGAATGCCAAGCTCTCAGATCTGCCACACGCACGCTCACCCGCTGAAAAGGAAAGAAAGAAGAATCAGCACCGCTAAAATAAATAAGCATGGATATGAAGGGATATTAAGGGAAGAAAAAGCACATACCTCATCATCAAGACGGCCACCCAAATAGTCAAACGTATCATCAGGGAGAGGATATTCGGGCACCGTATATCGACGTAGACCGGCACCGATGTAAGAGATGTCCAGAGGAAGTGTCGGCAGATCTACCAGATGAACGGACGAACCCGCCAGCATGGCAGCAGAAGTAGACCCACCCTCCTCATGAATCAGGAACAAAGAAGGACGAGAAGATGAACCACCAAGATCTGTGGATCTGACTGGAGGGCCCATGGCAGCAGACAGAAGAAGAGTCAGCGTGGCATAAGTACGAACACCCGGAGGGTCTACAATGGCCGTCGCTCTTAGAGGCGAGACCCCACTAGAAGTAGCAGCAGCAGTAGCAGTAAGAGGGGTCCGCCCAAACTGCTCATAATCGACCCCGAAGTCCGCAGGCTCCCAGGACTGCTAAAAAAAATCACCTCTCTCTCTCTCAGCATGCTGCTCCTCTCTCGGTATGGTCTTTGATGGCTGCTCTGGAACCACCGCTGTCCCACCTCCTTCACCTCCCTTAGGCTTATCATCACCGCCCTCGGGCCTACCATCACCTCCCTCAGCAGCAGGGACATCCCTCTCCCCCTCGGGATCATCATCATCAGAGTCCAAAATGTTGTCCCTCTGATCAGGGACAGGTGGGAAATGACAGGGGATCGTCCTGGACAAGTGAGTCTATCCTCGTATATAGTTGGGATCGCCTCCCAACGCCCGGTATCGCTCGTAGAAGACCCGCCCTCGAGTCCCCTTCCGCTCCCTCATCAAATAACGGGCAGCGAAAATAGCATAATCCCCCTCCTCGGTGAATGTCTGAAAACCAAGCCCGTCGACAAGAGCCTGCACCATCACCGGGTCGATCTCGTCCGTCCGCCTTATCAGAACTGGCGGGAATAAAGGAACTCGAGGCCACTGGGCCGGTGTACGATGGCGAATAACCCTCTCGCCCAAATAAAAGTGAAGGCTGTACTCATGCCTGATAAGCCGCATGGTCCTCGAGGCAGTCAGAGCACGACCATACCCAAAATGGAGACCCAGATCACCCCAAGAGGCCCACTCAATCTGAAAAGAGAACAAGATTTTACTTCAGTAATTTATATTCTATTCTACTGTTGAAAAGAAAGAATATGAAAATATTTACCTGCTCCTCCAGCAGGTCATGGACGGCAGCAGCTCCGGTCTCCCGAGTCCGGTATACATAGGGAGCCTTGTAGTTCCCCGCAATGAATCGGCGGAGAAAGGGAAACTGGTCCTCGTTCTCAATGAGGAGATCCGCTTGGGCGCGACCCAGACGGGTATACGCCACGAACCAACTCTGAAGAGGAAATATAAAGAATATCAGCAATAATCAACAGGTAATGAATAAAGAACTGAAGCAGAGATAAAAGGACAAAAGTATGTACCTCCCACAACAATGAGAAGCCCTTGAGGTTCAGGGCTAAATGCCGAGAGATCTGGTCCATGGCATCATATAGAACAGCAAGAATGAAGCCGTCCCAGTCGTAATCAAACATAATACTAAAATCCCAGAGATAAGGCAGCCACCAGAGATGGGACGTATCCCCCCCACGGGCCTCAAACAAATCATGGAGCGTCAGTAAAAGAAAGACGCGGGCATATTGACGCGCCTCCTGACGGGTCGTCGGAGCTCCTAAAGCAACCAAACGAGCTCTCTCTGTGGCCAGGCGCGTAACCAGAACCGCCCGGGGAATCGTATCGCCCGAACTACGTCGCTCGGGAAACCACCCAAGTGCACCCACAATGCCCTCTGCCGTCAGACGCAAAGGGACATCAATATGGATAGGGACCCCCTGAAGGAATCCTGGTCAGAGAAAAAAGATCGAGGGGGGTCATCGTCATCTCCCTCCAGCTCCAATGGAAGGTATGAGTAGTATCCCACCAATGGGAGGCCAATGCCGACACTAAAACTGCCGCCCTAGATACTCGCTCCGGGAGGGCGTCAAAGAGGGAACCAAATGGAGTCGCAAGGAGCAACTCCTGGACAAGGGCTAATGCCTGTCGCCACTCTAAAGAAATAGTGTTGGGGGAACCCCAACCTCGACCAACCCACTACAAACAAAATAGAGATACAGATATAAGAAACCTGAGGGTACTTTGGTGTAATTATGAGAGTTATAGGGTTATAAGGGTAAATTATGTAATTTTCCAAACCTGAGGGTATTTTGGTGTAATTATGAGAGTTATAGGATCATAGGGGTAAATTATGTAATTTTCCAAACCCGATGGTATTTTGGTGTAATAATGAGAGTTATAGGGTTATAGGGGTAAATTAAGTAATTTTCCAAACCTGAGGGTATATTGGTGTAATTATGAGAGTTATAGGATTATAAGGGTAAATTATGTAATTTTCTAAACCTGAGGGTATTTTGGTGTAATTATGAGAGTTATAGGGTTATAAGGGTAAATTATGTAATTTTTTAAACCTGAGGGTATATTGGTGTAATTATGAGAGTTATAGGGTTATAGGGGTAAATTATGTAATTTTCCAAACCTAAGGGTATATTGGTGTAATTATGAGAGTTAGAGGGTTATAAGGGTAAATTATGTAATTTTCCAAACCCGAGGGTATTTTGGGGTAATTATGAGAGTTATATGGTTATAAGGGTAAATTATATAATTTTTCAAACCTGAGGGTATTTTGGTGTAAATATGAGAGTTATAGGGTTATAAGGGTAAATTATGTAATTTTCTAAACCTGAGGGTATTTTGGTGTAATTATGAGAGTTATAGGGTTATAAGGGTAAATTATGTAATTTTCTAAACCTGAGGGTATTTTGGTGTAATTATGAGAGTTATAGGGTTATAAGGGTAAATTATGTAATTTTCCAAACCTGAGGGTATTTTGGTGTAATTATGAGAGTTATAGGGTTATAGGGGTAAATTATGTAATTTTCCAAACCTGAGGGTATTTTGGTGTAATTATGAGAGTTATAGAGTTATGGGGGTACATTATGTAATTTTCTAAAAAGAACCTAACGGGTATCACAAGTAAAAGTATGTATTCACTAAATCGGACGTTATTTCTAGGCAGACATGTATACTAAAAACAAGAATTGTTTAAATACATGCAGGAAACGATAGAAGTAATCAAACAAAGAAAGAATTTCAAGAAAACATACCAGAGATCGTCGACGAATCTCATGAGAGGCAAGCTCCATCAAGAGCCACAGAACATCCGGGACTGGAGCGGCCCGGGTAACATCTCGGTAGACCACCGCTCGACCGCGGTCCACCCCATCCTCACCGTACCAATCAAGGTCCTCCCAGTCATCATGGTGAGGGCTGCACCGAAGAACGCCCTGAGCGTCGGTAAGGGTGACCTCCTCCTGGTCACCATCTAATCTATCTGGCTGTGCAGGATCCATCTGAGTGCGAGTAGAATATAAGAAAAGTCAGAAAAGTCGGAGAAGCGGCAGGGCTTCCGCGCTTGAGAGAAGAGAAAAAGAGAGCTAGAGAGAGAAAGAGAAAAGAGAGAATGAGGTGGAATGAGCTCATCAAGGGGTTTATATAGTGGAACCAAATGTCGCGCGACACTTGGCTCCCTCCCCTAATTTTTGACCTTTGTCTCATTTTATCTCATGCAGGAATGCTTCAAAGGAGCAGTCTATGAAAAAATTGCTAAAAACCGCACAACCAGGATGAGAATTCGAGGAAAAAACTTCCAAATCATCTCTCTGAAAATGCGAGAACAAATACAAATGGTTAAAGTAGTCTCTGATCTCCCAAGAAGGACCGAGACCATCAATGAGAAAAAGCAGGATATCAAGATAAGACGGGAATATAAAAAATTGAAAGAGTAGAAAAGAGAAGGAACCCGCATGAGCGCCCAAAGCGACCGAGAGAAACAGAAATGCAGAGTGACAGGGAGAGCCACACCAAAAGTGACAGCTAGGTCAAAACCGGCTCAGGGCTTCGTTTTGGGTGAGTAAGGCTCCTGATCACGACAAAGGAATAAAAAGATTCTTGGTCAAAAACAGAGAAAGCCAGGAAAAATCTTTCCCAAAAGAGGAAGAAATAAGGGCATCAAAAAACAGAAAACGATGCGGGCCCACAAAAAATGAGAATCAAAAGAGACCAGAGATCAGAGATTGAACTTTCAAACAAATTTTCTTTTTAGCACGATACAGAAGAGATGGTTTGGAAAACCTCGGACCATCACTCTGCGAAAAGCAAAAGAAATTCGAAAACTGCTTTCCGAGAGAAGTATTTTTCAGTCAATGAAAATATGAGAGTAAAACTTCAGAAAGGTATGGGAAAATATACATCCGGCCAAAGAATAAGCCCCGAGAAGATCTTTTCACTCTCATAAAGTTCCTCTCTCTCACTCTAGCAATCAAAGAGAGAGACAACCAAAATTCTTTAGAATATAACACAAGCCCTCTCCGGAGGCAATCCATTAACACAAGCCCTCTCCGGAGGCAACCACACACAAAAGTCCTTTCTACAGGCAAAATATCACTCACAAGCCCTTTCTACAGGCACAAGCCCTCCTCGAGGCCAATCACGAACATAAAGCCCTCGACAGAGGTAAAAATACTCACAAAAAAGCCTTCCTAGAGGCAATTTTTCTTTCTTTTTTAACAGATCAAAAGCCCTCCCAGAGAGGCACAGTGGAGCAATGGTAGTCCTCCTATCTAAGGCTAGTGGAGCAATGGTAGTCCTCCCATCTGAGGCTAGTGGAGCAATGGTAGCCCTCCCACCTGAGGCGAGAAGATCAAAAGCCCTCCCAGAGAGGCACAGTGGAGCAATGATAGTCCTCCCATCTGAGGCTAGTGGAGCAATGGTAGTCCTCCCACCTGAGGCGAGAAGATCAAAAGCCCTCCCAGAGAGGCACAGTGGAGCAATGGTAGTCCTGGTAGTCCTCCCACCTGAGGCGAGAAGATCAAAAGCCCTCCCAGAGAGGCACAGTGGAGCAATGGTAGTCCTCCCATCTGAGGCACAGTGGAGCAATGGTAGTCCTCCCGCCTGAGGCGAGAAGATCAAAAGCCCTCTCAGAGAGGCACAGTGGAGCAATGGTAGTCCTCCCATCTGAGGCTAGTGGAGCAAATGGTAGTCCTCCCATCTGAGGCTAATAGAGCAAATAAAAGCCCTCGAAAGAGGCAATGAGGTAACAAAAGCCCTCTCCGGAGGCAAAACCAAACACGAGCCCTCTCCGGAGGCATTCACGAACACTTTTTTCATACACACTATTCTTTAGAGTTCTTGGGGGAGCCATGGATCATGGTCTCTTCCAATCGCCTCAATTCCTTGCAAGCAAGAAACGTGAGTCGAGAGGGTCTGTAGACACCCCGATCCGTGACCCCCACAAGAACCCTAACGACCTTCGAGAAGTACTATTTTTGGAGTTTGGGACCCACCCGAACATCCGAAACTACCTCGAAAGGGTTTGTTGGCCAAACAAACATATTTTTAAAGTGAAATGTCGCACGAAATATGCCCTTTATAGGGAAATGTCGCACGACAGACAAGTATGTTGCATGACATATGCCCTTTATAGGGAAATGTCGCGCGACAAACACCCCACCATCCACTTTCTTACTCATCAGTCTATCGGAAACATCATTAAAGTAGAATGTCGCGCGACATACACACATTGTCGCGCGACATAATACACTTTATGGGGACATGTCGCGCGACATATAGCTTTCCATCACTATAAATAGGCCAACACCCCCCAAGGATTAGAAAAGGGACGGAGAACTAAATAATTATTGGTTTATGATCTGATTTTCTGGTCTTTCGTCAAGCATTCTCGATTATCGTCTTATTTTTGAAGAATTACCGAATCTATTCTCGACACTCGGCGTGTCCCGTCTCTGGAATCGAATTCTCGAAAATATCTGAAGAAGGAGAAGATTATTATCGCCAGAGATCTCTCTGTCATATTATATTTTATTTCTTATTATTATTCTCGTCGGAAAGGTAAATAAAGTCTCTTCTAGTATTAAACATTACATATCTATATACTTGTTTAATTTCTGTTATTTTGTCCACATTTTATTTGAATAAATTTATTGCCAAGTTACAAAGTAGTCTACTGTTTTCAAAACAAAAGACCCTGATAAAATCATTTTCAAAATCAGAAGAATAAGCACATTATCATCCGGATAAAATTTTGTTCTCAAAACCCGGACTGATAAGACTTATCTAAGAATCGAAATCAACATATCCTGTCTTCTCTATAGACTGCGACGTGTCTGACCAAACTCTCCTCAAAGAGTTCTAGTTCCATATTAAATTAGTCCCGATACAAAATCCGAACTTTTACAAAAGTAATCACAACATGAGAAAACCGTCATTATCTTGGGAAATAATACGGGACACTCTTTCAAAATAAAAGGTTTCGTCATTTGTATTTATATCTTTTCAATAATAAAAACATCGGATCTCGGAATACAAAGGTTTTTATCCCTTTTCCCGTTTTTCCCAGATATTAGGGTTTTCATTCGAAAAGTATTAGACTGTCAGAAAAAGCATCCAAGTTTTTCAACATAAAATAAACATATAAGACCATTAGAGACCGAAAGGGCGGAATGGGTGCTTAACACCTTCCCAAACTGTAATATAGTTTTCAAACCCTATAGAATCCTGGTTTCGTAGACAAACGTGTAAAAAAAGGCTTATCTGTAGCAATTCCTCTTACACAACTATTTTGTCCGTTTTCTCGTAAAACGTACTGGCGACTCTGAACGAATCCCTTTGCATCTAGAATAGACATAGGGACACCCGATATGAATTATTAACACCGAATAGAAGCAAATGGAATGACGGAATCTATTCCGACGCTTTCAGACGCCCAAGGACGGGAATGAGACCCGGGGGTCGCATTTGCAGATTCTCACAATCATGAAGGATATAATGAGTTACGAATAAGGCCCAACAACATGAGGGGCAATACAGGGTATTCGCTGAGTAAAGGACAATCAAGCGCTGAGTAAAAAATAATTGAACTAAGTAAGGCTTTAGGCCTACAGATGGAGAAAATGCCGATATAGGCGTTTTAGCCAATAAGACAGCTACACCTATGATAATATGGCATGATAAGTGCTCACTACAGAAACGAATACCGAGGTGACATGTGTAAAGTGAAAAGAAGTTAGTTACAACAAGAGCATTCCCCTCACATGGAAGAAACGGATGAAGATCACAAGGAGCAGGAGATATACCCTCGATAGTCATTTCACTTATGACCTAATTGAACTTGTGGATCACGAAAAGAACCTATAAATAGAAGAGGTTTAGGACAGAGAGATGGGCTTAATCCTTAGATACCTTACAGGAACTCCATTGTAACTCTGAAAGAAAATCCATTAAGAGCTTAATAAACAACACAAACACACACAATCAGGGAGGACGTACTATCGGCGGGAATAATAGCCATCGGAGGAACCTACCTCACAACATAAAACTCTTGTTTCGATAGCTGTATATTGATTATCAACCCCTATTAAATTACCATTTCTATTAGTTTGGGCCGGATTTATCCTGATAGGATCCGGTACAAATTTACACCACATACACTAATATATATGTATATGTTTACAAATGTATAAAATAAGACATTATAGATACGTGTAAAAATAAGTGTGAAATATCAAATGTACCAGATATATATATATACAAACATGTAAAAAAATGCATTATAGTTACATGTAAAAATAAGTGTGAAAATCAAATATAAGAGATATACAATACTAATATATATACAGACATTGTGAAATTTCAAATGTAACAGATATAAATATACAAACATGTAAAAAAATGCATTATAGTTACATGTAAAAGTAAGTGTGAAAATCAAATATAACAGATATATAATACTAATATATATATACAAACATGCAAGATAATGCATTACAGATACATGTAAGACTAAAGTTGAAGATAAACCAACGTAACAGATATAGATATACAAACATGTAAAATAATGCATTACAGATACATATAAGACTAAAGATGAAGATAAACCAACGTAACATATATATATACAAACATGTAAAATAATGCATTACATATACATGTAAAAATAAATGCGAAATATTATCTGTAACATATATATAATACTAATATATATGTATATGTTTAC
This sequence comes from Lonicera japonica, assembly GCA_021464415.1. Classification (NCBI taxonomy): domain Eukaryota; kingdom Viridiplantae; phylum Streptophyta; class Magnoliopsida; order Dipsacales; family Caprifoliaceae; genus Lonicera; species Lonicera japonica. The sequence continues at coordinate 10,019,411 of CM038465.1, forward strand.
AAATGTATAAAATAAGGCATTATAGATAAGTGTAAAAATAAGTGTGAAATATCAAATATAACATATATATATATATACAAACATGTAAAAAAATGCATTATAGTTACATGTAAAAATAAGTGTGAAAATCAAATATAAGAGATATATAATACTAATATATATGCAAACATTGTGAAATTTCAAATGTAACAGATATATATATACAAACATGTAAAAAAATGCATTATTGTTACATGTAAAAATAAGTGTGAAAATCAAATATAACAGATATATAATACTAATATATATATATATATATACAAACATGCAAAATAATGCATTACAGATACATGTAAGACTAAAGATGAAGATAAACCAACGTAACATATATAGATATACAAACATGTAAAATAATGCATTACATATACATGTAAAAATAAATATGAAATATTATCCGTAACAGATATATAATACTAATATATATGTATATGTTTATAGATATATAAAATAAGGCATTACATATACATATAAAAATAAGTGTGAAATATCAAATATATAGTAGATATATATTTATAAACATGTAAAAAAATGCATTACAGATACATATAAAAATAAGTGTGAAACATTAAATGTAACAGATATATATATATATATATATGTATATATATACAAATGTAAAGTAAGTAAAAAATATATTATATAACATATATATAATAATAATTTATTTAAGAACATAATTAGGAAAATGATATTTATGTTTGTAATTCATAATTTATAAGAATAAACTTTCAAAATTTAAATAACATCTATATCTATAATCATAAAGATGAAAATATATCAAACATTTACAACAAGAAAACGTAAAAAATATGTATACATATTTATACGAATAATATTACGCTAAATTAAAATTATGTACACTAATGAAAATGAATAGTAAATTGTATATTCCTTTTTCAATGCAAAATTCAAAATCACGGTTTAAATATGTTATTATACAAAGTAACATTTGAATTTTAATTCATACTTATTTTAATTAAATTGTTATAATCAATAATAATTATGTTTTCCTCTTTCAATCCAAAATTCAAAATCACGGATTAATTATGTTATTACAGAAAGTAACGTTTGAATTTTAATTCTTGCTAAAACACAACTAAAGGGCAAATGGTCATTTTGACTATGCCCCCCATATTTGATCAATCGTATTAAAAGAAACCCTAAGTCAAATGGTCAATCTAGGGATGTACCCCTAATTTTCAAAACTAGCTAGTCCCAACCACTAATATGTTTCAAAACTAGCATGTATCGAATAACTAAGCTTTAAAGAAAATTAATACGTGTGATTTTTCATTAAGGACAAATACATATTGATCAGCTTCACGGCTAAGAAAACTTGTGCACAATAACATTAAAACAATCAACATATCCAGTGGTGAAGCTAGAAAATTAACCAACGGGAGGCGAAATTTGATCCAAAATCAAAACATACTAAATCATATTTAAAGTCATAAAATTTGAACGCAAAATTGTAGTTAAGAAGGATGACATGACACTATATATGATGTTCCACATCCAGATATTACAATATACAGAAAACAGGAGTGAAGAACATATTTGAAACCCAAAATAAAATTAAGAAGCATCCTTTTAGTTTTCAGTGTCTCCTGATGCAGTTCCATTAATTAGAACCAACTTTAACTGTAATGGATCCTTCAAAATTCGTCTTCCTCTTGATATATATATATATATATATCCTGTATCTAACTGTGCAGTTCCGTTTTCGTATTCCTCTCCAAATCTCTTCTTCAGCATTAACCTCTACACTGCGAATAATAGTCTCCTTGATAGAAAGAAAGATGTGGTCGACTTCATTATTTCCAACAACGTACAACTTCATTGTAATAGAATGTCATATTGATTTCGTCATTTGCTAATCCCACTGTCTGGTGCGGCTACTAACATAAAAAACCATTCCAGTCATTTCAAATGAATGGAATGGTTTAGTCCATAAGAAGGGGTGAAAAACTTAAAAAAAACCACGGAGTTTCGAACCAACCAAGCCCATGTATACTTGACGTTTTTGTCCCAAGAGAGAGGTCAGTCAATATCACATATATCCTCGATCGATCGATCCCGATGAAGATAGAACAAGTGTGGGGGGATTGTTCTTTCTGACTCTCTGAGAGAGAGAGAGAGATACAAAAATGAAAGTAGTTGTAGAAGAGACGGAACCTAATAAATTGTAGAGATGAGAGATAGATCAATAAAAGAAGTGAGACTGAGAGCAAGAGATGGCGTTATTATTGTGTCGTTTGATGAAACGATGTAGTTTAAAATTCCTTTTTATGTGGTTCGGCGACTTGCTTGTCCTGATACTCTTCGTTTAAAATGAATGGTTATAATGTGAGCTGAGCAACACACTGCCAATCAAGGAGCCAATTAAATCCACTCATTACATGCATGAACAGTGGCGGATCCAAAATTTAAAATACGGAAAAGCCAAAACACAACATAAAAGATACTCCATCCGTCTCAATTTAATTGTCCATTATTTCATTTTTTGATGTCTCAAAATAATTGTCTACTTTCTATATTTAGCAAGTCATTAATTAGAGCACTTTTTATTATTTTCAATATTACCCTTTAAGTTATCACCACTTTTTTTATTGTGGGTCCCGCCACCTTTTTTTATTAGGAGAAAAGTAAAGGTCATTTTTAAAAATAAATATTTTCTTTTAGAGTAATCATGATATTTTCTTAATTTATTTATTTTCAAAGTTGGACAATTAAATTGGGACAGAAGGAGTATGACACTCTATAAATTTATTAAAAAGAACCACAACCAGTTAAATTTATTAAACATTTATAATAAATAATAATAGGTATAACTATTGATACTCGATAAAAAAAATAATACTCTAAAATAATTTTTAGAGATAAAAAAATTTATAACAAAAAAAATGCATAAGTTTATTTAAAGAATGCTAACAACAATATTTATATAAAAAAAATATTAATACTAATCCAAGTTTAAAATATCTCAGTGCCCCCCTCCCCCCCAACACCCACACACACTGTGCATGAACGTGTGCTATACTCTTCGTTAAGGTTTGTTTACACCGTCAACATCGTGGAAAATGGCCTTATACAACGTCACATTCTAGTTGTTCGGTGTTCGGTCTTAATCATTAAAGAGATAACTTTCAAAAAAAAAAAATCCTCTATTTTTTTTTCCTTGACTAAAATAAGATGAGTGGAAAAATTAATAAAAAAATTAAACATTTTGCTTGTTTAGTTAAAATTTTAAAATATATTTTTTAGATAAATTTTTGAAAAGTGTGAAAATATGTTGAAAAGTGAATTTAATTTTTGTTGAAGTTTTTTTCAACCAATTCTAAAATCCTCATGAAAAAAATTCAAAAAATAGTAATAATAGAGCTTATTTTATATATCTCAACGAGTAGGTTTCAAATATTTTTTTTTATCCAATTCTTATTTTTGAATTTAAAGTTATGGTATTTTAAAAAAATTATGAGAGAGAAAGAAAGTGAAATGAATTTTACGAAGTGTGAAGTAAAGTTGACTTTTTGGTAAAAATATTAAAAACTTGATTTTAAAATCTCAACCAAACACCACATAAATAAACCTTAAAATAGATACATGTCATTCTTGATTTAATAACAGCAGTTTTATTAAAATTTAATAAGTTTAATGGGTGATTCAAATTCGTTAATATAATTCAATTCGTCTCAAACAAATGCTTTCGATAACCATTCGAATTCATTAAGGATCCAACCATTCATTTATAATTTCGTATCATAATATCATTAATGTGTAATTCTAACATGTCTAAGTTAGTTGCTCAGCTAAGAGCATATCATTAACTCTATTTTCCTTCTCACGTCGCATTCACCTTTTCAAAGTCGGCTGTCCCAATAGCTTTTTTTTATCCAATTTCTTTCAATGGGTTTACTTTAAAGATTAAACAAATAAATTTTATAATAAAAATTGGTAGAGATAATTTATATAATAAGTAGATCATCTTTATAAATTTTAATTAAATAATTTAATTTAAAATTAACTAAAATAATCATCTAAAATTTTAATTAACAAAAATGTACATGTCCAAGGGCTAAACTCCTTTTATTCCTTTATTTTTAATCTATAATACAAATCAAGAAATCACTGTTCATTAATTTGACCGCTATCTTTTTTAATCCAACAGTTATAATTGTCTATCAAAATCCAAGGGTTCATTTTTTTTGTTATTAAAAGAATCTAAAAAACAATAAAAAAAAATACTCATTCTCAGACTTTCATTCACCTACTCCCTTCTCTCACCTACGCCTGAGATATTTTCGAAACACCTTTTCCCCCCTTCTCTCACCTACTCCCTCTTAGACTCTCGCTCTCTCCCTGAACCCACAAACTCTCTCTCCCTTAACCCACTGCCTCACTCTTAGACTCTCACTCTTAGACTCTCACTCTCTCATAGGAACCCGTGAACTCTATCTTCCTCTCTCAACGCCGCCGACCCCTCTCAACGCCAAATGCTGACCTCTCTGGGGTATATATCCCTTCTTTATTCTCCTCTCTCACTTCATTCTATTTTGGGTACAAATTTTATATTTAGCTTGATTTGGGCATTTTAGAAGTGCAAAAATTCAAGCTTTGAATTTGCTAAGAAAAATAAAGCAGTATGTTGTGTGGTTGGAGAAAAGAGCAAAAATGGTTATTTGTGAAACGAAACAAGCTAAATATCTTCAATCATAAAAAAAGTGTGCCTTTCATTTAAGATATAGCAAAAGTAACTCTAGGGATTTTACCTTAAATAATATTTTCTTCGTTTAAATAAACATAAATCTTGGGATTTTAATGTTTTCAACGAATTAATGATGAGTTTTGATTGTAAGGACTGGACTTTAGAAATAGAATACCAAAATATTATGTTTGGTTTAAAAAAATGAAGGATAAAGAAAAACTCTACAATATTAGGCTCAGGGACTTATAAGTGAGATTTAATTGGACTGTGACTATAGAATACCAAACTGTCGGTTGTTTTGTTTTGTTTTATCTTATAGATGTTTGTATTTTATTTTATATCAAATGAAAAGGCCATGAAGTACATACTCCAGCTAAGATCAATTGCATTAATTTTATAATTGTCAAATACAAATGCAAGCACTCCAATTCCGAGCCAAAATCAATTGCATTAATTTTATAATTTTCAGTCGCTTGGTTAGCTATACTTATTTAATCTCAATATACTTTTTTTAAGAAAATACTATACTTATTTAATCTCAATATAATTTTTTTGTACAAATTAATTTCACATTGCTCTAATGAGTTAATGTGGTCGTATAAGTAATAAAAGTTTGGTTAGTAGATAAAATTAGTTTAGGTAGAATGTGTCTACAAGGTTAATAAAAATTCTATATAATTAGTTTACTAGGGTATGCTTGTGCCCGAGAGCATGAAATAGCAAAAAAATTAAATCTATATTTATGGACAATGAATTTTTTAAATTTTTTTTTTTAAATATGTACAATCCAAGAATAAAAAAATATTTATTTATTTCTATCCGCTGTACCTATGGCATGACAATTCATTGGTAGTAAAACCTCATTTTTGCTTTTTTGTCTAACGTAAAATTGTAGTAAACTCAAAACTTATTTAATTAAATTTTTTTTAATAATTTTAATTTCTAACATTTTTTATTCAAAACATTAAAAAGGAAAATTTCTCATTGTCCACCAATAGTAAACCTTATTCATTTATCACAAACTACAAAATAATATTACATTGTCGATCACTTTCCAACCGAATCCATCAAGATCAGTTTAAAATTAACACAAATCAATAAATTGTATTCATATTCCAACGTCAACATAGGTAGGTTTGGCAATGGTTGCGTATTCAGTCGTATTCAACTTGGTTATCTCATATTATTTGTTGAAATAACAAATATAAAGTACCAAATGAACACGATTCAAATCAACTATTGACATGTTTAGTGAAAAGATCAATTAAGAAATACAAAAGGTTAGTAACTATTTGTTAAAAGATTAATTAATTAAGGAAAAGATTATGTTGGATATGCTTCACACAATAGAAAACATATTACTTATTTTACCACCAATCAATCTATATTTGTATTACTTTTTTTTTCGTCACAAATTAAGTCTAATTTTTTTCTTATATCTCAAATTAAGGGTTTCAGATAAAATATATCATTTTTAGGAAATACTCATATTATTATATTAATTACAATTTTACAATTTTAAAAGTTATTTGCAAGGGGAAAGAGGGGGAAGGGGAGAGTGTGGGGTTGGGAGTAAGTGATAGGTGTAAGAAAAGAGATGTAATGAAGTGAGAAAAAAAATACCATAGCCTATAGAATATATTTAAATAAAAATAAGTGAGGTGTGATTTTAACCATTGGATTGGATGAGAAAGATGCATTTTGACGTTTAGATTATCCATGTAGGACAATACTCACCTCAAAAATCCTTCATTATCTCTCTCTACTTAATGGTGGTTAAACCTAATGGTTGAGACAGATTAATTTAACAAAATTCCAAAAAGGGAATTAATCGGAAAAAATCAAATATAGCAATAAAATCATATGTAAAAAAAAATAGTGGTTTAAGTTGAAAACAAATCACTTGGATTGTACATATTCAAATTGAGAGGTTCAATGAACGGAACCAAAACACAACTTTAATCATTGAATTTGATGAGAAAGATGCATTTTGACCTTTAGATTATCCATGTAGGGCAATAGCCACATCAAAAATCCTTCATTACCTCTCTCTACTTAATGGTGGTTAAACCTAATGGCTGAGACGGATTAATTTAACAAAATCCCAAAAAGGATATTAATCGGAAAAAGTCGAAAATAGAAATAAAATCATCTGTAAAAAAAATAGTGGTTTAAGGTTGAAAACAAATCACTTGGATTGTACATATTTGAATTGAGAGGTTCAATGAACGGAACCAAAACAGAACTTTAATCATTGAATTTGATGAGAAAGATGCATTTTGACCTTTAGATTATCCATGTAGGACAATAGCCACATCAAAAATCCTTCATTATCTCTCTCTACTTAATGGTGGTTAAACCTAATGGTTGAGACATATTAATTTAACAAAATTCCAAAAAGGGAATTAATCGGAAAAAATCGAAAATAGCAATAAAATCATCTGTAAAAAAAATAGTGATTTAAGGTTGAAAACAAATCACTTGGATTGTACATATTTGAATTGAGAGGTTCAATGAACGGAACCAAAACGCAACTTTAATCATTGAATTTGATGAGAAAGATGCATTTTGACCTTTAGATTATCCATGTAGGACAATAGCCACATAAAAAATCCTTCATTACCTCTCTCTACTTAATGGTGGTTAAACCTAATGGTTGAGACGGATTAATTTAACAAAATCCCAAAAAGGATATTAATCGGAAAAAATCGAAAATAGAAATAAAACCATCTGTAAAAAAAATAGTGATTTAAAGTTGAAAACAAATCACCTGGATTGTACGTATTTGAATTGAGAGGTTCAATAAATCAAAACACAGCTTTAGTGTAATTAAGTACATTATATCTTATTGTTTCATGATTTCAAAAATGCCATTGAAAGAATTAAAGTGTTAATCATAAAAATGTTGTTTCAGAGTTAGAATAATTAGTCATGTTCTAATCATTTATGGTGAAAGTAAATGGAGGTTTTAATTTTACATTCTTTTTCAAACAAATAGTATACAGAAACACCTGATACTCTACCACGGGAGAGGGGAAATGGAAACAGGATTCCATGAAAAATAATTAATATAAATTATTAAATCACTATATTTTTTTTGCAAGTCTATCTCAACTGGTAGTTAAACTTAATTAATAGCTGAGACGGATCAATTTAACGAAATCTCAAAAAGGGAATTAATGGTAAGAAGTCGAGAATAGCAATTAAATCACCTATAAAAAATAGTTATTTAAGGTTGAAAACAAATTCCATTAAATTAAGAGGTTCAATGAAATAAAACACAGTTTTAGTGTAATGAAGTATATTATATCTTATTATATTGGTTTGACATTTCAAAATTTCATTGAAAGAATTGAAAAATGCCATTGAAAGAATAATTAGTTATGCTCTAATTTATAATTTTTCTTTTCTTTTTCAGGTGTCTTAATTTTTTTTTTGACGTACATAACTAATGTACTAAACTCTAATTTAGTACATAAAAAATTTAAAAAAGAATCGTTGTCCATAAACATAAATTTAATTTTTTTGCTATTTCGTGCCTTCGGGCACAGGCATACCATAGTTTTCTATTAAGATAGACATTTCAAATCACAGACCCACCTACCTCATAGACTCACCTACTGCTAACTCTTTCTTCTAAAATTTAAAATTTATTTTAAGTATAGTTCTTTAAAAAAATAAATTCAATTCGATTTGTATATTGTATACTATTTTAAATTTTTTATAAAAAATATAATCTTTGTTTTTTATTCATTTCTTAAAGTTTTTCTAAAATACAAAAGAAAAATTGAACAAAAAAGATTCTTTTTACTTTAATGAAAATTTTAAAATGGGTGAACCAAACATGTTTTTTTTTAAAATAAAAATAAAGAACACCCAAAATATGAATTTAACAATATGTTAAATAATCATGTACGTCTTTGTTAGGAGGATAAAGAGGACACCATCCAATAGAATACAGGACTTTTTTTGGCATCGTTATTGTTTTTTAAGTTTTCAAATTCTAATTCAAAAACTCTAGAAAAGGGTTTTTTTTTTCCTTTTACATGTAAATTTAGTGATTTACAAAGAAAAGGAAGGGGAGAGTTGTTTAGGGCTTTTCTTGGATAATACTTCGCCATTTCTTGGTTTCAAATAGAATTTTCTTTTACATAATTAATGTATCAAAATTCACAAAATAAATTAAGTTGCAACTTTTACTATTAATTCTGTTGAAATTATTTTTTGCTTCATGGATACAAAAGTCAAAAGTAGGATTTTCAAATGGGGTCTACGATTGAATTCTAACTTAAATACTCATGTTCACTATTCAGGGTTTGAATATTATCAGTGATAGCTAGGGGTGTTGTCAGAAATCCGAAAATCGAACGAATGACCTGAACCGATCCGTTGCGATCCGAAATTTTCCGAACCGAAAAAAAACTGAAACCGATTGATTTAGGTCGGTATGGGTTGGAGATTCGGGGTCCCCGAATTGGACCCAAAAAACCGAATCTTTTTTAAAAAAATTTGCTAACTTAATGTAATTACTTAAGTTGTCTTACAATACGTTGAAAAAAGAAAAGAAACTTTCTTACAACATTTACATTATATAAATGACCCAACCCTATGGATTATTTACATTTACAAATAATTACTTAAGCTAATTATTAAAATAAATACATTTTATAATTCTTTTGTAGCGCCTTTTGAGTGAATTTATATTTTTAGTGCAATTTTGAACTAAAGTTTTTACAATAAAAAAATCGAATGAGACCGAACCGGACCGAAACCGAATAATTTGGGGAGGGTTTGGGTTTCATAGGTACGAAAATCGAAACCGAACCGAAACCGAACTATAAAGTTTGGGGAGGATTTGGAGTGCCATAGTTTCTACTCCGACCGAAACCGAAAACACCCCTAGCGACAACGGTAGTTTAATGGCACATTTGATTAATTTCTTAAAAATTAGTGATGCATATATAGCAAATATAAAAGAAGAAGAAGAAGAAGAAGTAAGTCTTCGAAGATAACAGAATCAAAGCAAAAGTAAGTATTCGAGTTAATTAGAGTTCAAAAACAGCAGTGAACTTGTTTATAACATTTAATAAACATGATCTTTATAATAAATAGAATTTAATACAAAATTTCACTAGAAGATTTAATTTAGAAGTACAAGTGATAATAACCTTATAAAATTTCAATAGAAAAAAATAAGCATAAAATTTTGTAAAAATAATTTATTCCTTATAAAAAGAAGAAAAAAAAGTTTGGACCAAATTTGATGAAAAAAATTAATTAACCCAAGCCATTAAGTAAAAAATGACAAAGGGATGCTGTAGATCGAGGAGAAAAGTCCCACCTCCTCCCCTATATTAATCTGCATCCCCCTCCCAGGTAATCTCTACTTCAAAACAGAGCCACCGTTACCGGCGGGCGATTGCTCATCATCATGCTGATGCTATCTTGCAACACAAACCTTTCTAATAAGGCCTTTGTGTTCACCAATATCATCACCACTCTCTGTTTCATCATTCTTATCACTCATACCCAAGCCCAATACGGCTACCATTTTTGCCCCAATACAACTACTTACACTCCAAATTCCACTTACCAAACAAATCTCAATCTCCTCCTCTTCACCCTCTATTCCAACGCTACCTTCTCTTCCAATTCCACCAATAACGCCACCCTCTTTTCCACCTCCACTGCCGGTCAAAATCCCCCTAACATAGCTTATGGCCTTTTCCTCTGCCGGGGCGACGTCACCTCCACGGTTTGCGGCGACTGTGTTGCAACTGTCAGAGCAGACATAACGAACCGATGCCCCAACCAGAAATCGGCGGTGATTTGGTCCAACGAGTGCATGTTGCGCTACAGTAATGCGTCCTTCTTCTCCACTGTTGTTGGTGAACCCATGATTTACTTCGCGAATACGGCAAACATCACAGACCAAGTAACTCGGTTCCAACAAGTGCTGGCAGAAACTATGAATGACTTAGTGAATAGAGCACCGGTTGATAATTTCAACGATCAGTTTGTTAAGGGTTTTGCCACCCAACAAGCTATAGTTACAAGTTCGCAGAGACTATATGGATTAGTGCAGTGTACACAGGATTTATCTGAGCAAGACTGTAATGGGTGCCTTCAAATGGCTGTAAATAGGCTGCCACAGTGCTGCAATGGAAGGCAAGGGGGTCAGGTTTTGCTTACAAGCTGTAATGTACGATACGAGATTTATCCGTTTTACCGTGAACTTCCAGCAGCACCACCCCCGGTTCCTTCTTCTCCACCTCCAAGCTCTATAACAAGGCCTAGAAGAGGTAAAAAAAATCACTAACTGCCCAAAATTATATGAGTATAATTAATTAATTAATGTAAGATTTAGTTTCATGGGCGTGTTTATAATTTATTCATTTATTTGAATATATATATATATATCTTTTTGCCAATTAAATGTGCGTTTATTTATGCAGGGGAAGGGAAAATGTCACCAACAACAATTATTGCTATTGTTATTCCAATAACAGCAGTAGTGTTGCTTTTTGCAATAGGGTATTGTTGTATAGCCAGAAAAGCAAAGAAAAACTACGATGCCGTAACAGGTGAAACTGGTAATTGATCACTAGAAAAGTCGAAATCATCTCTAAATGCAAATGTCTTTTTCCTTGCATGCGTGACACTATAAGTCCAAATATTTTTGTTCTTGTTTGGTTGTAGATGGGAACGAAATTAGCAATATTGTGCAATCATTGCAATTGGATTTAGGCACAATTCAAGCCGCCACAAACAACTTCTCTGATGAAAACAACATAGGTGAAGGAGGGTTTGGTATGGTCTACAAGGTAAGACATAGATGCACCTTAATGTTGTAGAGCCAAATTTGATATATTCAAAGAAATCATCTTAAACATGCAAAATGGTCTATCCAATAATATTTGTGTATATTAATTTGCAGGGTACCCTTACCGATGGTCAAGAGATAGCAGTGAAAAGGCTATCAAAAAGCTCAGGACAAGGTGCAGAAGAATTTAAGAATGAGGTGGTTTTAGTGGCTAAGCTTCAACACAGAAACCTTGTGAGGCTTTTGGGTTTTTGTCTTGAAGGAGAGGAGAAGATACTCATCTATGAATATGTCCCCAACAAAAGCCTTGATTACTTTCTGTTTGGTTAGTTGTCCCTTTAATTGAGCATACATCTTTATTCTCTTTAATTTTTAATTTGCTACACTTCAAAATTCAAATGCATGAACAGTGAGTAAGAATATATACTCTGCGACTTTTCAAGTTGGATTTTTGTTATGGTGAATGTAGACCCTAAGAAGCAAGGACAATTGGACTGGTCGAGACGTTACAAAATTATTGAAGGAATTGCTAAAGGCATACTTTACCTTCATGAAGATTCTCGACTAAGAATTATACATCGGGATCTCAAAGCTAGTAATATTTTGTTAGATGCAGAAATGAATGCAAAAGTTTCGGATTTTGGCATGGCAAGAATTTTTGGTGTGGATCAAACTCAAGGAAACACAAACAGAATCGTTGGAACCTAGTAAGTTGCATCTACAAATATCATATCAATATTGATATTCTTTCTCTATATATATATAGTTAGATTGTAATATAAAAAACTGCCTTGGCAAAAAATTTATGTTTCTTGCTTTTAGTGGTTACATGTCTCCAGAATATGCAATGCATGGGCAGTTCTCCATGAAGTCAGACGTGTTCAGTTTTGGCGTCTTAGTTCTCGAGATTATAACTGGCAAAAAGAACAGTTGTTTTTATCAATCAGAGTATGGGGAGGACCTTCTTGGCCACGTACGTTTAAACCAAAATTGGGTGTTTTTAATTTCCATAGTCAATATAATATTAGTATATATGAACCATCTAACTGAAACTTTGTTGCTAGGCATGGAAATTGTGGAAGGATGGGATGTCGTTAGAGTTGATGGATCCTACTATAGTAGATGCTTATTCAAGAAATGAAGTGATAAGATGCATCAAAATGGGCTTATTGTGTGTTCAAGAAGATGTGGGTGCGAGGCCTTCAATGGCGACAATTGTTCTTATGCTCAGCAGCTACACTGTATCAGTACCGATGCCTAAACAACCACCACCATTCTTTCATAGTAAAACTGAATCACATGCATTGAAAGGGCCAGAATCATATGAGTCTACAAGCAAATCAACAATGGTGTCTGTGGATGAAGCTTCGATTACTGAAGTACACCCTAGATAATGTGATAAAAGCTTGGGAATTTTGTTTACCACATATAGTATAAATCTGCCAGTAAACTCAATCTCGAGCTAAATAATGTGATACAATTGTGGAAATTAAATTAAATTGTAAAGGGTAAATCTAAATGTTGTTACCATATATGTATACATTCATCAAGCCTAGTCATATATACCTACAAACTTGAAGGAGAGGTGTTTTCTTCAAATATATGTATATATTATTTTCTGGATGGAAAATTTTAAGGATTTTACCTTATTCTCAACACACAAACTACTGAATTCTCGGGCAAAATTCAAATCTTAATGTGCCACGATTAGACTTCAAAGAAAAGAAACTACTTACGGGTGGGTGAGTTTGAATGACAGAAAAAGGAGAGGAAGAGTTAAAGAAAATCAGTTTTCATGCTTCATTTGTTTAGTTTGGTTTGTGGGCAAGAAAAACTTTCCCTACAATAAGCACAAGATTTTGCAAGAAAGTCCAAAACTCGCTTAATTATTTATAAATATAATTATGAATATCATATAATTAATTATGATTTTTTTGAGCTATAGTACATTTATAATTATTTTTTAAAATGTTGTTTGTTGTTTTATTTTCTATTTTCTTTTCGCATACACAAAAAAAAATAATAAAATAAAATTCTTCAATTCACTTTACCTTAATTTTATTATTAGACTACAAAAATAATATTCCACACTTTTTTTTTAAATAATATTTCACTCACCTCCACTAAAATTCTATTCGTCACTCACCTGCACTAAAATTTCGCTCACATCCACTAACATTTACCAAATTACCTTTTTGCCCCTCATTTTCATCAAATTTACCTTTTTACCATTATTCATTTACCTATAAATAGCTCATCTCATTTATTCATTCAACACATCATCCATCTCATCCAAGAGATACAAAGCCATTGGCAATATAAATACAAGCCAATTTAAGAAGAAAATTTAAGGGTCTTATACTCTCTCTTGTTAAGAGAAAAAGAAGTTACGGCTCTCTTTATATCTCTCTCTCAATTAAAGAAGAAGAGACAGAAGGGTCTTATACTCTCTCTTTTCATACTCCAAAAAATATCAATAACCTTTATACACTCTCTCCCCTACACAGTTTATTATTCGTCTTATTGAAATATTTGTAATCATAATTCTATACTTATAAATAGAATTAGTGAAATTGTAGATAGAGAAGTTGGTAACTTGTATTCTCATCCAAGTTGATTGCTTTTGAGCTAATACAAAGTAAGCGCACACAAAAGGAGGACATATTGCCGGAATAGCATAAGCGTTACCGGAGGAACCTACCTTATTAAAAAATGTCGCTTGTTCATCATTGCGCTGCATTTACTTTTTATTCACCGATATTCGCTTATTGATTGGTTAATTATCTACTTCTAGATTTTGACACCATCAAGAGGTGAGTGCACTCACATAAACTCGGCCCCAAATAGGAAGAGTGTGTTGCTAAGTACTTGCTTAACATCAGTCAATAAGTGCTAAGTGAGCTGGTGTTTTTGATAAATAAGGAGGGTGTTGATTTGTATTTTTAGTTAAATTCTGAATGGGGTGTTTGTGACACATTTGGGGGTGTAAATATCACCACCCAAAAAGAAATACATTCGGGGGTGTAAATGTCTCTCCACATGTTTAAACTTATTTTTTAATATCTCACAAAAATCAATTATTTTTTTCTATGTTAGTATAAAACGGACTTCGAGAATTTTATTTCTTTCCCGTGACATGCTCCATGTATAACATTTGGCCACAAACACACAATTAACATTTTCCACTTTGATGGTTCCACAAGTTCCAAACTTAGAATTGTCATACGATAAGATACAGAGGTACCTCTGCGAAAACCAAATGGGAATGCAATAAAATAAGTTATTTATTTTTCATTAACGACTCCCGTCTCTTTCTATGAGTCTTTGGAAAAGTCAATGTGAAAATTTGGGATATACTTTTTTCGATTTTTAAAAGACTTGAAATTGACAGTGCATTAACAAAATCATATTGTTCAGAATCTTAACGTTTCAAATATATATATATATATATATATGATGTAATTAAAAGTAATTCTAGAAAGAAGCATGAGATGTTCCGAAGATGATAAATATAATTTTTACATCAGTAAAAAAAGGGGCAACGAATTACAACGAATACTCAGTCGGGCATGAGAAAGATCAATGCCTATATTCAATTGAGGGGGCACTTTTATTGTTGTATTTAAAGGACACTCTTTTTTCGTAAAATAATAATTTAAAAAAAGACACTGAAAAATTAAAGTTAATTAAGTGAATGAAATTACCCAAAATATTTCATTTATTTATTTTTCTCTAAGTACATTAATCACTACTCCTCGAGGAGCTCTGAGGTAATTAATTAGTTAAGCGTGATTCTATTTTCACTCCCAATAATACTTATTTTTATTCCCACTTCTCATTCGATCTTTGAACACCGAGCAATGACATATTATTCGGTCCTTGAGGGCCAAGTATAAGTATATTACTCAGTACTTAGAGGTCGAATAAGGCATTATTATATTTATAGTCGGCTCTCAAGTACCTAATAACAAACCCTTACTCGGTATTCAAGGACCGAATAAAAAATGTGAATGAAACCAAATATTATTAGGGGTGAAAATAGAATCACTTAATGCTTGACGATTGTTGAATTGATGAGGCCTAACTTTTACAACGACTGAGCAGACTATGTTTAACTAAATTTTTCTTAACATGCCGCATTTAAACTTTTGTAATTTACTTTTAACGTTCTTGCATTTTGAAAGAAATTCTTTATAGCTATAACTAAAAGAAAAGAAAATGAGCAAGTGAATTAGTTTAGTTCTGACATGCAATTATTTGGATGTAAAAAATAAAAAAATTCAAATAGTAGAGTAAAAGGAATAATTTAGTTGGGAAATGCACCCATTTGAACCTAAAAAATAAATACCAGTTTTTATTTCACCAAAGACGTTTAAGAAACAATTTGTTATTATTGTTCAAGGGAGAGAGACTTGCATCTTCCTTTTATGAGGAAAGAAAACTGAAAGAAAAGGTTGCCACGTTCAAGGCACGGCGTTGACTTGTGACAAAATAGTTTCTTGCCATGCATAATAATTTTGGCTTTTGATATTGAATCGCTCTAAAACTATAATAATTCTAGCTTCAAGATTGAAACTAAAATTAATTTAGATAATGTAACATCAATTTACTGATTAGTGGGTAGAATAAAATAAAATTAAAGAACTTACCTACCAACGAATTAACCAAGTGTCATATTTTAGTTATTGACTGCTATAGAATTAGTTAGGGGTGGAATTTATCATTTTCCGTATAAATTGGGGACGGTTCGGTAAATCGGTGGCGGTTATTACTATCCGTGTATTGTACCATAAAGATTATATATATATATACATTTTGATTAATTAATATTTTATAATTAATCATTTAATCTACCACAAGTGCAATACTTCCTCCAAGTGCTTTTTTATCTCAAGTTGAACGTTGTTTTTTGTTTGTAATTTTAACTTTTATCTGATTTTTGCAATTTAAGTTTGGATTATTGTAAAATTAACAGTTAACTTCTACTTTGTATTTGATTTGTAACTTTGATTTGCATTTGGTTTCTTTTAGGCAAGATCTTCAAAGCCTTCATTTCAATATATGTATGTTGATAAAAAATAGAGAGTAAATAAGATTGTATATATATCTTTTGTGTGTATCAAAAATCTTAATTATACAAAGAATGAAAATCCCATTATATAGGGATGAGAAAAGAATTATACATACAAGTAAATCAACTATACATACAAGCAAATCATGAAAGTATATACAATCTAAAAACAGGGAGGAAAGTAAGGAGAGAAAGGAGGAGGAAAACAGGGAGAAAAGTAAGGAGAGAAAAGAGGAGGAAAATATGGAGGATGTTGGTTTCTAACACCCCCCCTCAAGCTGATGGAGGCTTGAAGAGCATCCGGAGCTTGGATATAAGGAACCGAAATCTGGCAACGACATGAGGTTTGGTGAACAGGTCGGCTATCTGAAGCTCGAAAGAGATGTGAGGTAGCAAGATATGCCCTTGTTGAAAGTGCTGACGAACAAAGTGGCAGTCAACTTCAATATGCTTAGTTCGCTCATGGAAAACGTCATTGTGAGTTATTTGAATGGCACTTTTGTTGTCATAAAATAAGGGCGTTGGATCTGGTAGGGTAATGCCCATATCTTGAAGCAGCCAGCGAAGCCAAACAATTTCAGCAGAAGTATGAGCGAGAGCTCGGTATTCTGCTTCGGCACTGGAACGGGCAATAACAGTCTGTTTCTTGCTTTTCCATGAAATAAGCGAGTCGCCAAGAAAAATGCAGTACCTAGTCGTGGAACGTCGGTCAGTAATATCACCAGCCCAGTCTGAGTCTGAATATCCTTGTAACAGGGGTTGGGATGTAGATGAAAGATGCAAGCCTTGATGCAGGGTCCCTTTGATGTAACGGATGATGCGTAGAACGGCAACAAAGTGAACTGAGCGTGGAGCAGTCATGAACTGACTCACGATATGAACAACATGGCTGATGTCAGGTCGAGTGATAGTGAGATAGTTGAGACTTCCCACAAGCTGTCGATATAGAGTAGGATTAGGAAGCAAGGTGCCATCAGAAGATGAGAGTTTGACATTCATCTCAAGAGGAGTATCAGCAGTCTTGTTGTCAGTAAGGCCTGTACGTGTGATAATATTAGAGGCATACTTCACTTGAGAGAGGAAATATCCTGTTGAGGAGTGATCAACCTCAATACCAAGGAAGTAGCGTAGGAACCCCAAGTCTTTCATTTCAAAACACGAGCACAAATAGTCTTTGAGTCTACTTATACCATTCTGGTCATCGCCAGTGATGATCATATCGTCAACATAAATAAGGAGAATAACAATGCCATGCGAAGAGGAGCAAGTAAACATAGTGGGATCATGAGTGCTCTGAGAAAAACCGTGCTGCAAAATAGCTGTGGAGAATTTCTCAAACCAAGCTCGAGGCGCTTGTTTGAGACCATAGAGAGCTCGACTAAGTTTACAGACTTGTCTAGGGGTATGAGGAAGCCCAGGGGGAGGTTGCATGTAAACTTCTTCCTGAAGATCGCCATGAAGAAATGCATTCTTAACATCCATCTGATGAATGGTCCAATTTCGAATAGAGGCGACAGAGATAAGAGTGCGAACTGTGGTAATACGGGCAACCAGAGCAAAAGTTTCTTCATAATCGATCCCATACTCCTGGGTGTATCCTTTGGCAACGAGGCGAGCTTTGTACCTATCAACAAACCCATCAGCTTTAGTTTTGATTTTGTATATCCATCGACATCCAACAACTGATTTGCCAGTGGGTAGGTCCGTGAGAACCCAAGTTTTTGTTTTCTGAAGGGCATCAAGTTCCTCAGACATAGCTTGTTGCCATTGAGGATTGGCAGAAGCCTCACGGTAACAGGATGGCTCATGGAGAGATAGAAGAGCAGAGAGGTAGCATTCATAATCAGAATGCCAGACTGGTGGATGGCGGTCTCAGATTGGTCGCAGTAGAGGGCCGCCGGCCGGGGATACAAACTCAAGACAGGACGTAGAGTTGTCGGCAGGTGGACATTCAATTACAGTTTCAGGGGTAGAGGTAGGTGGTGGCATAGAAGTGGGTGAAAGGGAGATGGTTGGGACAAGCTCTGGAAATGGGTCGATGGGAGTAGAGGTTATAGTATTTGAGAGGGGATCTTTGGATAATGTGTAGTATGGTTTATGTTCCCAGAAGGTAACATGGCGGGAAATGCGAAGTCGTTTGGCAGTCGGGTCGTAACAGTGATACCCTTTTTGTTGAATCCCATACCCCTGGAAGACACACATGACATTTTTAGAAGTGAGTTTTGTTCGTTCCCGTTTTGGGAGTAACACAAAACAGGTGGATCCAAAGGTCCGAAGTTCAGAATAATTGGGTGTGGTCCCATATAAACGCTCGAAAGGAGATACGCTACTTGTGACAACGGAAGGGATACGATTGATAAGAAAGGTAGAGGTGTGAATGGCTTCTGCCCAGAAGACGGAAGGGACGGATGATGAGAGAAGGAGGGTGCGAGCTGTTTCGACAAGGTGTCTGTACTTTCTTTCTGCAACTCCATTTTGTTGAGGGGTATCTGGGCAAGATAGTTGGGGAAGGGTCCCTTGAGACTTTAGGAATTCAAGAAAGTGGTAGGATAAGTATTCTCCCCCAGAGTCAGATCTGAAAATTTTGATATTTTTTGAAAATTGGGTTTTGATCATAGTGGCGAACTCGATGTAAACTTTCAAAAAATCAGACCGAGAATGGAGTAAATAAGTCCAAGTGTATCAAGAATAATCATCAATAAAGACCACATAATATTGAGCCCCTCCCATAGAAACAACTGGGGCTTTTCCCCAGACATCAGAGTGCACAAGATCAAAAGGAGAGTGTGAAGTAGTTGTACTATTATGAAAGGGAAGAGCGAGTTGTTTAGCCAGTTTACAAGCAATACAAGAATGATCTTTGTCTAAGGTAACTGGTCCTAACAATCCTTTATTGATCATATATTGAAGGCGAGAAAAAGAAACATGACCTAATCTAGAATGCCAGGAAATAAGGGATGATGGGTTGATGGTAAGATCTGTGAGAGATCAGTTGGGGATGGATGAAATTTGTAATTTGTCTGCCATGTATAGTCGACCAACTCTATGGCCGGTCCCAACTTGTATCCCCGTCGATCAGTCCTATATAATAAAACCAGCAGCATGGAAGATGACTATTAGTCCAAGGTCACATAACTGTCCAACAGATAAAAGTTGCATAGATAGTTGAGGAACAAGAAAAACATAAGAGATGGATAAACTGTTATTAGTTATGGAGCCAATGTGACTAGCAGCAATAGTTGAGCCATTAGTTGTATGAATTAGTGTAGATGATCCCATAGGTCGAGATGGCTTGAAGTGGGTTGGATCAAAAGTCATGTGGTTTGATGCCCCAGAATCAAGAAACCACAGAGAAGAAATACCTGAGGGAGGTGAGAAGGCAGATGCAACTGTATGGTGATTCGGTGTGATCATGTTCTGAACTTCCTAAGTAGTAGGTGAGTTAAAAGAGGGACCAGTCTGATGGTTGAACGACGAACCGTTGAGTGAGGTGAACGCGGCGAATGACCTGGTGGATTTTTGTAAACTGCGCATGTACCAGGATGTGGGAGAAGGGCATTACTTAACAATGTGCCCAAATTCCTTACAATAGTTGCATTGTACCGGTTCTTCGGACGAACGGGAGGATGCTTGTTGAGGGCGCGGTGATGAAGTGGCAGTGGGTGGTTTAAAAAAGTGCTGATGTGAGTGAGGGGCCGCAATGAAGACAGATGACAGGTTCGGTGTAATGCCTTTGCGGGTTTTTTCAGTGATTAGTTCAGTCAAGGCTTCCTCAACAGAAGGAAGAGGCTTGCGGTGAAGCATAGAGGCTCTGATTGGCTAGAATTCGTCTCGGAGAGCCATAAGAAACTGAACGAGCCGTGTTTCCTCACGAAAAGTTTCCCACAAGTTCATATCAACGGTCTACTGTGGTTCCATTAGCTCAAGTTGATCCCATGTAAGGCACATGCTGGAATGAAAATCAGAGACTGTCTGGCCGGGCTGTTGTTGAAGAGATCAAATTTCCTGTTCGAGTTTGTATTTTTTGGCAAAATTAGTTTGAACATAGCGTTGTGCCAAAAAATCCCAAGCTTTCTTTGCAGTGGTGCATCGGCCGAGTTGGATACTGATGGATGGAATGACGGTATTTGCGAGCCAGGTCAAGATTTTATTGTTGTTGATTTCCCATTCCTCAAATTTGTCATCAGTTTCCTTGGGACAAGATGTTGTACCTGTGACATACTTCCAAAGCCCTTTTCCTTTTAGAAAATTTCGAAAAAGCATGGACCAATGATGATAATTATGTTCATCAAGTTTTACAGTAATAGAAATTTCAGATGTAGTCATAATAAAAAATAATAATAAAATAAAAAGAAAAAAGAGGCAAGGAAATTAAGTACAGGTGACTTGAGATAGATGAGATGGAAAGCAAGTTTTTTTTCAACAGTAACTTAACGGATGTAGTTAACGGCGCTAACGGCGTCAGTGAACAGTACTAACGCCGTTAGCTAACAAGGTTAGTTAACAGTTCTAACGGCGTCAGTGAACAGTCGCCGGCGCGTGGATCGGCGCCGGAGCTGGAATTCACTCACCGGCGCATGAGGGCGCGTTAGGGCGAGTTTCGGGATGCTTTTGACGGTGTCGGAATCGTCTTGTTACGACGATGACAGTGGTGGTGAGCGACGGTGTTTTGGAGGCGGTTTGGATAGTTTTCGAGAATAATGAAAAGATTTGAGTAAGGTTTAGATTGGTGTTTATGAAGTTTGAGCAATGGAGGATAGCAGAGAAGTGGGCAGTGGGTTGGCAATGGTGGAAGATGAAGTAGCAAGGATTTAAACCTCCTTTGATACCATGATAAAAAATAGAGAGTAAATAAGATTGTATATATATATCTTTTGTGTGTATCAAAAATCTTAATTATACAAAGAATGAAAATCCCATTATATAGGGATGAGAAAAGAATTATACATACAAGTAAATCAACTATACATACAAGCAAATCATGACAGTATAGACAATCTAAAAACAGGGAGGAAAGTAAGGAGAGAAAGGAGGAGGAAAACAGGGAGAAAAGTAAGGAGAGAAAAGAGGAGGAAAACATGGAGAAAAGTAAGGAGAGAAAAGAGGAGGAAAATATGGAGGATGTTGGTTTCTAACATATGTCACTGAATTGGGTTAATTTGCTGTGTATGTTTATACATGGCAAGCCTTCAAAGTGGGGGTGTTTATGGCTACTTCTAAGCTTTCAATATAACATCAGTAGGTGTAGGTTCATGGCTGCTTCTTTGCTATCAAGATATGTTTGATTTTAATTACGGTGTGATATTATGTAGCATACCATTTATTATATGGAACCAACTAATTATCTCACTAAACTCGGGTTAGGGGTGCGCATCAGTTCGAAACCAATATATTTATTACAATCCACCAACTAATACAATCCAACCTGATTTTATATTTTAAAATCCAATCCAATTTGACTTTGTTTCAAAATCCAATCCAATTTGACATTTAGATTGGATTGGTTTGAAACCAATGTCTTTTGTTTAAGGGTTATATAAAGTTTCAATAACATTCAAAACAAATCCAATGAACTGTTAGCATTGGATGCTATTAAGCATTGGATCCTATTAGCATTGGATGCTATTAAGCATTCTATCTCATTAACATAGGGATTCCATTAGAGACATCATCATAAGTAGAAGACAACATCATAGTTAATGCCCTAGGATTCTCCTTTAATGTCTTGTATTGTCTTTCTCTAATTGTATATATATATCTTAATTTTATGTGTAATATTCATATCAAGAAATATATAAGAATTTTCATTCTCTCTCTCTCTAGAGTTATATTCTCTCTCTCTCTCTCCATTCTCTATCTCTATAAGAGATTTGACTTGGTATCAAAGGTATTAGATCCGTTATTTGGGTTTTATTGGCTTCGTCTACAAACGACCATCACCTTCGTACTCTCATTTTTGTCATTTAAAGAGTTTTGTTCGTTCGTTAATTTTACTCGAACAATCTCCAAAAATCACCAAACAAATATCAAACGATTCCTCTCTTTCAGAGAATCAATCCAGAGTTTGAATCATCAATTTTTGCCAATCTACGTTTTTTCACGCGCCTCCGTTGTTCCGTCGTCCAGAGAATCAAAAGTTTTCGGTATTTTTTTTGACCTCCTGAAGTTTTTGTTATTCTCAATTTGGTCCACATAAATTTCTGGTTTTTTACAGTTTGGTCCAGATAAGTTCCTGTCTTTCCTGAAGTTTCTGTTATTCTCAATTTGGTCCACACAAGTTTCTATTTTTACAGTTTGGTCCAGATAAGTTCCTGTCTTTCCTGCCTTTGCATTTTGACCCCCTGAAGTTTCTGTTATCCTCAATTTGGTCCACACAAGTTTCTGTTTTTACAATTTGGTCCAGATAAGTTCCTGTCTTTGCATTTTGACCCCCTAAAGTTCCTGTCTTTGGCATTTTGATCCAGAAATATTTTTTTTTTACATTTTCCCTAGAAGTTCCTGTTGAGCCCCAAATATTCCTAACTTTTGCAAATTAATCCGAAAATCTTAAGTTATCATGAGTGACACACAGATCCAAAAGGTTGAGGCGTCAGTTCGAAGTTCAGAAGAGGGGTCCTTTGGAGGTACGTGACTCAATGGTACTAATTTTCGTACCTGGAAGAAAATAATGTCGGTTTTTCTTCGAGGAATACATAAGATGGGGCATGTAACTGGAGCAACCAAGGCTCCTAGCAACAAAGATATTGAGGAATTTACGAAGTGGGAAGATGATGATGGGTACGTAATGTCAGTGTTGTTCAAAGCAATGACTGATGATGTATTACAGATGGTAGAGGAGTGTGAAACCTCTGAAGCCATATGGAATACGTTGGGGGACCTGTACACCAATGAATCTGACTTCATACAGGTTCACGAATTAATGTGGAAAGCTGCTGGGATGCGACAGAATGGACAACCAGTATCGGTGTTCTTTACTAAACTAAAAAATGTTTGGACATAAATTGATCAGAAACGTCCTTGAACACTCAAGCATCCCGAGTGCATTGCGTGGTGACAAAAGGAAAAAGAACTTGAGAGGGTTCATGCCTTCCTAGGGGGACTCGATGCTAAACATGGAAGTGCTAAAGGAGAGTTGCTTCGCATGTCCGAACCTCCCAGCCTGACTGCAGTGTTTGCCTATATTCGCAAGGATGAGTCCCAGCAAGACAGTCTCCAACGGGCACATGTTGAAGTCTCTAGCCTGGCTATCCAATCTAAGCAACCAGTACCTTACTGTCAACAACAAGGTTCAAATTTACTTCATCAGCAACGCCCACCATCAAGTTCAAATCGTCCAAAGTGTACCTACTGTAATGAATTGGGACATGTTCGAGCAACTTGTTGGAAGCTGAATCCACATCTTAGACCTCAAAAGCAAAGTTATCATAACAAAGGGAAAGTAGCTATTGTTCACTTGGTTCCAGAACTAGATTTTTATGGAATAACTGGACAGGACCATCATACGCCAACAAGAACTACTCCAAATGCATCTATAGCTGGTCGAGGTAAAATGGGTATGACATTAAAAGTTTCTCATTTTGTTAATTCTGATACTTGGATTATTGATTCTGGTGCATCTGATCATATGACTTATGATAAATCCTTTTTTAGTGGATTATCTCCCCCACCAGTATCCTGTGTTACTAATGCAAATGGTAAGGCTTTTCTTGTATTAGGAATAGGATCAGTTCGTATTCCCCGACTTTAGAACTTCACCATGTTCTATATGTTCCTGCCTTATCCCATCACTTATTGTCTGTTTCTCAATTAAATACCGACTCTAAATGCTTTGTGATTTTTTATCCCATGTATGTCCTTTTTCAGGATCTTCTAACTAGGGAGGTAATTGGAAGGGGGTATCTGAGGGGCAGATTGTTTCACCTAGATCGAATGTATGCTGGGGAGAGACTAGGAGCACCGTCCCGCACTGCTTTGACTTCGAATTCTGAAAAATTGTGTGAGGTTTGGTTATGGCATCGCCGTCTAGGACATCCGTCTTTCAATGTTATGAGAAAAACTATGCCTACTTTGTTTATTGGTATTGACGAATCTGTTTTGCGGTGTGAAACTTGTGTTATTGCTAAAAGTCATCGTGCTACTTATTCTCCCAGTATTTCTAATAAAAGTACTATCCCTTTTGAGTTGATTCATTCTGATGTCTGGGGTCCCTCTAAAGAGTCCACTATTTCTGGTATGCGGTATTTTGTGTTATTTATTGATGATTGTACGAGACTGTCATGAGTAATTCTTCTTAAAACTAAAGATGAAGTCTTTCCAACTTTTCAAGCTTTTCACAATCTAATTCACACACAGTATAATAGCACCATAAAAATCCTTCGGTTTGATAATGGGGGGGGGAGTATATCAATAATGCCTTTAGTGAATTTCTCCAAATACATGGCATTGTTCACCAAACTACGTGTCCACAAACACCCGAACAAAATGGAGTTTCTGAAAGAAAAAATCGTTACCTACTTGATATGGCTCGTGCACTTCTTTTTGGCTCTCATATGCCTAAATACCTTTGGGGTGATGCTGTACAAGCTTCCTCTTACCTCATTAATCGTCTTCCTTCCAGTGTACTCCAGGGAAAACTTCCACTTGAGATACTTGCATCTCATAGGCCATTACCTTCACTTCATAATCTTCCAGCTCGTCTATTTGGCTGCATTGTATTTGTCCATGTTCCTAAAAATCAACGGTCCAAGTTAGATGCTCGAGCAATTAAGTGTGTTTTTGTTGGTTATGGGCGATCTCAAAAAGGGTACAAGTGTTACTATCCACCTACAAAAAAGTATTATGTCACAATGGATGTCACTTTCTTCGAAGACATGAGTTATTTCTCCTCACCATCCTCTACTCTTCAGGGGGAGCATTTATATTTTGAAGAGTCGTCTCGTAGTGAGGAGGATGAAAATCCACAGGAAGAGGATATACAGACAGTTCCAATTCAGACACATGAAGTTCAAATCATATCTGTCCCCTCCATTATCGATCATACCCTCGATCCACAACTCCCTGGCACTGAAGATCACTCATTTGAGGTATGTTCCCCTAATAGTAATGAGTTTAATGCATTACCAAATCGGTCAACCAGGGGTCAACCACCAAAAAGATATGAACCTACCCTCCATGCAAAATCAAAATATCCAGTTGCAAATTATATCTCCACTGACAGATTATCTAAGTCATATGAGTCATTTGTGAATCAAATATCTACTGTATCAGTTCCTAACAAAGTGTAGGATGCCTTGAGAGATCCAAAGTGGAAAAAGGCAATGGATGAAGAGATGGAGGTGTTGCAGAAAAATAATACTTGGCAACTTGTTTCCCCACTACAAGGCAAAAAGGTTGTAGGTTATCGTTGGATTTTTGCAGTGAAGCATAATACAGATGGATCTGTGAATCGGTATAAAGCACGTCTAGTAGCTCAAGGATTTACTCAAACGTATGGAATAGACTACGATGAGACATTTGCACCGGTTGCAAAAATGAATAATATTCGGGTCCTACTATCACTTGCGGCAAGTTTTAATTGGCCTCTACAACAGTTTGATGTCAAAAATGCATTTCTTCATGGAGAGTTAGCTGAGGAAGTTTACATGGCTCTCCCACCTGGGTATGTGGCAGCTTCTCCTGGTAATTTTATCTGTAAATTGGAAAAATCATTATACGGGCTCAAACAATCACCTCGTGCATGGTTTGGACATTTATCCCAGTTCATGAAGAAGGTGGGTTATAGACAGAGTAGCTCAGACCATACTTTATTTATCAAGCACCAACAAGGGAAGGTAATTGCTCTAATCATTTATGTTGATGATATGGTAATCACTGGTGATGATACAGTTGAGATTGATAGACTTAAAAAGGGGTTGGCCTCAGAGTTTAAAATGAAGGACTTGGGCGAACTTAAGTATTTCTTAGGGATTGAAGTAGCAAGGGGGAGTGAAGGAATCTATTTGTGTCAAAGGAAGTACATTCTTGATCTATTGGCTGAAACTGGCATGTTAGACTCCAAACTTGTTGACACCCCTATTGAGCAAAATCATTGCTTAGCAGAGTATCTAGACCAAATACCGACTGATAGAGTTCGCTATCAGAGACTAGTTGGGCGCTTAATTTACTTAGCTCATACTAGACCAGATGTAGCTTATGCCGTGAGTGTGGTGAGTCAATTCATGCATAATCCAAGTGAGAGTCACATGGATGGTGTGAACAGAATTTTGAGATACTTGAAGTCATCTCCAGGAAGAGGGGTGCTATTTTCTAAACACAGTTGTTGACTTGATAGTCACTAATCTTTTTTTGATAATAACAATAAAATAATGTAACAACCCATTTCTTCGTTCCACGCGTATCGAGTTCCTTAATCGAATTTAGTCAAATTCGAGCCTCGGGAGATGAAATTGTGTTCCGAAGGGGCCGTTGTGACTCAAAGGCCTTCAATAAGTTGTATTAGTATATTTAAGTGTGTTAGAATGACCACAAGTCATTTCGGATGAATCGAGTAAGAAATTGGCTCGTAGATCACAAGTTTCGATCCTACGCGATTCATAATTTTTACCCGACTTTGGAAGACCATAACTTCTTCATCCGAACTCCAAATGAGTTCCCATTTTTGGCCACGTCTTCATCTAAATTCCCTCTACAACTTTTGTGTTTTGGCCGAGACCCAATTCCAACTCCTTGATGCCCAAAAGTGGGTGCGAAGTCGAGCTATTGACCAAAAATTGAAGGAGGCAGAAAATTAAGCTAGGGAGTCGGCTCCATGGAAGTGAGGAGAGTCGACTCCATCATGAACAGTAGGGAGTCGACTCCATGAGTAGCAGGGAGTCGGCTACATCGGGCTGGCGAGATTTTTTATATATTTCTTTTTCTCCTTTCCTTCTCATTTCGTCACCCAACCTTGAGAGTTCTTAGAGAGAGAGTGGGGAGCTATTTGAAGGGGTTTGTGGTGCTTTCACATACACACCTTAATCACACAAACCCACACCAAACAAAACATCATCATCATCTTCATCATCATCTTCTCCACACTCCTCCACCATTTCTACGGTTTTTGGGAGAAATTTAGGGGTTTTCGTGTATGTACGATTCCGGCTCGATTCTTCTGCAATACTTCGAGGGATTGACCCTCCTAAGGTGGCAACACTAGTATTTCAACTTCTTTTTCAATCTATTGTATCTATTATATACCAAACCTATCATAACCTTGTTAGAGTGATATACTAAAAGCCATAATTTTCTTGTTGGTTTGGATATGTTATAAACTTGGTTTTGCTATTTTAATGAGAATCTGTATGGGCAATGGTTGCATTGTATTATTTATTTAAATATTGTGCATGTGTGTCTTTTATTCCATATAGTGACGATTTGGCGTGTAGAGTATAGCTTACACACAGAAGATCTTATCATCGGTTCTTGTGGAATATAAGTTTAATAGTTCACAGTCTTAGATGGAATTGGACACCCATCGGTAGGATTGTAGCACAAGTTTTAGTAGTTTATCTTAACTACAGGAAACGGTATAGTTTTAACTCGTTGTGCTAGTACACTTTGTGTGTATTGAATAGGACCACTTTGGGTTAATTGTTTTTATACTGACTATATAAAACAATTTAAAATTCCATGGTTATTATGATTACTTATGCTCTTAATCTTGAAATAATTAATAGACATACATATGTAGTGTTTGTTGTTTTGACTCATTAAAAGTGAGATTCATTTATGGATCAATTATCTTTGTGAATTGGATGACGATACTATTTATATGATGAATATTAATTATTGACGGAATCCACGTCCTGGTATAGGGATTGATGATAGCCCCTTGAGAAGCTTATAAGTTTTGATCATGTCAAACCCTGCAGGTGGATTATGTTAATCCAACATGTCAAATAAGTTAAGTGGTAGGCTCAATGATTAAGAAGTCATTTAAATATAGTTGTCAGTAATTTAATTTAAATGATGGTTATCTGTAATCTTAACGTGGGGAGAATAATAAGTATTTAATAATAAGGAGCTCGAAATATAATTTTGAGATAAGGACGGGAGTGGAATTATAATTCTTTAGTGGTGTGAATTATAATTTATGGAAGGAACTAATTCATAGTGGAATAAGGATTCCAACTTTCCATAGGAAGCACAAATACTTATTTCTCCTTAAGGTCCCTATCGTAGCCATATATATACGCCAGCCTTGTCTCTTCTCAAGATAACAATAATTATCATGAGTTAGGGTTTGTTCTATTGAGAGAGGAGAAAATCTTGGTGATACCGTAGCCCACACTCGGTGCAAGATTTGATGGCGGAAGGAATACGATAGATCTTTAGGTTTTTCGGCACAACAGTCGTAAATCAATCGTAACTTTTGATCCCACCGTTGGATCGGGCTCATTTTTGGATATGTCTTTCGGAACGCAAAGTTACTATAATGCGCATAAAATCAGGATGATCAGAGGTCGTTTTGATGGCAAAAACAATCAATTTTCGCAGCCCAGCGAGAATTAAAAAAATCTGACCAAATTGTAATCTAATGCTTTCAAACCCTAGTCTCCTCATATGGATCCTCTACATGATCCACAAAGGTGAAATATCTTTATTCTTATAGGGTTTTAGCAAAAAAAAATTTTGTTCAATCTATACGCAATATCAAACGATCCTGTATTTATGTCTCCATCAATTGGTATCAGATGGATTGGTTTTCTTTGATACTGCGTACGGATTGAACTACCCATGTTGTCCAGTTAAATCTATTTATGCATGTTGTTGTTGGATAGAACGTAGAACTCGCTAACCCTTGTTTTGCAGTGTTCTTGTCCCGCTATTATGGTCACATAATTATGTTTTATGTGATTGGATCCCACGATATTTTTATTCGTGGTTAATTTTAATGTGCATGATGATTTGGGTTTTATTCATGGTTGTAAATTAAATTTAGATCAGATTTGTGAACTCCTTAAAAGGAGGCATAGGATCTATGTAATTTTATTTACAGTTTAGATGTAATAGTTTATGTGTGAACTCCTTAAATGGAGGCATATGACCTTTGTATCTAAGATTGCAGTTTCTTTAACGAAGAACGTTGAAGAAGACGTGTCCACCAAGGTTGATTCCCGACATAGTCAGTGAAGTGGCGACGTAGGTCGTGACAGGTTTTTCAACAGACTAGGGATGATGAAGCTTAGACCATAATAGCAGGGATTTAATTATTCTTATTATTGAATGGTTTAATGCTTGTGTGATTGTGTGTTGGTCATATGTGTTTAATTATTAGGTTTCCTTATAATTTTGGACAATATGGATATATGACCATACCTAGATCACCTTTTATTTTATATTTAATTCTTGTCAAATTAAAAAAGGGTATATAAATATAAATTTGCGTAATTGAAAAATATAAGTTTTTTTTTTTAAAAAAGTAGCAAGATAATTTTACTGCACATATCTTTTATATTTCATACCCTTGTATTTTAGTTGACTAGAATTTAATATAAAATTTTCTTAACCCTCAGAAAATAATGTTTTAAATACTAAGTGGGTGAGGGATTTTTTCACATAAAAATCCCACGGTCTCCATCATTGGTTTGTAGATGATGTAATTTATTCTTCGTGTGTGTTATAGTGCTCACCTCCATATCGGAAAGAATAGATTGCGGAATCATTGTACAAATTTCACTGATTGATAATTTTAAATGATGTGATTTATTTTTCGTGTGGGTTTTAGTGCTCACCTCCATATCGGAAAGAATAAATTGCAGAATCATTGGACTAAATTAAATGATGGTATACACTTAGATATAAATAATAGTATGCTCTCCAACCGAGTCTCTACTATTATTTGTATGACCAAAGGAAGTTAGCTATTTAAATTTAACTTGACAATAAAAGATTTTTTAGATAGTATATTATACTTGAGAATAAAAGATTGTCTAGATAGTATGTATTGCTTGAGGATAAAGGATTGTCTAGATAGTAAAATTTAATAGGTTTACATCTGTCTTAGAAATAATGAATAATAGACGACTTCACTAACGGGGCATATTGTTCAAAGTCTTAGGCTGCTGGCGAACACTTTTTGAAATGGCAGAGGGTACCATATTTAAAATATGTGTTCAAAGTTATTATTGTCCATCATAATTTGTATGTGATTCTCAAGTTTTAAAATGGCAAACTCTTTCGATCCACTTTTAATCATTCTCAATTAAAACAAATTGATTGGACCTAATTATATTGACTAAAAACGGAACTCCT
The DNA here is from genome assembly GCA_021464415.1 of Lonicera japonica. Lineage (NCBI taxonomy): Eukaryota > Viridiplantae > Streptophyta > Magnoliopsida > Dipsacales > Caprifoliaceae > Lonicera > Lonicera japonica. Next base: position 10,050,341 of record CM038465.1, read on the forward strand.
TGGTAAGTTGGCTAGTACTCTAGTGGCTGAGAAAACTTCAACTTCTATGCCTAAAAGCAAGAAAGGAAGAAAAAGAATGCATAAGATGCAATCCCACAAGGAGCAGTGCGTGCAGCAGTCGCTGAACCTCTAGGAGGAGTGAAAAAGCCTATGGGCTAGTATTTTCACTGTCAGTAGAAAGTGCATTTGAAGAAAGATTGTCCCTGTTTCCTAAACCGTTATAACAACATATGTAAATTTCATCTATTTGTTGTTGTATCTTGTTTACTGGTCTGATCTACCAGTACCTGGTGTGTAGATTCGGGAGCCATTAATCATGTCTGCAATACTTTACAGGGGTTCCAGGAAACCAGACAACTTAAAAATAGAGAAAATTTACATATGGGCAGCTACGAATGTGGCAACAGTTGCAGTAGAAGATATTTATCTTCAGTCTAGTCAGAATAGGATATTAATGATTGAGAAATATCTATATGTATCTTCCATTAGAAGGAATTTGATTTCTATTTCTAGATTGGTTGAGGACAAATATTTTATTTATTTTAATGATAAATCAGTTATCATTAGAAAAAAATAAATAGTTTGTTTGTTCTGGTACATTGTGATTGATCTTTACATTATTAAATCCTGACTTGTCAGTACTACAATTGAGTGAATTGAATAGCATTAATAGTTTACCAATTAAGAGAAAGGAACCTTCAAAATGAACCAAATATTTTTTAGCACTTACGCCTTGGTCATATTAATCTAAAAAGAATTCAAAAACTAGTCGAAAATGGGCAATTAGGTTCATTGGAAGTGGAGGCACTTCCAGTTTGTGAATCCTGTTTAGAAAGTAAAATGACTAAGAGATCATTCTCGGCAAAAGGCTATAGCGCTAAAGAATAGTTAAAACTGGTTCACTCTGATTTGTATGGTCACATGAATGTCCAGACTAGAGGAGGCTTTGAGTAATTCATCACATTTGTAGATGATTATTTAAAGTATAGATACATTTACTTAATGCGACGTAAGTCTGAAATCTTTGAGAAATTCAAAGAATTCAAGACAGAAACGGAGAAGGCGTCTAGGAAAATGTATCAAGTCACTACGATCAGATCATGGTGGTGAATACCTCTTGGGATAGTTCAAGGAATACTTATTAGAGAATGGCATTGCATCCCAGTTGTCTGCACCGAGGATGCCACAACATGATGGTGTAGCAGAAAGAAGGAATAAGACTCTTATAGAAATGGTAAAATCTATGACGAGTTATTCAGACCTACCTGATTCTTTTTGGGGATATGCTTTAAAAATAGCTGTATATATTCTGAACTTGGTACCATCAAAGTCAGTACCTACTATACCCATAGAATTGCGGACTGGGCGTAAGCCTAGTCTGCGGCATATTCGGGTATGGGGTAGTCCAGCACATGTGCTGAAAGGTAATGAGGATTTGTTGGAATCAAGAATAGAAGTGTATTTCTTTGTTACGTATCCAAAATGAATCAATGGTGGTTTATTTTATAATCCTCGAGAATTTAAGGTTATTGTTATCAATGCCAGATTCTTAGAAGAGGATTATATCATAGACCATAAGCCCAGAAGTAATGTTGTTGTAGTGGAAATAAGAGGAGAGAAAAACAGGGCACAATTCGTCTATACCTTTAGAACAAGAGGAAATACCACAGTAAATGGATATCGACATTCCATTACCTAGTCGTAGTGGGAAGATTGCCGATACTTGTGCACATCTTGAACAAATCACTAATACGTAGGTTTTTGAACCAGCACAACGTGTGGATAGTGAGTTAGTATGTTCAATATTTGCACAATGTACACAAACACAAGTAGTGCCTTGTTGTAGTGGGAGGGTTGTTCATTAATCTGGTCGTTTTATGTTCTTGGGAGAGTCTTATGACAAGGTCCCTGATGAATAAGAAACGAACCATTTTTAACTATAATGAAGTACTTCAAGATAAAGATACAGAAAATGGCAAAGGGTTATGAAATCTGAAATAGAGTCCATGTACTCTAACAAAGTCTGGGATCTTATAAAACCACCCGAAGGGATAAAACCTATAGGATGCAAGTGGGTATATAAGAGATAGAGAGGATTAGACGGGCTTAAATAAAGGCTTGTTACTAAAAGGGATCACTCAGAAATAAGGGGATCGATTATGATGAAACCTTTTTGCCGGTAGCCATGGCAAAGTCTATTCAGATTCTCTTATCCATTGCGGCTCATCTTAATTACGAGATTTGGCAAGTGGATGTCAAGACAGATTTTCTTAATAGAAGTCTTGATAAAAGCATCTATGATGCAACCAGAAGGATTCATAGCAAAGGGCCAAGAGCACATGTTGTGTAACTTGAAGAAGCCCATTTATAGGCTTAAGCAAGTGTCTAGATCTTGGAACATCTGTTTTGACCATGAAATCAATTTTTTTGGTTTTGATCAATGTTCAGATGAGTCTTGTGTGTACAAAAGGCGCAGCCGAAGCGCGGTGGTATTCTAGGTATTGTATATGGATAATATCTTACTTATTGGAAGCGATACGTGAATATTATCTTCAGTGAGGGTATGGTTAACAAGTCAGTTCGATATGAAGGGCTTATGAGAAGCCAGTCACATCCTTGGTATTAAGCTTATGCGAGATTGGAAAAATAGGATGTTAGGCTTATCCAAAGTACTTACGTCGATACAATTCTTGCCAGAGTTAGTATACAAGATTCCAAGAAAGGGTTTCTTTTTTTTTTTAGGTATGGAATCACTCTATCCAAGATCAATGTCATAAGACACATGATGAGATAGAGAAGATAAGGGGAGTTCCTTATGCTTCGGCAGTGGGAAGCCTCATGTATGCTATATTGTGTACTAGACCAGACATTTGCTTTACCATTGATATGGTTAGCAGATATCAGTCTAATCCAGGGAAAGAACACTGGATTGTGGTAAAACATATACTTAAGTACCTTAACAGGATTCAAGTTTTTATGTTGGTTTACCAGACAAACAGTCTAGTACCTGTTGGATACACAGACAAGGATTTTTAGTCAGAAGTTAGAATTCCAGAAAGTCAACTTCAGGTTATGTGTTTACTCTAAGAGGTGAAGTCATTGGTTGGAGGAGTATCAAGCAGTCAGGCATTGTTGACTCCACCATGAAAGCTGAATATGTGGCTGCTTTAAAAGCAGCTAAGGCAACGGTTTGGCTCAGGAACTTCCATATGAATCTAGATGTGGCACCTTCAGCGTTATAAGCTATTTCACTTTATTTTGATAATAGTAAAACGGTTGCGAACTCGAAAGAGCCGATGATTCATAAGAAGGGAAAACACATAGAGTGTTCACGTTGAGGGAATGGGAGTGAGATGCATAGCTACATGGCTTTGAGTCTAAGTGGGAGATTGTTAGAGTGATATACTAAAAGCCATAATTTTATTGTTGGTTTGGATATGTTATAAACTTGGTTTTGCTATTTTAATGAGAATCTGTATGGGCAATGGTTGCATTGTATTATTTATTTAAATATTGTGCATGTGTGTCTTTTATTCCATATAGTGATGATTTAGCGTGTAGAGTATAGCTTACACACAGAAGATCTTATCATCCGTTCTTGTGGAATATAAGTTTAATGGTTCACAGTCTTAGATGGAATTGGACACCCATCGGTAGGATTGTAGCACAAGTTTTAGTAGTTTATCTTAACTACATGAAACGGTATAGTTTTAACTCGTTGTGCTAGTACACTTTGTGTGTATTGAATAGGACCACTTTGGGTTAATTGTTTTTATACTAACTATATAAAACAATTTAAAATCCCATGGTTATTATGATTACTTATGCTCTTAATCTTGAAATAATTAATAGACATAGATATGTAGTGTTTGTTGTTTTGACTCATTAAAAGTGAGATTCATTTATGGATCAATTATCTTTGTGAATTGGATGACGATACTATATATATGATGAATATTAATTATTGACGGAATCCACGTCCTGGTATAGGGATTGATGATAGCCCCTTGAGAAGCTTATAAGTTTTGATCATGTCAAACCCTGCAGGTGGATTATGTTAATCCAACATGTCAAATAAGTTAAGTGGTAGGCTCAAGGATTAAGAAGTCATTTAAATATAGTTGTCAGTAATTTAATTTAAATGATAGTTATCTGTAATCTTAACGTGGGGAGAATAATAAGTATTTAATAATAAGGAGCTCGAAATATAATTTTGAGATAAGGACGGGAGTGCAATTATAATTCTTTAGTGGTGTGAATTATAATTTATGGAATGAACAAATTCATAGTGGAATTAGGATTCCAACTTTCCATAGGAAGCCCAAATACTTATTTCTCCTTAAGGTCCCTATCGTAGCCATATATATACGCCAGCCTTGTCTCTTCTCAAGATAACAATAATTCTCATGAGTTAGGGTTTGTTCTATTGAGAGAGGAGAAAATCTTGGTGATACCGTAGCCCACACTCGGTGCAAGATTTGATGGCGGAAGGAATACAATAGAAGATCTTTAGGTTTTTCGGCACAGCAGTCGTAAATCAATCGTAACTTTTGATCCCACCGTTGGATCGGGCTGATTTTTGGATATGTCGTTCGAAACGCAAAGTTACTTTTATTTCGCAAAACATCGGGACGATCAGAGGTCGTTTCGATGGCAAAAATAATCGATTTTCGCAATCCAGCGAGAATTAAAAAAATCTGACCAAATTGTAATCTAATGCTTTCAAACCCTAGTCTCCTCATATGGATCCTCTACATGATCCACAAAGGTGAAATATCTTTATTCTTATAGGGTTTTAGCAAAAAAAAATTTGTTCAATCTATACGCAATATCAAACGATCCTGTATTTATGTCTCCATCAAACCTAGGGTTTCTACTCAAAATATATACTCATGGGGCTTATGGGGTAATTTATCCGATTTAATTGATTGAGTTTAACATATTATGATTATAAATTACTGTCTTGACATGAAACCCCAATTTTTATGTTATTTATGGTAAGATTCATATGAAACCCTTACGTACAGGTACTAGGGTGAACCAAATGATATGATACGCATACATATGAGTGTATACTTGAACTTAAAAGTATTTTTAGGATAAGATTTCATATATGGGTGGTATTCGCGTTGTGTTTGAGCTATTGGACCATCTCTATGAGATTATTAATTACTTAGCCAGTCCGTAAGTATGTTGGGCAGTGGATATGCCTATTTTGGAATGTAAAAAGGTATTTTTACCTTAGGGAAAGGTTATATGGGATCTATATGCTATATAAACTCTGATTTCATTTACCTAGTGCCAGGTGGTGGCGATCCCACTATACCTTCCAATTTCTAGTGTTTCTTTCTTTAAACTATCAGTTGACGGACTTGGCTAACATATTTATGCACAATGAGGATACCACCACAATTTTCAGATACATATGCATGCGTATGAATATTTTTGGAAACATCCTAGTCTTATGTATATATATACATATCCTTATTGCTTATACACGGTTGAGAGAGGTATTATATGGTACTTTGAAATGATATATAATTTGTACTTGGGATTTTTCTTGGATTTCTATATCGGTTAGCCACGCCGTTCGTACCAGATAGATGGTGATTACCGGTAGCGTATAGCCTTGGTGGCTACGTGAGTATTATTGTAGCATGCGCCTTTATGGCGGCGTGAGGTAGCGTATGCTTGTGTGGCTGCGTGAGGTAGCGTCTAGGTGGACCTGGTAGGTGGTCCCTGCCTTGGGCAGAAGAAACCGAGTTGCCGGCTATCTCTATGCACAGTAAATGTATAAAAATCCTAGACGTGAGTTTACATATGATGTGACATGATGATAGATCTGGTCGCGGTGTTGTGGCATCTTTTATACAGATTCGAGCTATAGATTATTACTGTTTCATACTTACAGTTTTATAAATATATAAATGTATCTTGGAGATACATGTTTTTACACGAGATACAGAAAAGCCCGATAAACCTATGTTCTATCTATTTTATTATGATTTGGGGACTGGGATGGCATCTATATGCATTTCACGAAATGTTTTCAGTGCATTGGCTGCTTCACTAATATATTTATATACATACCTATAGTCGTACATACATAAAGGAATGTATATTATATAGAGGAGATTTATTACACAGAAGCAGCATATAATCTAACCTTACTTTCATTATATTGCATTGCATGGCATGCTCGTTTTTCTAACCTATTTTCTTATATAGAAACCTTATAGTTCCCACTGAGCCCGTTTGGCTCACTCCCATTTTCCAAATAGTTTTGCAGGTGTTTCTCGGGGACGGTACGCTTATGGATCCTTAGTTAGCTCTGATGGCCGGTTACCAAAGTCAGTAGGAAGAGACTTGTATTATATACCCTAATTTATTATCTATTGTATAATGGACTTCCATTTGTATAATTTCTATGTGATTGAGACCTCGATAGAGGCATTGTACATACACATTTTTACATAAATGTGGAGTATTGATTGTAAATGGATTTATTTATATATTATGACAGATTTTGGTTTACCATATGAATAAACTCCACATGCCGGATTTTCTTTTAAAATGACTTTATTACTTGAACATGTTTTTGGTGTAAAGTCTTAAATTTTGATACTTCTTACCCGTCGTCGCGTACGACTCCGTGGCTAACCGGGCCCCAGAGGTATAATCCTCTAAACGGGGTTTCGTGGCGTCACAAATAAACTATGTGTAATTTAACTTAGTTGATGTTTGAAGTGATAGCCACTATAATTGATCATACATGGATTTAACCAAAAAGCCGGAATGAAGATCATCCATCTACAAGCATTGCACACCTCTATCAATACACCTTCAATGGCATTTTAGTACAAAAGCCAAAGAAGAATAGAAACGAAGAAAATCAAGCATCACGAAGACTCGAAGCGTTTATAATATGAGTGAGTGCTTAGATTTTATGTAATAGATATCATTGATCATTCATATAGCTCATACAATGATTTAACCATGACAAGATTGACCAAAACTAGTTTTACCTTTAAAAACATAGTTTACCGAAAACTAGTATTCTTTAAAAATTCTCTATAAATTTGTATGAATTATTTTTGATACAAAAACTATACTAGAACTCTTAGATACCTATATTTTAACTTCACCAAGCTTCAAAATTGATTTTAGAGCTAAAATACAAAAGTGTGAAAAATTGGATTTTTGGCAAAACTGGCCTCAGACCAGTGGACTCCATCAGTCGACTGATGGGCTATGCTCAGTCGACTGATGGCCACTCAGTCGACTGATGAGCCTTGCTCAGTCGACTAATGGCCCAGAAACTAGCCATTGGACTTTAGACTTTTATCACTTTTTGCCCATAACTTTCTCTTCCCCTTTCAAACGGCTATAATCTTTTATGCCCTATATATATGATGTTTTGAAGACATTTTAATACAGTTGAATGATCATAAAAACCCATATTTGATATATTCACATTATTCAAGTTTGAAAGCTAAGGCATTGATCAATCTTCTCATTCTTTAAGCTTATATTCTTTGATCAATCTTGATATCTCTTAGTGTGAGCTTCATTTGTATTTTGTTATACACAAGAGAGCTATTGTACATTGGTGTTAGCCACCAAAACTTATTCAAATCATAATTGTGAGAGGTGTATCTCATAGAATTAGCAAGAGAGATTTCTTGTGAAAGTATTGAAGGTGTTTTCAATACTTGTGAGAGTGTGTGATAAGAATACACTTGTAGAGGTTTGATCTTCACCCGGAAGGAGATCGGTTATAGTGAAAATTCTCGGGGAACTAACCGAGCGCGGAGTAGGGGGAAAAAGCCGAACCGTGTGGACAAAAAAATCTTCGACTTTGATCGGTTCTATCTTTCTATCTCTTGCTCTATTATATTGTGTTATTTGTTCATTACGCTTGGAATTATCTTTGTTGTTGATTACTTGTTAAATATAGACATAATATTTTCAAATTGATTTTAAAAATATGATTAAGTTTTAAAATCCCTATTCACCCCCCCCCCTCTAGGATATTTTCCGCCCTACAATTGGTATCAGAGGTTGTACTCTTGTTTTGATGTAACAATCTTAGAGTTTACGATCATGTCTATTTATCAAGGAACCGGAATCAACGAAGGTTGTTCCACCACTAGACCACCTCTAGTTGATGGCAAGAATTATAGTTATTGGAAAAGTCGTATGTGTACTTTTCTTCAAGCTAGTGATTTTGAACAATGAAAAGTTACACTCGTTGGACCCTATGAGATTACCAAAACCGACGATAAAGGCAAAGTCACCCCTAAATTAATTTCCGAATATGATGAGAATGATATTTGGAAAATCCAATTTAATGCTAAAGCCTTGAATGCCTTACATTGTGCTTTAACTATAGATGAATACAACAAAATTTCCAGTTGTAAAACTGCCAAAAAAATTTGGGAAAAATTAGAAGTTGCCTATGAAGGAACTTCACAAGTTAAAGATGATTATATTAATATGCTCGTTCATGATTATGAACTTTTCAAAATGGAGCCTAATGAATCACCTGCCTCTATGTATAGTAGGTTATCTATTATTACTAATGCTTTAGATCTTCTTTGAAAGGAATATTCTAATGAGGATAAGATTCGAAAGATTCTTAGAACTCTTCCCAAGAAATGGAGACCCAAAGTAACGGCTATTCAAGAAGCCAAAAATCTCAAGACGCTAAGCATGGATGGACTCTTGGGTTCACATAAAACCCATGAGAAGGAATTAGCAAGAGAAGAAGAAAGTGATTCAAAAGCCAAAAAGTCTCTAGCTCTCAAAGCAACTCAACTAAATGATGATGAGGAGTTGATGATAGAAGATGAGGATATGGCTCTTTTTTCTAGAAAATTCATAAAATTTCTAGCCAAGAAGAAGAAATTTCAAGGAAAAGGAAATAACTTTGATTCTTCATCAAGAAGGAACAATGATCGATCTATTCAACTAAGAGTTGAAAATGAAGAAGAAAAGAAGTGTTTTCATTACCATGAACCAGGGCATTTCAAAACAAATTGCCCAGTTAGAAGAAAGGAAAGAAGAGACAAACGAGACAAAGCCTTCAAGCAAGTAAGACACGCCCTCAAAGGCACTTGGAGTGATTCCGAAGAAGGTGAATCCAATGCCGATTCTAGCGACGAGGAAACGACAAATCTTTGTCTTATGGCAAGAGAAGATGAGGTACACTCTTCTTATGACTCATCTAGTGATGATAATGCCTCTATTAATAATGATATACATGATGAGAATGACTATGAAGAATTATATGATATGTTTGAGGAGCTGTATAAAAAGTTTAAAAATTTGTCTAAAATGTATGCAAGCCTCAAAAAGGAAAATTTGATTATTTCTAGCAAGTGTGAAAACATTGAGAAAGAAAATGCATTTTTAAAAAATGAAAACAAAACTTTGAAGCAAGGAAAGGAGAAAGAAACTCCAAACACACTTGCATTAGAAAATATCAAATTGAAAGATCAAGTGGATGACTTAACTAATAGTCTAGCCAAGTTCACCAAAGGAAAGGACAACTTGGATAAATTATTAGGAATGCAAAGGTGTGTTTTCGACAAAGCCGGTTTAGGTTATAATCAAATTGACAACCAAAAGGATTACAAAAATTTCTTTAAAACATACACAGCTCATGATCCCACTCATCTTTGCTCATATTGTGGTAGAAATACTCATCATGTGGATCATTGTTTTTATCGAAATAAAAGTGTCCCAAAAAGGAAGCTTGCTTGGGTTCCAAAAGGAACCATTATGTTTGCTAACCCAAAGGCACCGCACCCAACACATTTTGGGTACCAAAGGAGATATTACTTAAAGTCATGGTGTAGGTGTGCTTGAAAGCCAAAGGAAGCAAAACCAAGTGGTTCTTGGATAGTGGTTGCTCAAAGCACATGACAGGAGACAAGAATAATTTCTTAAGTATTATTCCCAAGAAAGGAGGGAATGTGACTTTCGGGGACAATGCCAAAGGAAAAATCATTAGTATAGGTAAGGTTGGTAAGTATTCTACTTGTATTGACAATGTTCTATTAGTTGATGGTTTAAAGCATAATTTACTTAGCATTAGTCAACTATGTGATAAAGGTTATGAAGTGATATTTAAATCCGATCGCTGTGTTGTTAAGAATGTTAGTGATGATTCAATTTTACTTATTGCATGTAGAACTAATAATGTTTATACTCTTGAACTTGATGATTTATCACAACAAGATGTTAAATGCTTATCCGCTATTAATGATGTATCTTGGTTATGGCATAGAAGACTAGGACATGCTAATCTGGATTTAATTCATAATTTGTCTAAGAAAGAGCTTGTTAAAGGATTGCCTAAAACAAAATTTGTTAAAGATAAAATTTGTGATGCATGTCAACTTGGTAAACAACATAAATCTTCTTTCAAATCTAAGAAAGATATTACTACAACTAGACCTCTTGGTATGTTGCATCTTGATTTATTTGGTCCAAATTCGGTTGCTAGCTTGGGTGGTAAATTATATACTTTTGTTATTGTTGACGATTACACTAGACTTACTTGGGTATTCTTTCTCACTCACAAAAGTGAAACTCCACATGTTTTTGCAAAATTTTGTAGAAAAGTTCAAAATGAAAAAGATGTTTCTATTGTGCGTGTTAGAAGTGATAGAGGTAGAGAATTTGATAATGTTGATATTGAAAATTTTTGTGATGAACATGGTATTGATCATAATTTTTCGGCACCTAGAACTCCTCAACAAAATGGTTTTGTTGAAAGAAAAAATAGATTTCTTCAAGAGATGTCTAGGACTATGCTTAATGAACATTCTTTGCCGGAGTATTTATGGGCGGAAGCCGTTAACATCGCATGCTACGTGATTAATCGTACTATCATTCGTAAAACGTTAAATAAGACACCCTATGAATTGTGGAATGACAAGAAACCAAATATTTTATATTTTAAAGTTTTTGGCTGTAAATGTTTTATTTTAAATGATCGTGTTCACTTGGGAAAATTTGATGCTAAATCCGATGAAGGAAATTTTCTTGGGTATGCCATTAATAATAAAGCATATAGAGTTTATAACAAGAAAAGTTTAGTTGTACAAGAATCTATGCATGTTGTATTTGATGAGACAAATCCTTTCTCACCCATAGTACGTTCCGATGACGATGTTGAAATTATCCAAAAAGTTACGGATATTCAAATTAATGATACATCTAAGGAAGAAACTTTGAGTGCTCAAGTTCCTCCTAAGGAATTAGAAAATATAACCGAGCAAAACTCGAATGATTTGCCTATGAGTTGGAAATTTGTGTCCAACCACCCTATTGATCAAATTCTTGGAGAGCCATCTAGTAGGGTTATGACTAGATCATCCTTAAGAAATGTATGCAATAATGTGGCATTTGTTTCTCAATATGAGCCTAAAAACATAAATGAAGCCGAACAAGATGAATCTTGGATGATGGCTATGCAAGAAGAGCTCAATCAATTTGAAAGAAACAAAGTATGGACACTTGTTCCCAAACCTAATGATCACACTATTATTGGTACTAAATGGGTATTTCGTAACAAAAAGGATGAAAGTGGTGTAATTGTTAGAAACAAAGCTAGACTTGTTGCCCAAGGATACAATCAAGAGGAGGGCATTGATTATGAGGAAACATATGCACCCGTTGCACGTTTAGAAGCTATTCGCATACTACTTGCTTACTCTTTCTTTAAAAATTTTAAATTGTATCAAATGGATGTGAAAAGTGCTTTCTTAAATGGTTTTATTGAAGAGGAAGTTTATGTGAAACAACCTCCCGGTTTTGAAAATCATATTTATCCGGATTATGTATTTAAATTATCTAAAGCTTTGTATGGCTTAAAACAAGCACCTAGAGCATGGTATGATAGATTAAGTTCATTTTTAATTAAGAATGATTTTGTTGGATGTAAAATTGATACTACCTTATTTATCAAAAATTATAACAATGACATGTTACTTATACAAATCTATGTTGATGATATTATATTTGGTTCTACTAACGAGAATTTATGTAAGGATTTTTCCATATGTATGCAAAAGGAATTCGAAATGAGCATGATGGGAGAAATGAACTACTTCCTTGGATTACAAGTAAAACAATGCAAATAAGGAATTTTCATTAATCAAGAGAAGTACATGAAGGAACTTTTGAAGAAATTCGACATGGAAGGCGCAAAGTCCATGAGCACCCCTATGAGTTCAACATTGAAGCTAGACAAAGACGAAAAAGGTAAAAGTGTGGATATCAAGAAATATCGAGGTATGATCGGTAGTTCATTGTATTTAACGGCCTCTAGACCGGACATTATGTTTAGTGTATGCCTTTGTGCTCGATTCCAAACGGATCCTAAGGAATCACATTTACTTGCCGTAAAACGGATATTCCGTTATCTTTCCGGTACTAGTTCATTGGGTTTATGGTACCCAAGAGAGAAATCATTTGACCTAATAAGTTATTCCGATGCAGATTTTGCAGGTTGCAAAATTGATAGGAAAAGCATTAGTGGCACTTGTCATTTTCTAGGACACGCACTAGTATCTTGGTCAAGCAAGAAACAAAACTCGGTGGCCCTTTCAACGGCTGAAGCAAATACGTGGCGGCCGGAAGTTGCTGTGCACAAACTTTGTACATTAAACAGCAACTAGAGGACTTTGGAATTAGTCTTAGCCACATTCCCATAAAATGTGACAACACAAGTGCTATTAGCTTGACCAAGAACCCCATACAACACTCACGTACTAAGCACATTGAGATAAGATATCATTTTATTCGTGATCATGTGCAAAAAGGTGATGTTGATATTGAATTCGTTGGCACCGAATCGCAACTTGCGGATATTTTCACTAAACCACTTTCCGATGATCGCTGTAGCACTATCCGACGTGAAATTGGTATGACTAGAGCATGTGATATCTAGTTGACCAAAATTTTCACGTATACTAATCTTTTATGCGTGTGTCTAAAGCATACAAAAATTACGTGTTGTTCAATTATACATAATTTAAGTATTTATGCACCTAATATTTACATTTCATGATAAATTGATGTACTAATATCATTCTTGTAGCAAAAATGTCGTAAAGTCACTCTTTGTATGTATTTATGGGTCACAATGCTCAAACATACAAAACCAGGGCAAATTGGGTGATCAGTCGACTGATCAGGAGCCATCAGTCGACTGAGGCCTGATCAGTCGACTGAAGCAGGTCCATCAGTCGACTGAGCAGTGCTGGGCAGCAATTCCACTATTTCATTACATTTCCCCTGTTTTTCCCTTCATTCATCTTCTCTCCACTTTGAGACAACCCACATCAAAATCATTCCAAACCTTCACAAACATCATTTATTCTCCATTTTCATCATCAAAACTCAATCTAAACCAACAATCCTTCACTTCTTACATCAAATCACACACAAATCTCATCTACTTTATCCAAAATCCTTCAAACCCATCACAATCTCTCAAACCCTAACCCTAGCCACCATTACCATTCTCTCAACCAAAAATCCATATCTTGCACCATATTTCCTTCCAAAACTTCTCTTACTACTCCATTTAACAAATTTCTTACAAATTCCTTTCAAATCACACATTTTATCTTAAAATCCCAAATCTCCTAAGAACCCTAATCTTTTTAAAACCTCTTCTTTTACACAAAATCACTAGACATGTCTCAACCATCTCGCCCCCGTCGCCAACAAAAGAGCATACCACAAGTTGGTTTGTCATCGGCTCAACTAACTCAAGCTCCACCACCGCCATTGTTCATCTCCGCTGAGGTGGAAGCAAAATTCAACAATGACTACTCAACATGGGCTATCGTGGAAGGTAAACAATTTAACTTTCAACTATTTGCTTCAAATGGATTGAATGTTGCTGAATTGTTTCAAAATCAAGGAATCATTAACTTTTTGAATATTCGTGAGAATGTGTACCCGAGACTTATAAGGCTATTCTACGCAAACTTGCACCATCCAATTCTTGACTCTGGGCGTCCTAATAAGACTCGTTTAGTTACACTCTTGAACGGGCAACGGATTAGCTTTAATAAGGCTGAGTTAGCTGAAATATTTGGATTTCCCGTTGACAATGTAACGGAAGTTCCGTCCAATTTTGGGGATCTTCTAGGCTTTAATAGGGAAGCGGGCAAAGGAATTCTACTTAAACGTAGATTTCGTAATGTTCAAGGAGAAATCAAAGCCGCAATACTCAAACTCGATGCTCGTCTCATACATTCAATCCTAGGGTATTCGATCATCCCAAGGCGTGGTAGCCGTGCTTCACTTAATGCCTTGGAACTATTTTTGGTATGGGCAATTGTCATGGGACATAGGTTGGATTATGCTAGTCTAATGTTTCATCATCTCCTTGAGATAACTAATCGCCGAAGGCAAGGGTTAGTTTATGGAATGGCCCTCACTCAATTATTTAAATTCTACAATATCTGACTCGATGACGAGGTTGATGTTATCATACCCACGAGTGAGGAGACCTATAGTGCAAAGGTGATTCGGTTGATGAAATATAACATAATTCATGGGGAATGGACTGCAAATGATCCTCGAGATCGAGATGAAAGCGGTAGTGAAGGGGATGACTCATCCGAAGAAATGGGTGAAGAAGAAGAGGAAGCCGAAGAAGAAGTAGAAGGCGAGGGTTCCGACATCCCTGAAACCACAACCTATCAAGGCCGTAGCTCATCCTCCAATGCCGCATTGCTTCAAGCTATTCAAGGGTTATCGGGTCAAGTTCAAGCTCTCTCAACTAATATGACGAACCATTTTAATCGCATTGAAGATCGTCAAAGAACTCATGAGGAAGCTTTTCTTCGCTACCATCCAGAGCATGTTTTTCCAGTTTGGAACCCATATCATGTTGACCAAGGTTGGGGAGAATGGCCGCAAGACCCACAAGATCCGCAATAGTAGAAGTTTGGGTTCTCTCATTTTTGTTGACAACAAAGGGGGAGAAGTATGTGTGTTAGAGTGTTTGGTACACACTCTCTTTGAACTTATTTAAGTTTTTTAAGTTTGGTATTTCTATGAACTTCTATGTCGTTAAGTTTTCTATGTCCTTAAGTTTTAAGACTTTAGTATGTATGTTAGAGTGTATGGTACACACTCCTTTTAACTTCTTTAAGTTTTTCGGTTTGGATATTCTAAGTAATTTGAATTTAAGTTTTTATTATGATCCTTATAAAAACTCTTACGCATGCTTGCTTTATTCATTTTATGCATAGTTTGAGGGGGCGTTTTCCCGTCAGAAAACTCAACTAATGATCGTAATCGCAAACACACATTAACTTATTGTTATCATCAAAAAGGGGGAGATTGTTGACTTGATAGTCACTAATCTTGTTTTGATAATAATAATAATAAAATAAACTATGTGTAATTTAACTTAGTTGATGTTTGAAGTGATAGCCACTATAATAGATCATACATGGATTTAACCGAAAATCCGGAATCAAGATCATCCATCTACAAGCATTGCACACCTCTATCAATACACCTTCAATGGCATTTTAGTACAAAAGCCAAAGAAGAATAGAAACGAAGAAAATCAAGCATCACGAAGACTCGAACCGTTTATAATATGAGTGAGCGCTTAGATTTTATGTAATAGATATCATTTATCATTCATATAGCTCATACAATGATTTAACCATGACAAGATTGATCAAAACTAGTTTTACCTTTAAAAACATAGTTTACCGAAAACTAGTATTCTTTAAAAATTCTCTATAAATTTGTATGAATTATTTTTGATACAAAAACTATACTAGAACTCTTAGATACCTATATTTTAACTTCCCCAAGCTTCAAAATTGATTTTAGAGCTAAAATACAAAAGTGTGAAAAATTGGATTTTTGGCAAAACTGGCCTCAGACCAGTGGACTCCATCAGTCGACTGATGGGCTATGCTTAGTCGACTGATGGCCACTCAGTCGACTGATGAGCCTTGCTCAGTCGACTGATGGCCCAGAAACTAGCCGTTGGACTTTAGACTTTTATCACTTTTTGCCCATAACTTTCTCTTCCCCTTTCAAACGGCTATAATCTTTTATACCCTATATATATGATGTTTTGAAGACATTTTAATACAGTTGAATGATCATAAAAACCCATAATTGATATATTCATATTATTCAAGTTTGAAAGCTAAGGCATTGATCAATCTTCTCATTCTTTAAGCTTATATTCTTTGATCAATCTTGATATCTCTTAGTGTGAGCTTCATTTGTATTTTGTTATACACAAGAGAGATATTGTACATTGGTGTTAGCCACCAAAACTTATTCAAATCATAATTGTGAGAGGTGTATCTCATAGAATTAGCAAGAGAGATTTCTTGTGAAAGTATTGAAGGTGTTTTCAATACTTGTGAGAGTGTGTGATAAGAATACACTTGTAGAGGTTTGATCTTCACCCGGAAGGAGATCGGTTATAGTGAAAATTCTCGGGGAACTAACCGAGCGCGGAGTAGGGGGAAAAAGCCGAACCGTGTGGACAAAAAAATCTTCGACTTTGATCAGTTCTATCTTTCTATCTCTTGGTCTATTATATTGTGCTATTTGTTCATTGCGCTTGGAATTATCTTTGTTGTTGATTACTTGTTAAATATAGACATAATATTTTCAAATTGATTTTAAAAATACGATTAAGTTTTAAAATCCCTATTCACCCCCCCTCTATGATATTTTTTGACCTACAATAGTGATTGTCTCGAAGTTCGTGGTTTTACCGATGCAGATTGGGCCAGGAGTGTTACTGACAGAAGGTCGACTTTCAGGTATTTTACCTTTGTAGGAGGTAATCTTGTTACGTGGAAGAACAAGAAGCAGAAAGTTGTGGCTAGATCAAGTGCTGAAGCTGAGTACAGGGGGATGGCTCATGGAGTATGCGAATTACTGTGGTTGCGAACTCTATTATGTGATCTAGGTTTCGAACCCAAAAACGCTATGCAGCTGTATTATGACAACCGAGCAGCCATTGATATCTCGTAAAATCCAGTCCAGCATGATCGTACTAAGCTTGTGGAAGTTGCTCGTCATTTCATAAAGGAAAAGCTAGATGCCAACCTAATTAGCTTTCCTTTTGTCCCCTCCGAAGAGCAGCTTGCAGATATCCTCACAAAAGGAGTTTCGAGAAAAGCATTCTACAACTCACTGGGCAAGTTGGGCATGGTTGATGTGTATGCCCCAACTTGAGGGGGAGTGTTAGCATTGGATGCTATTAAGCATTGGATCCTATTAGCATTGGATGCTATTAAGCATTGTATCTCATTAACATAGGGATTCCATTAGAGACATCATCATAAGTAGAAGACAACATCATAGTTAATGCCCTAGGATTCTCCTTTAATGTCTTGTATTGTCTTTCTCTAATTGTATATATATCTTAATTTTATGTGTAATATTCATATCAAGAAATATATAAGAATTTTCATTCTCTCTCTCTAGAGTTATATTCTCTCTTTCTCTCCATTCTCTATCTCTATAAGAGATTTGACTTAAACTTCATAAGGACCAAGACCATATAAATAAAATGTTCCTTTCATCACTTAAAATAAAAATTTCAATTAAGTCATTTCATATTAAAATTTTAATTCATTAGTAAAATGAAAGATAAGTAAATTAGAGTTTATTTGTTAGGTTCTTTTATATATGTAGCAATAATAACATGTAGCAAGGTCTATAATAATAACTTAATGTATAATAATAATTAATTACGTAAACACAAGTGTCATTTTTAATTGAGATTGGATTGGATCAGTTTGACATTGGTTTCATGAAGGTGATAATTAAACCGATCCAATGTTTAGTTGATTTTCTAAAACGTAAACCAATCCAATCCACTACCTTCATCGAATCCAATCAATAATGGATTGGATCGGTCGGTTTGAGTGGATTGGATTGGATTTTGCACACCACTACCTTGGGTGCATTATCTGTCTCTGTGTGAATACCTCATTTTTTGACCCTCGCACAAATCCCGACCTTCAAGAAAATGAACACACAGGCATGCATATACATTCATGGATGAATATATACTCTATATATGTGATACAGGTCAAAGAATGAGGCAGAAAGGCCACCCGGACAGAAAGTTACAAGAATTACCAGAAACTGCAAGAAATCGGTAACCGTCAAAACTCCTGGAAGGTAAAATTAAATAGCTGTAGATATCTGATCGTCATTAAACTTTGAGGGTTGTTAGGTAATACTACAAGGAGTAACATACTCAAAAATCAGCACATTCCAACGGCCGGATCTCCGAGAATTGAGAAAAATGAGAATTCACCTCGGGAATCAAAAGGAACACTTCCCGAAGTCCAAATGAGCTGAAATTTAGTCAGTAGGTAGGTTACATCATGGGGAACAACATATCAAAAAATCAGATCATTCCGATGCTCGGTTGGGCCGGAATTGCAAAAACCGTCGCAAAAGAGGCAAAACCGGTTGTCCCCGCGACAACACCAGTTGTCCCCACGACAACTGGTCATTTCTGCTATAAATAGACCCCTTTTTGTGCCTTTTGGAAGGAGGAAAAAGTGGAAAATCTCGGGAGAAGTGTTGGAAATACTATATTCACCTTGGGAAAGCTTTTTGGTAAGTTTCGTAATTTTCTGAATTTCAATTTTTATCCGTGTATTTTCATTAAATCGCATGTAGAGAGTGATATTTATCTCCAAATCAGTCCAAATTTCATAGTTGAGCTTTATTTTAATTATAGAAGGTGTGGATTGAGAAAAAATCGTATTTTGAAAATATATTTTTATCAGGGTATTTTTATCAGTCTCACATTTAGACTGCTGTTTAAATTCCAAATTAGTTCAAATTTTAGATTCAAGTCAGATTATCAACATTGAAAATATTGGTTGAGAGAAAATCACCTTTTGAAGGAATATTTTTATCAGTTATTTTCAATTTTATCCGTCTCAATCCACACCGGAATTGATTGATTTTGTGCCCCGTTTAATCTATAAATTTGGACCTTGAATTAAATATCCAATGTGAGAGTATGAAAATTTTCAAATGCCAATTTAAGTAATTAAATTGTGATATACTATTTGACAAAAGAAATCTCGATGATTGCCGGATAACAATTCCAAACTAAATTAGCTTCTGAAAAGCTCTGATGCACTGATTTTTTTTTGTCTATCTCTATACAAAACAATTGTGAAATCACACACATACACACTGATTTCTAAAATCAAAAAGGGCGAAATACGAAGCACACGTCTTCAATCCCCACCCCAAAATCCCGGTTTTCTAAAAATAAAAGGCTGAAGTGAGATAATATTATACGCGCATGCGAATCTGTGATAATACTTAACGCATATTCTACTTAGAGACCGAAAAGGTGAATTGGGTGCCTAATCCCTTCCCAATTCGTAATTTAATCCCCGAACCCTTGAATTGTCTGGTTTCGCATTAATTGTGTTTAAGAAGGCGTTTAATTCATAAATGTTTTTCTTTTACACAAAACTTTTGTTTGTTTAGTAAAACAAACTGGCGACTCTGAATTGTTTACAAAATGTCATTTTTTTTGTAATTAATAAAAACTCCAACGTGTTCCGAAAAACAAAAATGAAAAGCGGAGGGGTCGAAAACGCGGGTTTTCACAGTGGCGACTCCGCTGGGGACGAACTTTTAAGAGGATTAGACTCTGTACAAGAGTAGAATATGCGTGGATATTTGTTTATATTATTTTATTGCGTGTTTTTATTTTCGGCCTTAGTTTTAGGATAACATAGATGCGATTCAGGTGGATACCCGATTTATTTTTCTCTGTTTATAATTATTGTTTGAGGAAAAATATTTCCATAAATAAAATTTGAAAAGATTGGAACAAATCATAAAGCATTCTTCATAATATACCTCAATAATTGTTATTTTGCACGCACGCACTATCATCATGCATTATCGCGAGTGTGAAATTATCCCAAATAACCCGGAAATACTGTTTAGTAAGTAGGGAGTTGACTCGTCTGGGTCAACATCAACCGAAAGCTCTTATTTCCACTCTCCTTGGCCAAGTACTTACCGAGGTATATAGAGTGACGAGAACACTCACGTACCCGGGATGTATATCAAAAGGTCCTTGCACGTACTCGCCCTTGGGGTATATAGCAAGACCTAGCCAAATAGGAGGGAGCCTGAACCTTAACCCATCAAGCCACGCTGCATGTAGGATGAGTCAATCTAGTACACTTGAATTTCTGCATCTTTGCTTAACCGTCAGTCGTGAGATTGGTGAATCAAAGGCCTTGTCATGCATACCGTTTCTTGGTTTGGCAAGTACGGCCGGAGGCTGTCCAACCTCCTCCGTAGAAATCCCTCACTAGAATCCCCATCACTATTTCCATGAAAAACAACTCTTTGAGGAGAGAACTTCCCGATTTCTGCAAAATATTTTCCAAAGATATATTTTCCAAAAATATTGTCATTTTATATAATAGGTTTTCAAAATGCGTTTTCAAAACCGGAAGGTTATAAGGGCACCCCGGGATTCTTATTCCTACCCTAAACCTACCTATGGGGCTCTCAAGTTGTTGCTGTCGGTTTGTTTTCACCTAATCATCAAAAAATTGGTTTTCGATCTACATTCTTGTGCATAGTACTCTTTTCCGGAATTATAAAATTCTTTGTTTTGAAAAAATATCTAGCTATCTTCTGCAGTCCTCGTTTTTTTTAAAAAAATAAAATAAAATTTCTTCATTACTCTCAGATTTTCTGCACTGGTCGGTTGGGTTGGTCGAGATTCTACTGGTAGACTTATTCGTCCAGATTCACCAGTAGACATGCCTCCAAGACGGGCTGTAGATTTCCAGAATGATCAGAACGAGCGTATCGAAGAAGGGGTTGAGAATATCGAGGGACAGCACCATGCAGCGGAACCGCCGCCCGGTCCCGGTTTACCGATGGATCCTGGAACCCTATCCCCAGAACAGCTTTTTCGCTTGATTCAGGGTTTGACCCAATCAGTTAACCATCTACTTGCCACCCGAGCACCCATGGAGCAAATCCCACAGAACCCCAATCCTTATCACAACAGAGGACCACCAATTCCCCCGCCCCGCAGAATGTCCCACCAGCTCACCAGGGCCCGCCCGCACCCGACGGTATCAATGCTTGGCTTCATCCCGAGCAAAACCCACCCCGTCAACAAAACAACCATTTCTTCGGTGAAGGTCGTGAACATGATCCTTATATGGGGCAGTATGCGGAGTCCGTGGTCGAGACAGATAAAGAAAATGAAGCAATAGCCGCGCTGAAAGAACAAATGAAAGCCCTGAACCAAAGAGTAATTGATAAAGTCGATGATATGGCCGATGTCCAGAATATGTCCCTTTTTCCGGAAGCCCGGTTGCCGATTGGTTTCAAGCTCCCCCATGTCGAGAAATTCTCGGGAAGTAGCCCACCGCATCTTCATCTCAAGGCTTATGTAAGAACGATGCAGTTGTATGGGTTAAACGAAACTCACTTAGCTCAAGGTTTTCATCAGACCTTGACTGGACCCGCCCATAGCTGGTTTTTGGGATTAGAGAGGCATCGAGCGACAGATTGGAAGAGCATTGTGAAAGAGTTCATGGAACATTACAAATCTAATGAGGAGTTGAAAGTCACCCGTAAACATCTGGAAATGGCAAAGCAGAGAGAGAATGAAAGCGTTAACGATTTTATAACTCGATGGCGGGAACTGGCCTCACAAATGGTGGACCGCGTATCTGAGGAGGAACAACTGGGTTTGATAGTCAAGAATTTCAAGCCTGAAATCCGGAATGGCATGGGCCGCCAATACTTTGAGAAGTATAAAGCTTTGATGCACATCGCCAATGAGACAGAGGAGGAATTGGCAAAGGCATCCGAAGCTAAGAAAACGGCTTCCCAATACAAAGGATCCACCCCAGCCGTCAATCAGATGTGGTCTTACCAAAATGCCGGAACTTCTCAAAGAACTGGCTTTCAATATCCTCAAGAGCAGAGGCCCGTACCCAACCAAGGTTTTGTCAATCAAACCCGGAACACTGGAAGGAATAGACATTTTTTTCGACTCTCGACTTCTCTGAGTAAAACTTTTGCAGCCCTAAGGGATGGAGGCATCATACAAGCTTTAACCCCCCGAGCTCCCCCTGATCCGCTTCCCCGTGGCTGGAATACGAATGAAGTTTGTGAATTTTATCAAGGCCCTGGACACCACACTGATCGATGCATGGCTTTGAGGCACACCATACAAGATTTGATAGAGTCAGGGAAAATTCCTGATCCCGAGCCCCCGAATGTGGCAAAGAATCCACTCCCCAGCCACGGAGGGAGAATTAATGCATTGATAGTAGATAAAGAAGAGAATGATCCGGTGTTTTTGATTCGGCCGGCAAAGAACAAAGGAAAGGAGATCATAGCTGTATTTCGAGTAGAAAGTTGTTTGAGTCAAAGTTTTACAGAAAGGAAAGAAGAAGAGTTGGAAAATATGTTCCGGCAATTAATGAAAGAAGTTCCGAATCAAGGAGGGAAAGTTGCAGAAAAACCAATGTACAGCCCCCAAGTTAGTAAGTGGATGAAGGAGATGAAAATACTGCCCGGCCAAGGACTGGGCAAATACAACCATGGCATAGCCGAACCTGTTATAGTAAAGACTCAGATCCGCAAGCAGGGGTTGGGTTATCAGGGAAAGAAGGTGAAAATTGGGCAGGAGACACCGAACCAAAAGTGGTCCATCTCAAGAAAGATCACCCGAATCCACGTCAACATGGTTAATTTTGATTGGTCAAAAGTGGCAGAAGAGTTAGATGAGAATGAAAAGGAGGGTTTAGCTAACTGGGTGCAACAGTTAACACGATCAGGGAAGGTTTATAGCCCTCAAGAGAAAGTGGCAGAAGCTGGAAAGAAAGAAGTGATCCAACCTGAAGGTATGCAAGTGGTCGAACAATTAAAAAAAACCCAGGCTCAGATATCCATTTGGGGACTGTTGGTTTCCTCCAAACCCCATCGAGCCGCATTTTTGAAACTCATGGATGAAGCCATAGTCCCCATAGAATCCACTCCTGGGCAACTAACCGCTATGATTGGGACACTGGTCTACAGAACAGTCTGGCATTCTCCGATGAAGACTTATCACCGTTGGGGAGAGATCATGACCAAGCTCTGCACATATTTGTTGAAACTCTGGCGATGGTAATACCAAAGGTGCTCATCGACAATGGGGCAACCATAAATGTATGCCCTCTCAAAACTTTCAAGGCTCTGGGGCTTAATGAAGGAAGTTTGGAAGAATCTCCGGTAACCGTGAGTGCCTATGACAACACCAAGAGAGCCGTATTGGGATCTGTTATCCTGAGTTTATTAATCGGGCCAACCGAATTTGCTGCAGAATTCCAAGTTATTGAAATCCCGTCAAGCTTTAATCTGCTACTGGGAAGGGCATGGATACACTCGGTCGGGGCTCTCCCATCATCTCTCCATCAGAAAGTAATGATTCCTGTGGGAGACTAAGTAATTGTGGTACATGGGGACTGTGACGATGTTATAATGCCCAAAGACACACCAGTCTTAGGCATAAGAAGTCAGGATATACAGTTGGGAGGTTTTCAATACGAACCCAAAGTGCAAACTCTGACCACACAGAAAATTGAACTGTTACCCCCGTACACCATGCCATTTCTGAATGAAAAAGTGGTTGCTATGATAAATGCTATGGGGTACTTGCCAGGCAGAGGTTTGGGTGATCGACAAGTTGGAATAGTCGAGCCGATAAAGCCACACGTGTAGAGCCAAAAATATGATAGGCTGGGTTTATTAGAGTCGGAAGAAGGCAAATTTATGGAGGGTTCAAATTATGGAGCGACCAATACTTCATTGAATGGTTTCTTTGTAAAAGAAGGGGAAGACTTCCCGTTTTGTGGTTTTCAAGAACCATGGTTTAATTCGAAAGGAGAAAGAGTCCCAGGACTAGAAATCTTCTTTGTTGAAGACTTGTATCACAAAGAGGGGGAGGTACACTGTATTGAAAATAGGGGATATGAAGATCCATCTCAGGGTTTGAAGGAAGAAGATGAAGGAACTGAGGAGTTAGCTCTTATGATGAAGAGTTTGTTTGTCGAAACTGAGGTTATGGCAGTGACTGAAGAGGGTAATCTAGTTGATCCCGTGGTTTTGATCTATCCGGCAAAGAAAGGGGAATTTTGAGAGAGAAAGGGAGTGAATATGTAAGGGATAAAATTGTGGGTAGCATGAGCGATGATAAGCTCTTAGGAAATTTACTTGAAATTGTATCCGATGGAATTTTTGTTAATGAAATAGAAATGGTTTCACAGTATCCGGATATGTCCAATCCTTTTATTGCCTCTGCTAAAATTGAATCTATGAATGATATCCCTGAAAAGAACAAATAGCGAATCCAAATCGAGGAGGGTGAAACCGTTACGGTTAACCTAGGGACCGATGAGGATAAGAAAGAGTTAAAAATTGGGGCTGAGTTGAATGAAACTGAAAGCAAAGAATTGCATGAATTGTTGAAAGAATATGTTGATGTGTTTGCTTGGTCTTATGATGATATGCCAGGTTTAAGCACAGATATAGTGATGCATGAGATCCACACCAAACCAGTGTGTAAACCTGTCAAGCAGAAACTCAGAAAGTTGATACCAGAATGGTCCTTAAAAGTTAAAGAAGAAGTTGAAAAACAGTTGAAAGTGGGATTCATCCGAGTAGTGAATTATCCAACTTGGTTAGCCAATGTCGTACCTGTACCGAAGCCAAATGGGAAAGTGAGGGTATGTGTAGATTACAGGGATCTCAATAAAGCCTGCCCAAAAGATCATTTTCCATTACCCAATATCGATCTAATTGTGGACAATACTGCCAACCATGCTTTGAAGTCGTTTGTCGATGGTTTTGCCGGTTATAACCAGATAAAGATGCATCCCGATCATTAAGAAAAAACTACCTTCATCACACCGTGGGGTACTTACTGTTACACAGTTATGCCGTTTGGGTTAAAGAATGCCGGTGCGACGTACCAAAGGGCTGCAACTGCACTTTTTCACGATATGATCCACAAAGAGGTTGAGATATATGTGGACGACATGATCATCAAGTCCAAAGAGAGAGAATGGCATCTCCCCGCCCTCAAAACTTTCTTCGATAGACTTCGGCAATTCCAGATGAAATTAAATCCGCAGAAATGTGTATTTGGGGTAACAAAAGGCAAGTTGTTGGGTTATGTCGTTAGCAAAAAGGGAATCGAAGCAGACCCTGCCAAGATAAAAGCAATCAGAGAAATGCCGGCACCGCGCACAGAGAATGAGGTCAGAGGGTTCCTGGGTAAGCTACAGTATATCAGCCGGTTCATATCCCAGCTCACGCAAACATGCGAGCCCATATTCAGACTCTTGCAGAAATCATCAGATGGTCAGTGGAATGAACAGTGCCAAGCGGCGTTTGATAAAATCAAGGAGTACCTATCCAATCCACCAATCCTTGCCCCACCACAGCCAGACCTTCCCTTATTACTGTATCTCACAGTCAATGAAATTGCTGCAGGGGCTATGTTGGCCCAACACTTGATCCAGAGTCAAAAGGAGCAAGCGATTTATTACATCAGTAAGAAGTTATCACCCTGTGAAAGAAATTACTCACCATTGGAAAGATCGTGTGCAGCTTTGATTTGGGCAACTCATAAGTTACGCCATTACATGCTCGTATTTTTCGTTGTTCTGATAGCCCGGTTGGATCCATTGAAATACTTGTTCGAAAGGCCAGTGTTGAGTAATCGGATGGCTAAATGGGTGTTTTTGTTATCTGAGTTCGATATCACATATGTTACCCAGAAGGCGATTAAAGGTCAGATCATCGCAGATTTCTTGGCTGGTAATCCTATTTTGGAAGAGGAAGAAGAAAGGGATCTCAGCTTCCCAGATGAAACTATCATGGCATTAGAAACAGAGGGTAAATGGAAATTGTATTTCGACGGAGCTGCCAACAAAAATGGCTATGGAATAGGGATTCTTTTGATCTTGCCAGACCAGATTCACGCACCGTTGTCGTTCCGATTGCAATTCGACTGCACCAATAACACTGCTGAATATGAGGCTTGCATCGTGGGGTTGGAAATCACTCTTAAAAGAAGGGTAATGAAAATACAGGTTTTCGGAGATTCGACTCTTATCATACACCAGGTATTGCGAAAGTGGAAGATCAGAGAAGATAAGCTCATCCCCTACCTGGACAAACTGCAAGATATGGCTAACAAGTTTGAAGAGATTAGTTTCCATCATGTACCCCGCAATCAAAATAATTTTGCCGACGCACTGGCAACATTGGCATCAATGGTAGAAATCCCGGGAGATATGCAGGCAGTACAGATCACTATTGAGCAAAGAGAGGTCCCGGCATACTGCATGGTCCTTGACAGTGAAAATGAAGATGAGGAATTGGTAGATTCAGCCACCTGGTATTACGACATCTGGAGGGTCTTAAAAGAGGGAAAATACCCTGATCATGCCAATAAGAAGACTCGGATAACACTTCGGAGATTGGCAGCTCAATTCATCATTTGCGCGGGAAAATTGTACAAGAGAGGGTATGATGGAGTACATCTTCGATGCCTAAGAGAAGAGGAATCTCAAGCTATTATGAGCAAAGTGCACGGGGGAGAATGCGGACCCCACATGAGTGGACACACTTTGGCCCGGAAGATAATTCGGCAAGGATATTACTGGACCACTATGCAACAAGACTGTAATGGTCATGTCAAAAGATGCCATCTCTGCCAAGTTTACGCAAAATCTCAGAAACTTCCCCCAAAAGAATTGTACACCATGACAGCTCCTTGGCCGTTCTCAGTTTGGGGAATAGACGTCATTGGAAAAATATCGCCGTCAGCAAGCAATGGGCATGAGTACATACTGGTCGCAATCGATTATTTTACAAAGTGGGTCGAGGCAGAATCGTATGCGAAGCTTGATGCTAAGAAGGTAGCAAAATTCATCCGAAGGAATATCATATGCAGATACGGGGTAACCCATGAGATTGTGTCTAACAATGGAACCCACTTCGAAGGAGAAGCCAACAATGTAATGGAAGAATACAGGATATAGAGGCACAAGTCCTCCCCCTACAGGCCACAGACCAATGGTGCAGTAGAAGCGGTAAACAAAAATCTGAAGAATATGATTAGCAAGATGATAAAAGGTGGTCGAGATTGGGCCGATAAACTGCCGTATGCATTGTGGGGATATCGCACTACAGAAAGGGTCTCCGTAAACGCCACACCGTTTTCATTAACATATGGGATGGAAGCAGTACTGCCTGTAGAAATGGAGATCCCGTCTCTGAGGGTAGTTATGGAAAGCACAGTGGCAGAATTAGACTGGGTTCAAAGCCGTTATGAAGAGTTGGCGCTACTCGACGAGAAACGATTGAAAGCCGCCTACCATCAGCAAGGGTATCAGAAAAGGGTTGCTAGAGCATTCAATCAGAAAGTGAAAATCAGGGGAATACATATAGATGATTTGGTGCTAAAAGAAATCAGAGAACCAGCTAGAGATCCAAGGGGAAAATTCGCGCAGAAATGGACAGGGCCGTATATTGTCAAAGAGATTTTGTCCGGAGGAGTAGTCATAATCACAGATACAGATGGACAACAGTTCAATTCTTCGGTTAATCTAGACCGTTTGAAGAAATACTATCAGTAAAGGACATAAGCCGGCATACCCAAGAACTACGTAGACCTGAGCCCCATAACCAAGAATTGAGATATTAAAACAAGGGGAACGTAGGCAACCTGAGAAGTGACTTCAGGCCCGGTCTAATTTTCATAAAATAAAATAAACCCTGCTTTTCAAAATAAGTTTGCATAACAAAATGAATTTCAAAATAAACTCCCTAAAATAGTTTTAAAAAAAAAGAAACCCGGAAACCACATTCAGAACATCCCTAAGCTAGTGGGGGTGGCAGCTAATCATCTTCAGCCGAAAACTCAATCCGAGCCTAATCCACAAACTCGTAAGCTTGCACAATAGCATCAACCACAGGTACCTCCTCCATAAACTCAAGCCAACGCATCTGGCGCAAACTACCAAGAACCCGATCCCGGACCCTATCCCAAATCCTCCTCACATGAACCTCCGCCATGGGATGGGAGATCCTAAACTCAGCAGCACCAAAAACCCGGGTAAAACGTCCTGCCCACATAGCCGTAAGTCGAAGAGCGAGCCGGGTATCAACCACAACAGAGTCAGCCGAAAAATCGCGGGGTGCAGGCAAATCCATCCAGGGTATATTGAACTGTCGCAGCAATCTGGAAGGAATGTAGAAAGAAGTAAAGAAGAGGCCCCGAATACGCACGTAATGCTGACCACAGGTAGATAAGACCATCGACCTCAATCGCCACCACGGTATATGCCATCGGATAGATCTAGAAATATCGCAGAAAACCCCAGTCCAAAGGCAAGCACTCTTAGAATCACCGAGCAAGAGGGTACGTCTGGAAAAACGCGCAGGGTTGCGCAGGATGGCAGGACCCACATGCCTATCAGACACAAATCGAAAGCGCTCCAATAGCCACATATACAGCAATATCGGGCTCCCACGAAAAAACTTAGAAGTACCAGCAACCATAGCATCTAACCCGAGGAAGGTCTCGGCCAGCATGTAAGGAACAATCGAACGACCCAGTAAAGCCTGCTGAACTAGTAAAACTATATTCGGGTCAACTAGGAAATCCCCAGTAACAAAGAGTAGGGTAGCAAAACAGCATACCATGGCACCTACGTTACGAGCTCGAGTAAAAACAGGATCATCAGCAGAGTCGAGCAAGAATCGGACTAGGCGACGTAAATCCAAACCAACTGGAGTAAGCATCGAACGGCAAACCCGAGAATCTACCTGAAGAATCTCAGCAAGAACCAAACGGGGGCTGAGGGTGAAATCCAAAATAGCTAACTCGGCATTGAGAGGCTGACCCAGAAACCAAGAAAACTCCTCATAAGTGGGATAGAGCTCGTCAATGCCTATGCGAAAGACGTGATCGGTATGGTCCCAGAGGGGTAAGGCGCCAAGAAGAAAACTATATCGAATCTCAGCAGATCGCCAGTAGAACAGACGACTCCAATCTCCCCAGTTTAGAGCATTGTCAGCACGCATGAGCCGCCCTAGAGACTGAAGAAATCGGAGAGATTCATCGGAACGGAAGGAAGACATAACGTGGGTAAAAGAGTGTAGAAAGAGAAGAGTAAGAAAAGAGTGTAAATGAGAGAAGTGAAGAAATGAATGAAATGAGAGGAGTATTTATAGAGGGGGGCATTGGTCTAAGACAAAGCAGTTGTCCCCAGGACAAAGCTGTTGTCCCTAGAATAAAACTTTTTCCTCCAGGCCAAAATCTTTATTAACAAACATAACAACAATTACAACTGATATTTTCTCAAAACAAAATATTAAATATATTTCCGGAAAAGAGTCTACATTACATACGTTTGCATACATATCATTTTCGAGCTACCTAGACTTGTTTCTTTTTTCGCAAAAATACACGATTTCATAAATAAAACATAAAGGATACTTTTTCAAAAAAAAAGAGAAAAACTAGCTAATTGCCGCGTCTCGATGACATGTCAATATTCTCCGCTGAACCAAGCTGAGAACGTCGAGAAGGAGGGCCACGACGACGAGGGGCAGGACGACTTATGACCACGGCCTCGTTAATTGACCCTATGGAAGAGTGAGAAGGTGCACCAAGATCAGGAGCATCACGAGCAGCGGCATTACTAGCTAGCCTCATGGCATCACGGAAAGACCTATCGTACTCCCACGACTGGGAAACACAGTGAACTAAGAAGGCCCAATAATCCGTGGTAGTATTATAAAGACTGCGTAATTCATCTATCGAGACTACAACATTTTCCCCACTTAGAATCCCGGGAAAAGTAAAACGTTCAGGAGTGGGAAAAAATCGGAGGTTATACCGCATCTCCTCCCAAGCAGCAGTAAAAGGCATGGTCCGCGGCAGTACATGTAAACTACAAAAGCGAGACGATTGGCCTGGTCCAGAAGGCATCCGTTGATCCCTCTCAAAACGTCTAGCCACTTCTGCATGGTTGAGATCTCGTACCGTATCTCGAAATTCCCTCCCAGAGTCTTGGGGTACCTCGCCACCAAAAGGGTTGTTATTCAGGAAAGAGGTAAAGTTAGAGAAGGCGGGCAGATCAAAACTCGAACCTTGCCCCGTCTGATAACCTGCAACAAAACCTCGCCCTTGCTCTGTTTGATAACCTGCAATAAAGCCTTGCCCTTGCCCCATTGGATGACCTGTAGTATGACCCAAGCCTTCACCCATCGAATGATTAACAAAAACAGGTGGCCTCATAGCCACATTGCCGCCTGTGAACCCACCATCAACACCACCACCACCACCGTGACCAAAGCTAGTATCCATGTCTTCATCTCCACCAAGGTTCTGACTTAAACCCTCTGCATTACCAGCAATCCCATCAGTCGCCTGATCCATGACATCATCATCATCCGTACTCTCATTTTGGTTCCCACTCTCATCATTAGGAGAACTAGCAAACCGATATCCAGGGTGAGCGGACTCCCCAGATTTTGACACATGCATCGCATACCAGTCCTGCCCACGAATACAATGAGAATTGCCCCCTAGCCTAGTATAACGTGTATAAATGTCATCAGGGGTGGCGCCTACATTCTCTCGCAATAGATAAGTGCGTGCAAACTCGCGATAAGGAATATCCGACTGGAACCTCGTATAATCACATCCTTGAAACAAGATTAAACGATCCTCAGCAGGAATCTGAGAAGCAAAACGCATACGCGAAGGAGGATGAGTAGGGGACTTGAGAGTAGCCCCAGGAGAATGCTGACGCATCACCCTCTCGCCCAGATAGAAACAATAGTCATACTCGTGACGCAACAGCCGCCGTGTCTGAGAAAATGTCCGAATATAATGGAAAGCTGGCTGACCATGCAATTCCAACCAGGGGGTCCAGTTCACCTATAGAGACATAAGTATAAGGAACAATTTCGAAAAGAAGGGAAATAAAAAAATGAACCAAGGGAAAAAGTTTGTACCCGTCAGGGGTAAGCCCAAAGAAATCTTCGTGGCAAAGATGCGATAGAGAATAACGGAATGGCTTCGACGTACATAGTTTTCGGGAAAAAACGACGGAAAAAGGGAAAAGAACGATCCCTACAAACACCAAGCTGTGCCGGACCACTACCGATATACGCCAGAAACCAGGCCTGAAAATTATAGAGGATTAAACAAAGAAACTTATATGGAAATTGTGATAAAAGAGATAGAAAGGGGGATACCTCCCATAACATGCACATTCCCCGGTGAGTAGGAGATTCGCGTCTCGAAAAGCTATCCATCGAGTCATACAGAACGGCTAGAACAAGTCCCCCCAATCCCAAGTATGAATAGTGCTGAAATCATTGAGAATGGCAAGCCAGTATACAGCCGCATCATTATTACCGCGAGCTGTAAATAATTCCTGTAGAAGGAGGAGGAGTAGTGATCTAGCATACTGACGAACCTCTCGTCGGGTAAAGAGATTGCCCCTGCTTGCCATGCGCAAACTTTCCTGCTTCAGATATTCAACCAAAACAGCATGAGGGATCTCATTCCCCTCGTAATGCCAACCCAGAGCAGCTCGCATCCCCGCCTCGGTAATCCTAGCTGAAGGAGAACAATCGATCGGCCAGCCCCCGAAAGGCAAACCCGTCAGGACATGCACGTCTATAGGAGTCATGGTCATCTCCCCCCAACCCCACTGAAGGGTGTGGGTAGTATCAAACCACCTTTCCGCCATCGCCGTCGTAAGATTCGAACCACGCTGGGCGTGCCCAGGCAATGCGTTGAGAAGAGGGCCAAAAGAAGTAACACCGAGGAACTCCCTAACCGCTTGAGGAGAGGATACCCAAGCGTCATAAACAGAGTTACAAGAACCACGGCATCTGCGACTTACCTGGTTTATAAAAAAATAAAAGAAAAAAGAAAAAGAAAGAGAGCTCGAAAATGATATACATGCATTTTAGCATACAGGCATATATAGGAATTTCTAACATGGTATTATTTGCTTTTGCAGGAAACATGTTCTACTACTATTTACTATTTATTAGTACTATTACTATTTACTAGTACTATTACTATCTATTATTTACTATTTATTAGTACTATTACTATTTACTAGTACTATTACTATCTATTATTTACTACTATTATTATTATTACTAACATTATATATCATTAATTGATATTATTATCATTTTTTTTAAAAAAAAATGGCACTTGCATAAACATATAAAGCAGTACATTAGCATTTCATAATATATGTTGCATTTTGGAAATACCCAGGTACGATTGAAGAATAAATGCTGTTCCGGCTCCATGATAAGCCACGGGGGGTTGATATCAGAAACGACAGCGTCAGTATACACAGCACGTCGGTAAGCTGCACCTTCAGCACCTTGCCATACTATCCCTTCCCAATCATCGTGATGCGGCGATATGAAAGTAAAACCGTCAGATCCCGTGGTAAAGATATTCGGAGAATCACCAAGCAGACAATCTGGAGGGAGAGAATGAATACTATTATTATAAGAATGAAAAGCCGACATGATAAAGAACAAAAGGATTGCAAAGAAAAGCCAAAGAGAAAATGTGAACTTAGAGAGAGAAAGAAACTGTGGGAGGTGTGAGAAATGCAAGCAAAGAAGGCTCATATATATAGGAACCAAACTAGTTGTCCCCAAACCAAACTAGTTGTCCCTAAGAGAAACTAGTTGTCCCCAAGAGAAACCAGTTGTGCCCCAAAAATAAAAAAATAACTCTTTTTTCTCTTTTATCCGGAATAAAAATATCATTTTTTTATCAGTTTTCAAAAAAAAAAAAAAAAAGAGAAATCACGGAATTCTGAAGTTTTCAAGCCAAAAAAACACCACAACACATGCACGGTAAAAACCCAACACGGAGAATTTAAACCAAGATTTCCACAGAATACAGGAAATGTGCCCTTAGCAGTAGAGAAACTATTTGAAGAGAACGAAGTGGGTACAAGAAAAAATTGAAAGAGTAGAAAAGAGGATAAAACCCACAGCACCAAGAGAGAAGAAATAAAGAGAATCCCAAAAAAACAGAGAAAGAAGGTAACGGCAAGAGCCAAACCGAGAGTGACAGCTAGGCCAAAAGGCTCAGGGCTACGTCTCGGGTGAGAAAGGCTGCCGGCCATGCAAAAGATTAAATAGACGGGCATCAAGAAAAAACCCTTGAAAACATCAGAGGGAGAGATAAGGGCATCAAAAATAGAAAAGGTGCAGGTGCAAATAAAAATGTTCTCCGAAAACCAAGAAAAAACTGCAAAGGGCAAGAAACCTGAAAATTGTGGAAACATGGGTAAGAATTCAAGAGTGTAAGGTGAAAACCCCAAAGAAAGCACTCACGAGGAGTACCACAGCTCAACCCAGAAAGCAGATTCGTTGACAGAACCGTCCTACAAAGTAGGAGTACCACAGCTCAACCCAGAAAGCAGATTCGTTGACAGAACCGTCCTACGAAGTAGGA
The DNA here is from genome assembly GCA_021464415.1 of Lonicera japonica. Lineage (NCBI taxonomy): Eukaryota > Viridiplantae > Streptophyta > Magnoliopsida > Dipsacales > Caprifoliaceae > Lonicera > Lonicera japonica. The sequence continues at coordinate 10,083,972 of CM038465.1, forward strand.
GTACCACAGCTCAACCCAGAAAGCAGATTCGTTGACAGAACCGTCCTACGAAGTAGGAGTACCACAGCTCAACCCAGAAAGTAGATTCGTTGACAGAACCGTCCTACGTAGTAGGAGTACCACAGCTCAACATTTGTTTGCGAAGCACAGGACGCGTCCTGAATCGCCCATCCATTCCCAGCAGAGATAGACAGCACAAGCATCATTTAAGCATGGCATTGTTTTCAAAAAACATATCATGGAGGATTCATGCGAGCGCCTCAAAATGATGCATTCTCAGTATCGTCCTAGTTTCTTTGTTCCAAAGAACCTAGGCCGAGAGGGTCTGTGAATACCTCATTTTTTGACCCTCGCACAAATCCCGAACTTCAAGAAAATGAACACACAAGCATGCATAGACATTCATGGATGAATATATACTCTATATATGTGATACTGGTCAAAGAATGAGGCAGAAAGGCCACCCGGACAGAAAGTTACAAGAATTACCAGAAACTACCAGAAATCGGTAACCGTCAAAACTCCTGGAAGGTAAAATTAAATAGCTTTGGATATCTGATCGTCCTCAAACTTTGAGGGTTGTTAGGTAATACTACAAGGAGGAACATACTCAAAAATCAGCACATTCCGACGGCCGAATCTCCGGGAATTGAGAAAACTGGGAATTCACCTCGGGAATCAAAAGGCACACTTACCGAAGTCCAAATGAGATGAAATTTGGTCAGTTGGTAGGTTACATCATGGGGAACAACATATCAAAAAATTAGATCATTCCGATGCTCGGTTGGGCCAAAATTGCAAAAACCGTCGCAAAAGAGGCAAAACCGGTTGTCCCCGCGACAAAGGTGTTGTCCCCGCGACAACACCTGTTGTCCCCACGACAATTAGTCATTTCTGCTATAAATAGACCCCTTTTTGTGCCTTTTGGAAGGAGGAAAAAGTGGAAAATCTCGGGAGAAGTGTTGGAAATACTATATTCACCTTGGGAAAGATTTTTGGTAAGTTTCGTAATTTTCTGAATTTCAATTTTTATCCGTGTATTTTCATTAAATCGCATGTAGAGAGTGATATTTATCTCCAAATCAGTCCAAATTTCATAGTTGAGCTTTATTTTAATTATAGAAGGTGTGGATTGAGAAAAAATCATATTTTGAAAATATATTTTTATCAGGGTATTTTTATCAGTCTCACATTTAGACTGCTGTTTAAATTCCAAATCAGTTCAAATTTTAGATTCAAGTCAGATTATCAACATTGAAAATATTGGTTGAGAGAAAATCACCTTTTGAAGGAATATTTTTATCAGTTATTTTCAATTTTATCAGTCTCAATCCACACCGAAATTGATTGATTTTGTGCCCCGTTTAATCTATAAATTTGGGCGTTGAATTAAATATCCAATGTGAGAGTATGAAAATTGTCAAATGCCAATTTAAATAATTAAATTGTGATATACTATTTGACAAAAGAAATCTCGATGATTGCCGGATAACAATTCCAAACTAAATTAGCTTCTGAAAAGCTCTGATGCACTGATTTTTTTTGTCTATCTCTATACAAAACAATTGTGAAATCACACACATACACACTGATTTCTAAAATCAAAAAGGGCGAAATACGAAGCACACGTCTTCAATCCCCACCCCAAAATCCCAGTTTTCTAAAAATAAAAGGCTGAAGTGAGATAATATTATACGCGCATGCGAATCTGTGATAATACTTAACGCATATTCTACTTAGAGATCGAAAGGGTGAATTGGGTGCCTAATCCCTTCCCAATTCGTAATTTAATCCCCGAACCCTTGAATTGTCTGGTTTTCGCATTAATTGTGTTTAAGAAGGCGTTTAATTCATAAATGTTTTTCTTTTACACAAAACTTTTGTTTGTTTAGTAAAACAAACTGGCGACTCTGAATTGTTTACAAAATGTCATTTTTTTTGTAATTAATAAAAACTCCAACGCGTTCCGAAAAACAAAAATGAAAAGCGGAGGGGCCGAAAACGCGGGTTTTCACACTCTGTGAATTCTTAGATACACAAATACATTATTTAAGTATATGTGATTTTACGGTTACATCTACCACTAAATCTTGTTTCAATGGTAATAGATATAGTATATGTGATCGAGAAATCTCAGTTCAATGATGATAGATATAGTACTTGTGGCCAAGAAATTAATTACAGGTAGCTAGCTTATTTATAACGAAAAAGTTAAATATACGAACCTCAAAGGGCATATTCTTTTAAAAAGTAAAGACTACAAATTTATTTATTTTTTCAGAAATTGCATTTGTCAATCTCATTTCTTCGTCTCCTTCATTCCGACTTGTTTCTCTCCTGATTTGAGAACGAACAAGGAGAGAGACAGCAGCGACGGACATAACATCAGCGCCTAGGGTTATTAGACCTAGTTTCCCTTTCTTGAATAGCTTAGGTTGTTGTCAAATAGTGCGAATAACGTACGCTATTGCGCACCACATCATCGAAATAGTGCCACATCATCATAAAACCCACGCTATTTGTACCCTATGCTTTCTGAATCACACTACGTAGCGAATGGGGAAAATATTACGCTATAGCACACAACATCATGCTATTTAAATCACTTGGTGCAATCCAGTGTATTATATGCAAGCAGCAAGTACACCAAAATGGCAAATATTGTCACACATGTGCTTACACAATAGGTTGTTATCTATATATTCTCTTCTGAGCTACGTAAATTTTATTCTTTTGGAAATTTTTGGATATGTTCTAACATAGGGGATTTATTATGCAGGCGTGTGTGCAATGTGCAATAAGCAAGTACTCGACACCAACTATTATAAACAAAGCAACGTGTGTTATAGAATCGAGACATTGAATATCTTTCACCATGTTGCTCTCATATGTGGTAAATGTCTCGAATTATCTTTTGTGCAGACTTTGGATACGGAAGACTCATGGCTGCAAAATTTGTGATCGTCTCCAAATATTAACTGCAGGATTACTTTTAAACCCGCACTATTTGGTAGTTATAAACTGTTCTCATCACCGGAAAGTTATATTAGAACATACCATAAAAACGTCAGCTTTGAAAGGGCACTTCTAATATTAATTTGCTTCTTCGGTATTTATGGTTTCTAAACAGATGAAAGTCTTCATTTCATTTTTGGAATAGGGATTATTTGCAAGAAATATTCAACGACAAACTGAATATGATGGTCTTAAAAAGTTTTATATTCCTCAAAATTTAATGTTGTGTACAGCCCGGCGTGGAATTAAAGACTTGTTAACCTTGAAAAAGGGTGGTGATGTTGGCACCCTCATTGATTTAACTCATTCTAGATCGAATTTCTTTAATAGTTCCTTCACGTATTTTTCTTGATTAATAAAAATACCGCCTTTGCATTGCTTGACTTGAAGATCGAAAAAATAATTCATTTCTCCCATCATGCTTATTTCGAACTTTTTTTTGCATACAAGTGGAAAATTCCTTGCACATATTTTCGTTAGTATAACCAAAAAATTATATCATTAATGTAAATTTAAACAAGTAACATATTATTATCATGATTCTTAATAAATAAAGTGGTATCAACTTTTCCTCTAACAAAGCCATTATTAAGTAACAAAGAACTTAATCTATCATGCTATGCTCTTGGTGCTTATTTCAAACCATACAAAACTTTTGATAATTTAAACACATAATCTAGATAAACATTATTTTCAAAATCGGGAGGTTGGTTCACATAAACTTCCTCTTCAATATATCCATTAAAGAAGGTACTTTTGACATCAATTTGATATAATTTAAAATTTTTAAATAAAAAATAAGTAAATAGCATGCGAATAGCTTATGTTGACCTAAGGTCTTAATCTTATTTTGATAATAACAATAAATTAATCATGTGTAATTTAACATATTTCTTGATATAAGTATATAGTTCATTTACTTGAAAAATTCAAGAAAAACATGACAATGATCACTCTTTCACTATTCAATCATTGGACAAGACAAGGAAGATCAAATCTATCAATGCAAATCATGAATCACAAATGATCAAAAGATTATATGAAAAGTTTCAAGGAAAAAGTTTCAAATGAAGATCAATCCGAATAAACAAATCAAAGTATTCGAAGTTACTTTGTTGATCAAATTCTTATAGCTCAAACATATTCATGCATATTTTAAAGATTGATTCAAACAAGCTTGAAATTGAATTTATTTGAAAAACATCATTTTACAAAGACTGAGTTTCAAAATAAATTCATATTAATTTTAAATGATCATATTTTAAGCTCTAATAAAAATAGGTATCTTAGAAACATATCTTTGAGGTTCACAAATCATTATAATTTTATTTGGAACTAAATTGTTAAATTGCAAAAATATTTTTTTATTTTACATTTAAAATTCTCTCAATTTTTGCTCAGTTTTGATCTAACGGTAAGATGGAGGCCTTTCTGGACTCCGATCATTTTGAAATTTTTACAGTAGTTAGACAACATCTCTAAGCACTTTTGACCAAAATTTTAGCATGATCCAACGGTCTAATTGGGATAAATTAACAAAACAAATTTGAATTGTTTGGTCAAAACTAGTTGTTGGAAAGTTTGAAAATGTATACCTTGGCGCCAAAACCTTTCTTAATCATCCCCAACAGCCATATGGTTTTGCAAGCTATAAATATGAAGTCTTAGACATGTTTTAACACACTTGAATCATTCTACAAACTTATTTTACATATATACAAAGTTATTCAAGTATTCAATTCATTTTATTGATCATATTCTTCATTTTTGAGCTATATATATTGATCAATCTTGATAACTCTAATGTGAGCTTCATTTGTAATCTTCAAATATACTTGAAAGTAATTGTATTGGTGTGTATCACCACAAACAATTTATTCTTCATTTCAAAAGAGAGTTTGTCTCTTTGTAAAGCAAGAGAGCATACTTGTGAGAAGTGTAGTGTGTATAGCTACATTGTGAGTGTTGTGTGCATAACAACATTTGTATTGAGGTTTGATCTTCACCCGAAGAAGATTGAATAGTGGAAATTCTAGAGAAACTAACCGAGCACGAACGTATGGTTGAATAGACCGAACCTTGAGGACAAAAAGTCTCGAACTTCAAATTGGTTCAATCTTTCTAAACTCAAGCTCTTTTTTTATTGCTATATTATTGCTTGTATTTTGAGATTGTTTTTTTGCTTCTCTTGAGATTGATTACTTGAAATTTATTATTTTCTTGCTATTGTTGCTTAGCTAAGTTGCTTTGCTTAAATATTTTAAAAACGTTTTAATTCCGCATTAAGTTTTTAAAAACCTATTCACCCCCCCCCTCTAGGGTTGTTTTTCGACCAACAATTGGTATCAGAGGTTGTACTCTTATTTTGATTTAACAATCTTAGAGTTTACGATCATGTCTATATATCAAGGAACCGGTCTTTCCGAAGGTCTCTCCACCCGTAGACCACCTCTATTTGATGGTAAAAATTATAGCTATTGGAAAAGTAGAATGAGTACATTTTTACAATCTAGTGATTTTGAACAATGGAGAGTTGTACTTGAAGGACCCTATGAAATTACTAAAAGAGATGATAGTGGAAAAATTGTTCCTAAGAAAATGTCCGAGTATGATGAAAATGATATTAAGAAAATTCAATATAATGCTAAAGCCTTAAATGCTTTAAATTGTGTATTAAGCATGGATGAATATAACAAAATTTGTAGTTGCAAAACGGCCAAAGAAATTTGGGATAAACTTGAGGTTACCTACGAAGGAACCACTCAAGTTAAAGATGATAACATAAATATGCTTGTTCATGATTATGAATTATTTAAAATGGAGCCTAATGAATCTCTTGCTTCCATGTATAGTAGATTCTCTATTATCACTAATGCTTTAGATCTTCTTGGAAAGGAATATTCAAATGAGGACAAGATTCGAAAAATTCTTAGAACTCTTCTCAGGAAATGGAGACCTAAAGTGACGGCTATCCAAGAAGCCAAGAACCTCAAAACGCTAAGCATGGATGAACTCTTGGGTTCACTTAAAACGCATGAGAAGGAATTGGAAAGAGAAGAAGAAAGTGAATCGAAAGCCAAAAAGTCATTGGCCCTCAAAGCAACTCAACTAGAGGATGATGAGGAGTTGATGGTAGGAGACAAGGATATGGCTCTTCTGTCTAGAAAATTCATAAAATTTCTAGCTAAGAAGAAGAAATTTCAAGGAAAAGGAAACAACTTTGAGTCTTTATCAAAAAGGAACAATGATCGATCTATTCAACCAAAAGTTGAAAACGAATAAGTAAAGAAGTGTTTCTATTGCCATGAACCGGGGCATTTTAAAACAAATTGCCCAGTTAGAAGAAAGGAGAAAAGAGATAAAAGAGACAAAGCTTTCAAACAAGTAAGACACGCCCTTAAAGGCACTTGGGGTGATTCCGAAGAAGGAGAGACCGATGCCGACTCTAGCGACGAGGAAACGGCAAATCTTTGCCTTATGGCAAGAGATGATGAGGTATATTCTACTTGCAATTCATTTAGTGGATGATAATGTCTCTATTAACAATGATGCACATGATGAGAATGACTATGATGAATTATATGATATGTTTGAAGAATTGCATAACAAGTTTAAGAAATTGTCTAAAGAATATGTAAGCCTCAAAAAGGAAAATTTGATGATTTCTAGCAAGTGTGAAAATTTTGAGAAAGAAAATATAGTTTTAAAAAATGAAATTAAGACCGTAAAGAAAGGAAAGGAGAAAGAAACTCCAAACACACTTGAAATATCAAATTGAAAGATCAAGTGGATGATTTGACTAATAGTCTAGCCAATTTTACCAAAGAAAAGGATAACTTGGACAAACTATTAGAATGCAAAGGTGTGTATTCGACAAAGCCGGTTTGGGATATAACCAAATTGACAACCAAAAAGATTACAAAAACTTTTTTAAAACATACACACCTCATCATTCCACTCATCTTTGTTTATATTGTGGTAGAAATACTCACTACGTGGATCATTGTTATTATAGAAATGAAAGTTTCCCTAAGAGAAGCTTGCTTGGGTTCCGAAAGGAACAATTATGTTTGCTAACCCAAAGGGACCCAACACATTTTGGGTACCAAAGGAGAAGCTACTTAAAGTTATGGTATAGGTATGCCTGAAAGCCAAAGGTAGCAAAACCAAGTGGTTCTTGGATAGTGGTTGCTCAAAGCACATGACGGGAGACAAAAACAACTTCTTAAGTCTTATTCCTAAGCGAGGAGGAAATGTGACTTTCGGGGACAACGCCAAGGGCAAACTCATTGGTATAGGTAAGGTTGGTAATAAATCTTCTTATATTGATAATGTTTTACTTGTTGACGGTTTAAAACATAACTTGCTTAGTATTAGTCAATTGTGTGATAAAGGTTATGAAGTAATTTTTAAATCCGAATGTTGCATTGTTAAAAATATTAGTGATAATTCTATCTTGCTTGTTACTTATAGATCTAATAACGTATATACCCTTGAACTTGATGATTTATCTCAACAAGATGTTAAATGTTTATCTGTGTTAAATGATGCTTATTGGTTATGGCATAGAAGATTAGGTCATGCTAATATGGACTTAATTAATAAATTATCTAAAAAGAAATTAGTTAAAGGATTGCCTAAAACTAAATTTTCTAAAGATAGAATTTGTGATGCATGTCAACTTGGTAAACAACACAAGTCTTCCTTTAAATCTCAGAAAGATATTACTACTACTAGACCACTTAATATGTTACATTTAGATTTATTTGGACCTAATTCGGTTGCTAGTTTAGGTGGTAAATTGTATGCCCTTGTGATTGTTGATGATTTTTCTAGATTTACTTGGGTATTCTTTCTTACTCATAAAAGTGAAACACCTCATGTATTTGCTAAATTCTGTAAAAAAGTTCAAAATGAAAAGGGTACTTCTATAGTACATGTTAGAAGTGATAGAGGTAGAGAATTTGATATTATTGATATTGAGAATTTTTGTGATGAGTATGGTATTAATCATGACTTTTAGGCACCTAGAACTCCTCAATAAAATGGTGTGGTTGAAAGGAAAAATAGATCTCTTCAAGAGATGTCTAGAACCATGTTACATGAACATTCTTTACAGGAATATTTTTGGGCGAAAGCCGTTAATACCGCATGCTATGTAACTAATCGTGTTATTATTCGTAAAAAATTGGATAAGACACCTTACAAATTATGGAATGATAAGAAACCTAATATTGCATATTTTAAGGTTTTTGGTTGTAAATGTTTCATTTTAAATGATCATGATCATTTAGGAAAATTTGATGCTCAATCCGACAAAGGAATATTTCTTGGATAAACTACTAGTAGTAAAGCTTATCGTGTTTATAATAAAAAAAGTTTAGTTGTTCAAGAATCTATGCATGTTGTTTTTGATGAATCTAATCTTTTTGCACCCATAGTGCATTTCGATGATGATGTTGAAATTATTCAAAAAGTTTCGGATATTCAAATTAATGATACATTTAAGGAAAAACCATCGCGTATTCAAACTTCTTCTAAGGAGATAGAAAGTAAGGGCGAACAAAACTCTAATGATTTACCTAAGAGTTGGAAATTTGTGTCCAACCACCCTATTGATCAAATTATTGGAGATCCATCTAGTAAGGTTATGACTATATCATCTTTAAGAAATGTTTGCAATAATGTGGCACTTGTTTCTCAATATGAGCCTAAAAACATAAATGAAGCCGAACAAGATGAATCTTGGATGATGGCTATGCAAGAAGAGCTCAATCAATTTGAGAAAAATAAAGTGTGGACACTTGTTCCCAAAACAAATGATCATACTATTATAGGCACTAAATGGGTATTACGGAATAAAAAGGATGAAAATGGTGTTATTATTAGAAATAAAGCTAGATTAGTTGCCCAAGGATACAATCATGAGGAGTGCATTGATTATGAAGAAACATATGCATCCCCGTTGTACGTTTAGAAGCTATTCGCATGCTACTTGCTTACTCTTACTTTAAAAATTTTAAATTATATCAAATGGATGTGAAAAGTGCTTTCTTGAATGGATTTATTGAAGAGGAAGTTTATGTGAAACAACCACTCGGATTTGAAAATTATACGCATCCGGATTACGTATTTAAATTGTCTAAAGCATTATATGGCTTAAAACAAGCACCTAGAGCATGGTATGATAGATTAAGTTCATTTTTACTTAATAATGGATTTGTTAAAGGCAAAGTAGACACTACTTTATTCATTAAGAATCATGCCAATAATATGCTACTTGTGCAAATTTATGTCGATGATATTATTTTTGGTTCTACTAACGACAATCTTTGCAAATAATTTTTACTTGTATGCAAAAGGAATTTGAAATGAGCATGATGGGAGAGATGAATTATTTTCTCGGATTGCAAGTAAAGCAATGCAAAGATGGAATCTTTGTCAATCAAGAGAAATATGTGAAGGAACTCTTAAAGAAGTTCGACATGGAAGGCGCTAAATCAATGAGTACGCCTATGAGTTCAACGTTGAAACTTGACAAAGACGAAAGTGGTAAGAGTGTCGACATAAAGAAGTATCGAGGTATGATAGGTAGTTTACTTTATTTGACGGCTTCTAAGCCGACATCATGTTTAGTGTTTGTTTTGCGCACGATTCCAAGAGAATCTAAAAGAATCCATTTACACAAGTAAAAAAACGTATATTTCCGTTATCTTTTCGGTACTAGTTCTTTGGTTTGTGTATCCAAGAAGAGAACATATTTGACCTAATAAATTATCGATGCGGATTTTGTGGGTTGTAAAATCGATAGAAAAAGCACTAGTGGCACATGTCACTTTCTAGGACACGCACTAGTATCTTGGTCAAGTAAGAACAAAATTCGATGGCCCTTTCAACTACCGAAGCCGAATACGTGGCGGCCGAAAGATGTTGTGCACAAACTTTATATATTAAACAACAACTAAAAGACTTTGGAATTAGTCTTAGCCACATTCCCATTAAATGTGATAACACAAGTGCTATTAGCTTGACCAAGAACCCTATACAACACTCACATACTAAGCACATTGAGATAAGATATCATTTTATTCGTGATCATGTGCAAAAATGTGTAGACACCCTGATCCGTGACCCCCGCAAGAACCCTAACGACCTTTGAAAGTACTATTTTTTGAGTCCAGGACTCACCCGAACACCCGGAATTGCCCCGAAGAGTTTGTTGGCCAAACAAACATGTTTTAAAAGTGAAATGTCGCACGACAAAGCAGTATGTCGCGCGACAATCCCCTTTACAGGGACATGTCGCGCGACAATCACCCCACCACTCCACTTTCTGACTCATCAGTGAGTCATAATCATCATTAAAGTAGAATGTCGCGCGACAGTCAAGATTGTCACGCGACATACACCAAAATGTCACGCGACAAACACCTTTTCGTCACTATAAATAGGCCAGCACCCCCATGGGTTCTGGGGAGCAAGTTCGACAGCAACAAAACACCAAAAACAGAGCAAAAAAGCAGCAGTTTTAGAGCAGTTTGGCAGTGAAGTTTATGATCTGATTTTCTTATCTTTCGTCAAGAATTTTTTTCGATTATCGTCTTATTTCTGAAGAATTATTGAATCTATTCTTGACACTCGACGTGTCCCATTTCTGGAATCGAATTCTAGAAAATATCTGAAGAAAGAGAAGATTATTATCGCCGGAGATCTCTCTGCCGTATTATATTTTCTTTCTTATTATTATTCTCGCCGGGAAGGTAAATAAAGTCTCTTCTGGTAATTAAATAAGATATTTGTATATTAGTGTTATTGTAGACTTGTTTAAAACTCGATCCCCGTCCTAGTAAGCGAAGTGGCAACATGGTTGTGTTAGATTCCTAACGCGCTCGAAAATCAGGTTTATCTGTGTACTTGTTTTATTTCTGTTGTTTTGTCCACGTTTTATTTGAATAAACTTATTGCCAAGTTACAAAGCAGTCTACCGTTTTCAAAACAAAAGACCCTGATAAACCATTTGCAAAACCAGAAGTGTAAGTATATTATCATCCGGATAAAATTCTGTTTTTAAAACCCAGACTGATAAGACTTACCTAGGAATTAAAATCAACATATCCTGTCTTCCCTATAGACTGCGACGTGTTTGATAACTCTCCTCAAGAGTTCTGATTCCACATTAAATTAGTCCCGATACAAAATCCGAACTTTTACAAAAGTAATCACAACACGAGAAATTCGTCATTATCTGAGGAAATAATACGGGATACTTTTTCAAAATAAAAGGTTTTGTCATTTATATTTACGTCTTTCAATAATAAAAACATCGGATCTCGGAACACAAAGGCTTTTCATACCCTTTCCCGCTTTCCCTAAAAATTAGGGTTTTTATTCGAGAAGTAGTAGACTATCAGTAAAAGCATCCAAGTTCTTCAACATAAAATAAACATATAAGTCCACTAGAGACCGAAAGGGCGGAATGGGTGCTTAACACCTTCCCAAACCATAATATAGTTCCCGAACCCTATAGAATCCTGGTTTCGTAGACAAACGTGTAAAGAAAGGCTTATCTGTAGCCTCTTCTCTTACACGACCCCTTTTTGTCCGTTTTCTCGTAAAACGTACTGGCGACTTTGAATGAACCCTCTTGTACCTAGAAACAGGATAGAGGGACACCTGATACGAATTATCAAAACACTCCAAGCAAATGGAACGACAGGATCCTTTCTAACGTTTCAGACACCCAACGAACAGGGACGAGACCCGGGGATCGCATTTGCGGATTCTCGTAGTGGCGACTCTGCGGGGGACTTATGAGAACTAGGCTCTTATATGTGGATTTTTTTATAATATGTTGATATGCATGCTTCTACTGCTTTCCCTACTTGCCCCGTGACGTGGCACCTGGATTTTATTGCTGACCTGACCTAGAGGCGCAGTAGAGTCCATTCATTGACATAGACATATGTTTAAGATTTCCCCTTTATGTTATATATGATTGTAAAGAAATATCTTTTTAAATAAAAATGGAGTTTTCAAAATACACCTCGAAGATAAGATATTTGCAATCAAATCTTTTGAAAAATTCTTGTTTTGCACGCACTTTCACAAATCATGCATTGGTTCTACGAGTGTGAATTTACCTCGAACCCTCGGAAGTATTATAAGTGAGTAGGGAGTTGGCTTGCTTGGGCCAACATAAACCGAAAGCATTTACTTCCACTCTCCTTGGCCAAGTACGCCCCCGAGGTATATCGAGTGACGAGAACACTCACGTACCCGGGAAGTATATGAAAAGATTCTTGCACGTACCCGGCCCTAGGGTATATCGTCAGGTCTTGCCAAATAGGAGGGAGCCTGAAACCTTCACCTTGAATTACGCCTGCATTGCATATAAGATTGAGTCAGCTAAAACACTTGTCAAAACAGCCGTAGGGGATGTACCACCTTACGGCTTACTTTACGCCACTTTTTTTCAAAACCCGAGCCTGTTCTAGACATTTTTGTTTAGTGTTTCTTTTGGCAAAATTCGAGTCACGTCATACTCTTCCATCATCTTCACCCCGTGGTTCCGTCTGCAGCCGTAATACGACGACAGTCTGGAAGGTTGGGCTGGTCGAGATCATACCGGGAGATTAGTAAGACCAAGCACACCTGAAATGGTCGATGGACCCGAGAACCAAGAGACAAGTCAGGGCCTAGCCGAGGCGTCTGCACCACAGCCAGATTTAGCCGAAATGTATCGTTTACTGAGGACCGTCAGCGTGAGTCTAGCAAACCTCACGAATGAGCAACAGAATACCCGAGTTCGAGTAGAAGAGTTGTCAGCCGAGCGGGTCACGCCACCGGGGTTTGAACGACTACCACCGAATCGAGATCAAGGGCAGTCATCGCAAGTACTTCCCCCAATTCAAGGAACCAATCCACCTCAAACGAGTCCTGTCATCGCCGGTCCCGTTCAGACCGATCCCAATAATCAGAATCAATGGGCCCCGGATTCAGGCCCTACCTATCAGCAACCAGAGCCACCCATCGTCTGGCCACAACCCTAACCGAGCGTTGATCCTCAATACCAGCCATGGCCACAAGTTCCCGCAAGACCTATTCCACCTCTGGCCCCAGTAGCCCCTCCTAATGAATACCCAGATATCAATCGACTTCGGGCAGTGTATGCAGAATCGGTTATAGCTAGGGAACACCCCGACGAGGTGTCAAGAGAGAGTGAAGAAATGAGGAAACTGAAAGAGCAGATGAAGGTTCTACAAAGGGGAGTCTCCTTGATAAAAGGAGTAGATGAGATTACAGATATGAATGCTTTTTCCCTCTACCCAGAAGCAAGATTGCCTCAGGGATTCAAGCTCCCTTCCATCACCAAATTTACAGGGACCACGACCCCCAAAACTCATTTTTAATCCTACATCAGATCCATGCAAGTATCAGGCTGTGGAGAGCCAGAATTGGCTTAGGCTTTTCACATGACTCTCACGGGGGCCGCCTTGAGATGGTTTTTCGATCTGGAGAGACACCACACAAAAACTTGGGGGGATATTGCCAAAGAATTCATGCATAAATACGGGTCCAACGAAGATTTGGAAATTACCCGCAAACACCTGGAAATGACCAAGCAAGGAGAGAAGGAAAGCTTCAGTGATTTCGTTACACGCTGGAGAGAGATGGCCTCCCAAATGTCCAAACGGCCGGATGAAGAAGAAAAATTGGAGATCATACAGAGGAATTTTACTCCAGCTGTATTAAGTTGTATGGGAAAGCACGTATTCCCACATTTCAGGGCCCTGTTAAGCATGGGGTCACAAGTAGAAGAAGAGTTGGCTAAGAAAGCCGAGAATGATACCAAGAAGGCCTCATACACAGGGAGAAAGATGGCCACTCCAACCGTTAACCAAATAGGCTCATACCCATATCAACAGAGTTCCTTTCAACAGCCACCACAAGCACCTCCGATGAATTGGCCTGCACAAAGAGAATCCTCGAGTACCGAAATGAAGAGAAAGAGGAACTTCTGTACCCTTCCCACTACCATGATCAAAAGTTTGGAACTACTCCGGAAAGCCAGACTAATCACTCCACTCAACCCACGTCCTCCACCGAGTCCTATTCCCGGTACTTGGAGAATGAATGAGAACTGTGCATACCATCAAGCAGCAGGCCATGACACGGAACGCTGCTTAGCTCTTCGTCACCGTATTCAGGACCTCATTGAAGCCGGAACCATTCCCGCACCTGGCGGGCCCAATGTTACTAACAACCCCCTCCCCAACCATGCTCCACCTACAGGAATTAACGCCTTGACCACTGATGAAGAAGGCTTTGATCCAGTAGGACTTATCCGAGACGACCCAGCCTACAAAGCGCCAGTTGTGCTACCAGCAAAAGCTCAAGTGACCCCAGGCCTCAATCCGATGATCGATCAATGGATGGCTAAGATGAACTTCCTACCCGGGCAACGTTTAGGAAAGGTCAACCAAGGGATTTCACAACCACACGCGATCAAGACCAATCCGGGAAAAGCTGGGATAGGATGGACCCAGGACAAGAAGAAACCGCCATGGAAGCCTCAGGGCTTTCCCAAGGAGACAATCTATATGACAGAAACCTCCCCCAAAGCCTTCAGTTGGTCTACGGAGCCAGAGTCATCAGAAACCACGGAGGGATCAGACCCAGCATCCCTTTGGATACATCAAATCACACCGGTCAGGAAGGGTATATCAGCCACCACTAATGGATGCCGAGAAATCACCACCTCCTAAGGAAGCAGGAGAAGATCGAGTACTGGAACAGCTGAAGAAAACTCAAGCACATATCACCATTTGGGGCCTCCTGGTTGCCTCCAAACCTCACAGGACCGCTTTCATCAAACTCTTAGATGAGGCTGTCATATCGCCAGACTCTACGCCCGAACAACTGCAAAACATGATTGGGGCACTTACAGACCAAAGAAGACTATCATTCTCAGATCAAGACATATCTCCATTAGGAAGGAAACATAGCCTGGCCCTTCATATTACTGTCCGAGCTCGAGGAAAAATCTTGCCACAGGTTCTCATCGACAACGGGTCGACTATAAATGTTTGTCCCCTGAAGACCGCCAAATGTCTGGGTATCTTAAACTCAGAGCTTTCTCCGTCAGCTGTGACCGTTAGAGACTATGATAATACCAGGAAGGCTGTTCTGGGTTCCCTAAAGCTAGATCTCATGGTCGGTCCCGGAAACTTTCTAATCGAGTTCGAAATCATAGACATTCCCTCCAGTTTTAACCTCCTGTTAGGAAGAGCATGGCTACATGACACATGAGCGCTCCCCTCCTCCTTGGACCAGAAGATCAAGATACCATTCGAAGGAAACATAATCACCATCCAAGGAGATCCTGAAAGGACCTTAGCGGATCTGGAGTTACCTGTATTGGGCATTGGGAGTCAAAGCATACAGTTGGGGGGCTTTTCCTACGAGCCTCAAGTACAAGTTCTCACCACCCAAAGAATCGAGTATCTTCCCCTCGATAATATCCTCGGTCTCAGCACCAAGATCACGAACATGCTGAGAAAGATGAAATACTTACCTGGAGCCAGTCTGGGAATGCGACAGCTCGGATTGCTTCAAGCCTTAGAATCAGTAATGAGGCATGAAAGAGAAGAGTTGGGGTATCAACACACCGAGGAAGACGACCAAGAGAATAGGAGCCGAGGACATCAGTACCCGAGTTTTAGCTCTCTGAATGGGTTTTTCGTCAAAAAAGGAGAGGACTTCCCCTTCTGCGATTTTCAGGAGCCTTGGAGAAACAGTAACGGAGATAACCTTCCAGGATGGGAAATCTTCTATGAAGAGGATCTCTATCTCAAAGAAAGCATTTTGCACAATTTCTTTGCCAAGTTGACGATCGGGCAAAAGAAGAAAGTGAAGACAAGGAGGATGAAGAAGAGGAAGAAATGATCGAAGATCTCTTCGACATCATGGCTCTAGAGGATAATGAGTCAGGAGACGACCCTGTACACTTGATACACGCTGATCCAAACTATCAGGAAAAAAAAGGAAATAGTGAAATTGTAAGGGTGAGGGATAAGAGTGAGGGAGGGAAAGGGTAGGTAAGAGTCTTTCCTAAATTTACTTTTCAAACTTATACCTGTAAACACTATTATCAACGAAGAAGACTCTGTTTTGCGTTATCTTGTTAATGTTAATTCTGTAATAGCTTATATGGAGTTGGAAAGACTAAACGAACACCCTGAACGGGAGGAACAGCGTATACAGAGCGAGGAAGGAGACACCCTTATAATTAACCTCGGAACAGAAGAAGAAAGGAAGGAAGTCCGTATTGGAGCAAGTCTAAGTGAAGCGAAAAGAGAGGAATTCACATAAACTCTGAATGAGTACGTGGATGTCTTCGCCTGGTCATATGCTGACATGCCAGGTTTGAACAGTCAGATAGTCATGCATGAGATACACACCAAGCCAGAGGTCAGACCCGTCAAGCAGAAGTTGAGAAAACTTACGCCAGAATGGTCCCTGAAAGTGAAACAAGAGGTGATGAAACAACTGGGTGTAGGGTTTTTGCGGGTGATTGAGTACCCTTCATGGTTAGCCAATATTGTGCCCGTTCCAAAGGCAAATGAGAAGGTCCGCATGTGTGTAGATTATCGAGACCTCAATAAAGCTTGCCTAAAAGACGATTTTCCATTACCCAACATTGATTTGATAATAGATAATACTGCCAACCATGCTTTGAAGTCATTTGTGGACAGTTTTGTCGGATATAATCAGATCAAGATGCACCCAGATCACCAAGAGAAAACAACCTTTATTACGCCATGGGGAACATACTGCGACACTATTATGCCATTCGGGCTAAAGAATGCGGGGCAACGTATGAGAGGGGCAGCTACAGCTATTTTCCACGACATGATTCACAAAGAGGTAGAAGTATATGTGGACGACATGATAATCAAGTCGAAGGAGAGGGAAGGTCATATACCAGCTTTACGAGCCTTTTTTGACCGCCTCCGCCAGTACCAGATGAGACTCAACCCGCAGAAATGTGTATTCGGGGTAACCAAGGGAAAACTCCTAGGCTATGTCTTCAGTAAAAAGGGAATCGAGGTGGACCCTGCCAAAGTTCGAGCTATTCAAGAAATGCTCGAGCCTCGTACTGAGAAAGAAGTCCGGGAATTTTTGGGTAATTTGCAGTACATCAGTAGGTTCATCTCTCAGCTCACTCAGACATGCGAGCCTATCTTCAAACTCCTGAGGAAATCTTCGCCAGGAGAATGGGACAGTCAGTGCCAGGAGGCTTTTGATAGAATCAAAGACTATCTCTCCACCCCCCAGTATTAGCCCCACCACAAACTGGACTGCCATTAATCTTATACCTAACGGTCATGGATTCAGCTGCAGGGGCTATGCTAGCCTAACATGTGATTGATACCCAAAAAGAGCAGGCCATCTACTACATCAGCAAGAAACTGTCACCATTCGAGGTAAACTACACACCGTTAGAGAAGTCATGCACTGCTCTTGTTTGGGTAGCACAGAAGTTACGACACTACATGCTGGTCTTCCCAGTCATCTTGGCATCACGAATAGACCTGCTGAAATACCTCTTTGAGAAGCCAGCTCTCTCAAACCGCATGGCAAAATAATTATTCTTGCTCTCCGAATTCGACATGACCTACATGACCTAGAAGGCAGTCAAAGGCAAGGTCATAGCTGATTACCTGGCCCACAATCCAATATTGGGGGACATGCTAGAAGAAGCCGAATTCCCAGACGAAACTATCATGAATATCAAGATCGATGAAGACTGGAAATTATACTTTGACGGGGCTGCCAACCGAAATGGGAACGGGATAGGCATCCTGTTAGTCTCTCTGGACCAAACTCACTCCCCAATGTCATATCGTCTGGACTTTTCCTGCACCAATAATATGGCCGAATATGAAGCCTATATAATTGGATTAGAGATTGCACTCCAAAAGGGTATACGGAGAATACAAGTGTACGGAGATTCGGCATTAGTGGTCTACCAAGTGTTACAAGAATGGAAGGTCAGAGATGAGAAGTTAGTACCATACCTCGCTTGACTGGAGGATGTCGCAGGGAGATTTGAGCATTCGGAGTTTTACTATGTCCCCAGATCACATAACAGTTTTGCTGACGCACTAGCAACCCTGGCATCAATGATCGATATCCCGGAAGGGATGGAAGAAATAACTCTTACCATACAAAGAAGACCTGGACCAGCACACTGCATGGCCCTTGAGGTAGAGAATGAAAAAGACGGTGACTCAACCGCCTGGTTTTATGACATCTGGAACCTGCTGAAGAACCATCAGTATCCCAAGGAAACGGATAAGAAAACGCGGATCACACTCAGAAGGCTAGCATCAGGGTTCATACTTTGTGCCGGAAGGCTGTATAAGAGGAACTACGACGGGACCCATCTCCAATGTCTCACTAAAGAAGAATCCGTCAAGGTGATGGATCAGATACATGGAGGCGATTGCAGACCTCATATGAGCGGCCATACACTTGCCCACAAAATCATCAGACAAGGTTATTTCTGGTCTACCTTGCAAAACGACTGCATTGATCACGTACGCCATTGTCACAAATGTCAAATCTAGGCTAAGTCTCAGAAACTTCCTCCGAAAGAATTGTACAACATGACTGCTCCCTGGCCCTTCGCTACCTGGGGAATTGACATCATTGGGAAAATTTCGCCCAAAGCCAGCAACAACCACGAATTCATACTAGTGGCCATTGACTATTTCACCAAATGGGTAGAGGCCGAGTCTTTCCAGACCCTTGACGCCAAGAAAGTTGCCCGATTCATCAAAAGGAATATTGTCTGCCGGTATGGGGTCCCACACGAGATCATCTCGGATAACGGTACCCACTTCGAAGGAGAAGCTAATACAGTCATGGAGGAATACGGTATTACCCGACACAGATCTTCACCATAAGACCGCAAACCAATGGGGCAGTTGAGGCCGCCAACAAGAATCTGAAGAATATCCTGAGCAAGATGACCGACACCTGTCAAGACTGGCCAGAGAAGTTACCATATGCATTGTGGGGATATCGCACCACTGAGAGGGTCTCTACCGGGGCAACACCATTTTCACTTACATACGGGATGGAAGCAGTCCTCCCTGTTGAATTAGAGGTTCCCTCCCTCAGAGTAATGCTACAGAATCAAGTTAATGAGCTGGAATGGGTCCAGGCACGTTACGACGAATTAGCATTGTTAGATGAGAAAAGATTGAAAGCCGCATATCACCACCAAGGGTATCAGAGGAGAATCGTTCGAGCATTTAATCGAAAAGTAAAGACTCGGGGCATCAATGAGAACGACATCGTGTTAAAAGAAATTCGAGAACCAGCCAGAGACCCAAGAGGAAAGTTCGGGCAAAAGTGGACAGGACCATACATCGTCAAAGAGATTGATACAGGGGGTGCCGCTATACTCGCTGATTTGGACGGACAGTTACTGCATTCCCCAGTCAACATTGATCGACTGAAGAAGTATTACCAATAGATGAAACATGTGTGATAAGAACTACGTAAACCTGAGCTCCAACTCAAAAATTATGTCTTTGGAAAAATCAAAAGGGGAACGTAGGCAACCTGAGAAGTAACTTCAGACCCGGTTTAAACATTATGAAGAAATTTATTTCTCGTAACAAAATCCCTTGTTTATTATTAAGGTGGTTCAGAACACCGAAAGTTACAAAGGAAATGCGTCATACAGAAAAACCTAATCCCTAGGGGTTGGCCAAGCAGGATCTTCAGTAGCCAAGTTAATTCGGGCCTCATCCAGAATCTGGTACGCAGAGACAATGCTTCCCTCTGTAGGCTCAGAATTCATGAACTGAAACCACTCCATCTGAAAGGGGTCATCAATCAGCTCATCTTCAAAAGACCCCCAAAGAGAACGGATGACGTCAGCCCGGAGGGGCCTGGAAATACCGAAACAGGCATGGTTGAACTGACGAGTCAGTCGAGCATGCCACATTCTCTCCACCGATGAAGAAACATGCTGGGTCAAGAACTTAGACTCGGAAGAGAAATCATTCAGGCCAAGGGGAATGCCCTGGGGAATGTTAAACTGTCGAAGAAGACATCCTGGGAGATAAAAAGAAGTGAACCAGAGCCCCCAGAGCCGAACGTAATTCTGCCCCCCGGTACTAAGCACTATCGCCCTCAATTTCCACCAAGGAATGCTCCACCGAATAGCCCTGAAATTATCCGAAAACCACACCATCCAATCAGAGGAAGACATAGTCATGGCCCCAAAGAGGGGACGACGGAAGAAATGCGTTGGATTGTCAAGTTGAACCCCATTGAAACCCATTGATCGGAAACGCTCCAATAGCCACATGTATAACAAGCGTGGACTTCCCCTGAAGAAGGGTGAAGCTCCCCTTTGGAGATCATCTAGACCATTCAGAGTCTCGGCCAGAACTATGGGCACTATGGATTCCCCATTTCTAGCATGGTAAATCAAACTAAGAATAGTCGGATCGACACGGGAAGAGCCCGTCACTAGTAGCATATCAGAAACCAGACAAATCAAGGCTACCACAGTACGCCCCGCACTATAAGAAGCTCTCTCCTCGCCATTTTGAAAGAACCTCGCCATTTTGTGAAGATCAAGAAGCCCGTCAATAATAAAACCATCACAAGCCGCTTGGGGAATGGCTAGCAAGGCAATCAGCATTTCTCGAGGACCGATTTCTTCTACGGGGATAGACATCGAAAGGCGAATGTCAGAACGCAATAGCCAAGAAAATTCTTCATAAGTCGGGCAGAGCTCATTTAGTCCGAAACGGAAAAGATGATCGGCAGGACTCCAGAAGTACAGAGCGCCAAGCAAAAAGGAGAAATCTATAGGACGATGGCGCCAGCTCGCTAAAGGATTGAATACACCAAAGTTCAAGCCATTCTCAGAAGATATCAGAGCATCTCGGGCTTCAACATAAGAAAAATCAGAATTTGTGAGATAAGAAGACATTGTGGGAAAAGTGTAAGGATGAAGGAAGGAGGATGAGTGTATTTATAGCAAAAAAGAGGGCTCCTGTACCTGTTTGTCGCGCGACAAAACCCATATCTAGGAAGGAATGTCGCGCGACAAACTCACTTGGTGTGCCCTGTTTTGAGTTTTTCTTACACGCAAGAGTCAGTTTTGCCAGAAGAATCCACTTTTATGCATTTTTGCTCACTTTGTTCTTTTGCAGATACCTTAAATAGCACCCCATCACGAAGGTACGATTCCTACTCTATCGGTCCACGTAAATTATTTTTCATCATTAGCATAACATCAGACATAAATAAAGATTTTTTTATATAAAACTAATAAAAGAACAGTTTTCTACAAAAACCCTGTCTAAAAGTTTAAAAAATAAAAACTACATATTTGTCAGGACTAACTAAATGCAGGAAAGAAAGCTAATCTAATCGGGAGCGTTTGGACACACTCCCACTATCACCTGAACCCTCCTCGGGAATAGGATCGACCTCTGGGACACCCTGTGCAGAGGGAGCAGCTGCCTGAGAAGGCCCTGTCGACTGGACCGGAGCCGTAGGGCGAATCACCGAAGACCGAGATCGCCTGGAGGTCTGGCTACTGCTCCTCCGAGACTCCGTCCGAGCACGAGAGGAAGATAGAGGGTCATCTGCCCGCAAGGAGACATCTATCGCCCTCTGGTATTCACGCATGTATGTCGTGGGGTCCCGACCAACGTACTGGAGCAGGTTCCAGCTGTAGAGGTACTGGGAATGCCAAGCTCTCAGGTCTGCCACACGCACGCTCACCCTCTGAAAAGGAAAGAAGGAAGAATCAGCACTGTTAAAATAAATAAACATGGATATAAAGAGATATTGAGAGAAGAAAATCACATACCTCATCATCAGGACGGCCACCCAAGTAGTCAAACGTGTCCCCCGGGAGAGGATACTCTGGCACCGTATATCGACGTAAACCAGCACCAACATAGGAGAAGTTCCGAGGAACTGTCGGCAGATCTACCGGATGAATGGACGAACTCGCTGACATAGCAGCAGAAGTAGACCCGCCCTCCTCATGAATCAGGAACAAAGGAGGACGAGAAGATGAGCCACCAAGACCGGTAGATCTCACCGGAGGACCCATGGCAGCAGACGGAAGAGGAGTCAGCGTGGCGAAAGTACGAACACCCGGAGGGTCCACAACGGCCGTCTCCCTTAGAGGTGGGACCCCACCAGAAGTAGCAACATCAGTAGCAGTAGAAGGAGTCCGCCCAAACTGCTCATAGTCGACCCCGAAGTCCGCAGGCCCCCAGGATCGCTCAGAGAAATCACCTCTCTCTCTCTCTCTCAGCATGCTGCTCCTCTCTGGGTGTAGTCTGAGACGGCTGCTCGGGAACCGCCGCTGTCTCACCTCCCTCATCGCCCTCGGGCCTATCATCACCACCCTCGGGTCTATCACCACCTCCATCTGCACCAGCAGGGACGTCCCTCTCCCCATCAGGGTCATCATCGTCAGAATCCAAAATGTTGTCCCTCTGGTCAGGGACAGGTGGTAAATAACCTGGGACCGTCCTGGATAAATGAGTCTGTCCTCGTATGTAGTTGGGATCACCTCCCAACGCCCGGTACCTCTCGTAGAAGACCCGTCCCCGAGTCCCCTTCGGCTCCCTCATCAGATAGCGGGCAGCAAAAATGGCATAATCCCCCTCCTCAGTAAACCTCTGAAAGCCGAGCCCGCCTACAAGGGCCTGCACCGTCACCGAGTCAATCTCACCCGTCCGCCTCATCAGAACCGGCGGGAATAAAGGAACCCGAGGCCACTGGGCAGGCGAATGCTGGCGAATAACTCTCTCGCCCAAATAGAAGTGAAGGCCGTACTCGTCTCTGATAAGCCGCCTGGTCCTCGAAGCAGTCAAAGCACGGCCATATCCAAAATGGAGGCCCAGATCACCCCAAGGGGCCCACTCAATCTGAGAAGAGAATAAGATTTTATTTTAGTAATTCATATTTTATTTTACTATTTATTGAAAAAAATGCTAAGATATTTACCTGCTCCTCCAACAGGTCGTGGACAGCAGCAGCTCCGGTCTCCCGAATCCAGTATACATAGGGAGCCCTATAGTTCCCCGCGATGAATCGGCGGAGAAGGGGAAACTGATCCTCGTTCTCAACGAGGAGATCCACTTGGGCCAGGCCCAGACGTGTATATGCCACGAACCAACTCTGAAAGAGAAAATATAAAGAATATCAGCAATAATCAACAGGTAATGTATGAAAGACTGAAGCAAAGATAGAAGGACAAAAATATATACCTCCCACAGCAATGAGAAGCCCTTGAGGTTCAGGGCTAAATGGCGAGAGACCTGGTCCATGGCATCATATAGGACAGCGAGAATGAATCCTCCCCAGTCATAGTCGAACATGATGCTAAAATCCCGGAGATAGGGCATCCACCAGAGATGGGCCGTGTCCCCTCCACGAGCCTCGAACAAATCATGGAGCGTCAACAAAAGAAGAACACGAGCATACTGGCGCGCCTCCTGACGGGTCATCGGCACCCCTGAAGCAACTAACCGAGCTCTCTCCGTGGCTAGTCGCAAAACCAAGACACTCCGAGGAATCGTATCACCAGAACTCCGTCGCTTCGGGAACCACCCAAGTGTGCCCACGATGCCCTCTGCCGGCAGACGCAAAGGGACATCGATTTGTATAGGGATCCCCCCTAAAGGAATCTCGGTCAGAGCAAAAAGATCGAGAGGGGTCATCGTCATCTCCCCCCAGCTCTAGTGGAAGGTGTGGGTGGTGTCCCACCATTGACAAGCCAGAGCCGACACTAAAACTGCCGCCCTAGATACTCGCTCCGGGAGGGCGTCAAAGAGCGAGCCAAATGGAGTCGCAAGGAGCAACTCCTGGACAGGGGCCGGTGCCTGTCGCCACTCCAAGGAAATAGTGTTGGGAGAACCCCAACCTCGGCCGACCCACTCCGAACAAAACGAAGATATAAATATAATAAACCTGAGGGTACTTTGGTGTAATTATGAGACATATAGAGTTATAAGGGTAAAATTATGTAATTTTCCAAAACCTGAGGGTACTTTGGTGTAATTATGAGAGATATAGAGTTATAAGGGTAAAATATGTAATTTTCCAAACCTAAGGGTACTTCGGTGTAATTATGAGAGATATAGAGTTATAAGGGTAAAAATATATAATTTTCCAAACCTGAGGGTACTTCGGTGTAATTATGAGAGATATAGAGTTATAAGGGTAAAATTATGTAATATTCCAAAACCTGAGTGTACTTTGGTGTAATTATGAGAGATATAGAGTTATAGGGTAAAATTATGTAATTTTCCAAACCTAAGGGTACTTTGGTGTAATTATGAGAGATATAGAGTTATAAGGGTAAAATTATGTAATTTTCCAAACTTGAGGGTACTTTGGTGTAATTATGAGAGATATAGAGTTATAAGGGTAAAATATGTAATTTTCCAAACCTGAGGGTACTTTGGTGTAATTATGAGAGATATAGTGTTATAAGGGTAAAATATGTAATTTTCCAAACCTGAGGGTATTTTGGTGTAATTATGAGAGTTATAGGGTTGTAGGGTAAAATTATGTAATTTTCCAAAACCTTAGGGTACTTTGGTGTAATTATGAAAGATATAGAGTTATAAGGGTAAAATATGTAATTTTCCAAAACCTGAGGGTACTTCGGTGTAATTATGAGAGATATAGAGTTATAAGGGGTAAAATATGTAATTTTCCAAAACCTGAGGGTACTTTAGTGTAATTATGAGAGATATAGAGTTATAAGGGTAAAATATGTAATTTTCCAAACCTGAGGGTACTTTAGTGTAATTATGAGAGATATAGAGTTATAAGGGTAAAATATGTAATTTTCCAACCTGAGGGTACTTCGGTGTAATTATGAGAGATATAGGGTTATAAGGGTAAATTATGTAATTTTCCAAAACATGAGGGTACTTTGGTGTAATTATGAGAGATATAGAGTTATAAGGGTAAATTATGTAATTTTCTAAAACTGAGGGCATTTTGGTGTAAATATGAGAGTTATAGGGTTATAAGGGTAAAATTATGTAATTTTCCAAACCTGAGGGTATTTTGGTGTAATTATGAGAGTTATAGGGTTGTAGGGTAAAATTATGTAATTTTCCAAACCTAAGGGTATTTTGAGATAATTATGAGAGTTATAGAGTTATGGGGTACATTATGTAATTTCCCAAAACCTAAGAGGTATCACGGGTAAAAAGTATGAGTTCACTAAATCGAACGTTATTTCTAGGTAGACATGCATACTAACATTGTTTTAAATACATGCAGGAAACGACAGAAATAATACAACAGATAAATGCACGAAAAGAAGACGTACCAAAGACCGTCGACGGATCTCGTGAGAAGCAGGCTCCATCAAGAGCCACGGAACGTCCGAAACTAGAGTAGCCCGGGTAACATCTCGGTAGACCACCACCGACCGTGGTCTACCCCATCCTCGCCATTCCAATCCAAGTCCTCCCAGTCATCGTGATGAGGACTACACAAGAAGAACGCCCTGGGCATCGGTGAATGTAACCTCCTCCTGGTCACCCTCTAATATGTCAGGCTGTGTAGGATCCATCTATATATCTGAGTATAAGAAGAATATGAGAAAATCAGAAAAGTCGGAAAAGCGGTAGGGCTTCCGCGCTTGGAAGGAGAAAGAAAGAGAGAGAAAGAGAGCTAGAGAGAGAAAGAGGAAGGAGAGAATGAGGTGGAATGAGCTCGGCAAGGGGTTTATATAGTGGAACCAAATGTCGCGCGACAATGAGCCCCCTCCCCTGATTTTTTGACCTTTGTCTCATTTTATCTCCTACAGGAGGACTTCGAGAAGCAGTTTTCGAAAAAAATTGCTAAAAACCGCACACCCAGGATGAGAACACGAGGAAAGATTTCCAAATCCTCTCCGAAAAAGCGAAGACGAAATACGAATGGTTAAAGTAGTCTCTGATCTCCAAGAAAGGACCGAGACCATCAAATGAGAAAAAGCCGGATGTCAAAAATAAGACGGGAATAGAAAAAATTGAAAGAGTAGAAAAGAAAAAGAACCCGCATGAGCGCCCAAAGCGAGCGAGAGAAAACAGAAATACAGAGTGACAGGGAGAGCCACACCAAAAGTGACAGCTAGGCCAAAACCGGCTTAGGGCTTCGTTTTGGGTGAGTAAGGCTCCTGATCACAACTAAGGGACGAAAAGACTCCTGGTCAAAAACAGAGAAGGCCAGGAAAAATCTTTCCAAAAAGAGGGAGAAATAAGGGCATCAAAAAACAGAATACGATGCGGGCCCATCAAAAATGAGAACTAAGAAGAGAACAGAGATCAGAGATTGAACTTTCAAACAAATTTTCTTTTCAGCACGATACAAAAGAGATGGTTTGGAAAACCTCGGATCATCCCTCTGCGGAGAGCAAGAGAAATCCGAAAACTGCCTTCTAAGAGAAGTATCTTCACTCGAGAAAACATGAGAGTAAAGTTCAGAAAGGTACAGGGAAACGGACATCCAGATTAGACCCCCAGAAGCTCTTTTCACCTTTACAAGATTTACTCTCTCTCCCTCTAGCAGTCTAAGAGAGAACACAAACACAAGCCCTCTCCGGAGGCAATAAGGTAACACAAGCCCTCTCCGGAGGCAATCCATTCACATAAGCCCTTTCTACACGAAAAACATCACCCACAAGTCCTTTTTACAGGCACAAGCCCTCTCCGGAGGCAATCCATTCACATAAGCCCTTTCTACAGGCAAACCGGTCATCAAGTCCTTTCCACAGGCACAAGCCCTCTCCGGAGGCAATCCATTCACATAAGCCCTTTCTACAGGCAAAACATCACCCACAAGTCCTTTCTACAAGCACAAGCCCTCTCCGGAGGCAAACCATTCACATAAGCCCTTTCTACAGGCAAACCGGTCATCAAGTCCTTTCCACAGGCACAAGCCCTCTCCGGAGGCAATCCATTCACATAAGCCCTTTCTACAGGCAAAACATCACTCCCAAGTCCTTTCTACAGGCACAAGCCCTCTCCGGAGGCAAACCATTCACATAAGCCCTTTCTACAGGCAAACCGGTCATCAAGTCATTTCCACAGGCACAAGCCCTCTCCGGAGGCAATCCATTCACATAAGCCCTTTCTACAGGCAAAACATCACTCCCAAGTCCTTTCTACAGGCACAAGCCCTCTCCAGAGGCAAACCATTCACATAAGCCCTTTCTACAGGCAAACCGGTCATCAAGTCCTTTCCACAGGCACAAGCCCTCTCCAGAGGCAATCCATTCACATAAGCCCTTTCTACAGGCAAAACATCGCCCACAAGTCCTTTCTACAGGCACAAGCCCTCTCCGGAGGCAATCCATTCACGTAAGCCCTTTCTACAGGCAAACCGGCCATCAAGTCCTTTCCACAGGCACAAGCCCTTTCCGGAGGTAATCCATTCACATAAGCCCTTTCTACAGGCAAAACATCACCCACAAGCCCTCTCCGGAGGCAAGTCATTCACACAAAAGCCCTCTCCGGAGGTAATCCATTTTACATAAGCCCTCTCTAGAGGCAATTTTCTTTTTGTCTTTCTTTTACAGATCAAAAGCCCTCCCAGAGAGGCACAGTGGAGCAATGGTAGTCCTCCCATCTGAGGCTAGTGGAGCAATGGTAGTCCTCCCATCTGAGGCGAGTGGAGTAAATAAAAGTCCTCAAAAGAGGCAGTGAGGTAACAAAGCCCTCTCCGGAGGCATTCACAAACACTTCTTTTCATACACACACTTCTTTAGAGTTCTTGCGGGAGCCATCGATCACGGTCTCTTCCAGTCGCCTCAAATCCTTGCAAGCAAGGAGCTTGAGTCGAGAGGGTCTGTAGACACCCCGATCCGTGACCCCCGCAAGAACCCTAACGACCTTCGAAAGTACTGTTTTTTGAGTCCAGGACTACCCGAACACCCGGAACTGCCCCGAAGAGTTTGTTGGCCAAACAAACATGTTTTAAAAGTGAAATGTCGCACGACAAAGCAGTATGTCGCGCGACAATCCCTTTTACAGGGACATGTTGCGCGACAATCACCCCACCACTCCACTTTCTGACTCATCATTGAGTCAGAATCATCATTAAAGTAGAATGTCGCGCGACAGTCAAGATTGTCGCGCGACATACACCAAAATGTCGCGCAACATACACCTTTTCGTCACTATAAATAGGCCAGCACCCCATGGGTTCTAGAGAGGAAGTTGGACAGCAACAAAACACCAAAAACAGAGTAAAAAATAGCAGTTTTAGAGCAGTTTGGCAGTGAAGTTTATGATCTGATTTTCTGATCTTTCGTCAAGCATTTTTTTCGATTATCGTCTTATTTCTGAAGAATTATCGAATCTATTCTCGACACTCGACGTGTCCCGTTTCTGGAATCGAATTCTCGAAAATATCTGAAGAAAGAGAAGATTATTATCGTCGGAGATCTCTCTGCCGTATTATATTTTCTTTCTTATTATTATTCTCGTCGGGAAGGTAAATAAAGTCTCTTCTGGTAATTAAATAAGATATTTGTATATTAGTGTTATTGTAGACTTGTTTAAAACTCGATCCCCGTCCTAGTAAGCGAAGTGGCAACATGGTTGTGTTAGATTCCTAATGCGCTCGAAAATCAGGTTTATCTGTGTACTTGTTTTATTTATGTTGTTTTGTCCACGTTTTATTTGAATAAACTTATTGCCAAGTTACAAAGCAGTCTACCATTTTCAAAACAAAAGACCCTGATAAAACCATTTGCAAAACCAGAAGTGTAAGTATATTATCATCCGGATAAAATTATGTTTTTAAAACCCAGACTGATAAGACTTACCTAGGAATTAAAATCAACATATCCTGTCTTCCCTATAGACTGCGACGTGTCTGATAACTTTCCTCAAGAGTTCTGATTCCACATTAAATTAGTCCCGATACAAAATCCGAACTTTTACAAAAGTAATCACAACACGAGAAATCCGTCATTATCTGAGGAAATAATACGGGATACTTTTTC
Organism: Lonicera japonica; assembly: GCA_021464415.1. Lineage (NCBI taxonomy): Eukaryota > Viridiplantae > Streptophyta > Magnoliopsida > Dipsacales > Caprifoliaceae > Lonicera > Lonicera japonica. The sequence goes on from CM038465.1 coordinate 10,113,061, forward strand.
AAAATAAAAGGTTTTGTCATTTATATTTACGTCTTTCAATAATAAAAACATCGGATCTCGGAACACAAAGGCTTTTCATACCCTTTCCCGCTTTCCCTAAAAATTAGGGTTTTTATTCGAGAAGTAGTAGACTATCAGTAAAAGCATCCAAGTTCTTCAACATAAAATAAACATATAAGTCCACTAGAGACCGAAAGGGCGGAATGGGTGCTTAACACCTTCCCAAACCGTAATATAGTTCCCGAACCCTATAGAATCCTGGTTTCGTAAACAAACGTGTAAAGAAAGGTTTATCTGTAGCCTCTTCTCTTACACGACCCCTTTTTGTCCGTTTTCTCGTAAAACGTACTGGCGACTCTGAATGAACCCTCTTGTACCTAGAAACAGGATAGAGGGACACCCAATACGAATTATCAAAACACTCCAAGCAAATAGAACGACAGGATCCTTTCCGACATTTCAGACGCCCAACGAACGGGGACGAGACCCGGGGGTCGCATTTGCGGATTCTCACAAAATGTGATGTTGATAATGAATTCGTTAGCACCGAATCGCAATTTGCGGATATTTTCACTAAACCACTCCCGAACGATCATTTTTGTACTATCCGTCGTGAACTTGGTATGACTAGAGCTTGTGACATCTAGTTTGATTAAAAAAAGTCAAAATATACAGCGCCCCCCACGTGTATCTAGAATCCACCGCCTTCGCATGGCCTAGATCACTTTTTGATGTTGCCATAGGGTGGATGAGAAAATGTGTGTATGGTGTTGGTGTTGTGGTAAGATCTACTATTTACACTTTTGAAATAAATTGTGTGTATGGTGTTGTGTTGTGTTGTGGTAAGATTTACATTTACACTTTTGAAAGGTTTATTTTAATATATATATATATATATATTAGTTTTTTTGTTTTAAAACTATCTCAAATATTTGCAATATTTTTTAATTGTCATTTTTGCATAAATTGAGGGGGAGCATATTATTTATTTATATTTATATGCTATTTATGCTTGTTATTGTAAACACACATTAATTTATTTTCATCATCAAAAAGGAGAGATTGTTGACCTAAGGTCTTAATCTTATTTTGATAATAACAATAAATTAATTATGTGTAATTTAACATGTTTCTTGATATAAGTATACAGTTCATTTACTTGAAAAATTCAAGAAAAACATGACAAGGATCACTCTTTCACTATTCAATCATTGGATAAGACAAGGAAGATCAAATCTATCAATGCAAATCATAAAGCACAAATGATTAAAAGATTATATGAAAAGCTTCAAGGAAAAAGTTTCAAATGAAGATCAATCCGAAGAAACAAATCAAAGTATTCGAAAACTCGTTAATTTAATAATTGAGTGAGTCCTTAAGATTTATGTAAAGTTACTTTATTGATCAAATTTTTATAGCTCAAACATATTCATGATGGAGACATAAATACAGGATCGTTTGATATTGCGTATAGATTGAACAAAAAAACTTTTGCTAAAACCCTATAAGAATAAATGGATTTCACCTTTGTGGATCATGTAGAGGATCCATATGAGGAGACTAGGGTTTGAAAGCATCATATTACGATTTGGTTAGATTTTTTTAATTCTCACTGGGCTGCGAAAATCGATTGTTTTCGCCATCGAAACGACCTTTGATCGTCCTGATTTTATGCGCGATAATAATAACTTTGCGTTCCGAACATCATATCCAAAAATCAGCCCGATCCAATGGTGCGATCAAAAGTTACGATTGATTTACGACTGCTGTGCCGAAAAACCTAAAGATCTTCTATCGTATTCCTTCCGCCATCAAATCTTGCACCGAGTGTGGGCTACGGTATCACCAAGATTTTCTCCTCTCTCAATAGAACAAATCCTAACTCATGAGAATTATTATTATAATGAGAGAGACTAAGCCGGCGTATATATAAGGCTACGATAGGGACCTTAAGGAGAAATAAGTATTTGGGCTTCCTATGAAAAGTTGGAATCCTAATTCCACCATGAATTAGTTCCTTCCATAAATTATAATTCATACCACTAAAGAATTATAATTGCACTCCCGTCCTTATCTCAAAATTATATTTCGAGCTCCTTATTATTCTCCCACGTTAAGATTACAGATAACCGTCATTTAAATTAAATTACTGACAATTATATTTAAATGACTTCTTAATCCTTGAGCCTGCCACTTAACTTATTTACATGTAGATTAACATAATCCACCTGCAGGGTTTGACATGATCAAAACTTATAAGCTTCTCAAGGGGCTATCATCAATCCTTATACCGGGATGTGGATTCCATCAATAATTAATATTCATCATACATATAGTGTCGTCATCCAATTCACGAAGATTATTGATCCATAAATGAATCTCACTCATATTGAGTCAAAACAACAAACACTACATATATATGTCTATTAATTATTTCAAGATTAAGAGCATAAGTAATCATTATAATCATTGGGATTTTAAATTGTTTTATATAGTCAGTATAAAAACAATTAACCCAAACTGGTCCTATTCAATACACACAAAGTGTACTAGCACAACGAGTTAAAACTATACCGTTTTCTGTAGTTAAGATAAACTACTAAAACTTGTGCTACAATCCAACCGATGGGTGTCCAATTCCATCTAAGACTGTGAACCATTAAACTTATATTCCACAAGAACCGATGATAAGATCTTCTGTGTGTAAGCTATACTCTACACACCAAATCATCTACTATATGGAATAAAAGACACACATGCACAATATTTAAATAAATAATATAATGCAACCATTGCCCATACAAATTCTCATTAAAATAGCAAAACCAAGTTTATAACACATCCAAACCAACAAGAAAATTATGGCTTTTAGTATATCACTCTAACAATCTCCCACTTAGACTCAAAGCTATGCAGCTATGCATCTCACTCCCATTCCCTCAACGTGAACACTCTATGTGTTTTCCCTTCTAATGAATCCTCGGCTCTTTCGAGTTCGCAACCGTTTCACTATTATCAAAATAAAGTGAAATAGCTTATAATGCTGAAGGTGCCACATCTAGATTCATATGGAAGTTTCTGAGCCAAACCGCTACCTTAGCTGCTTTTAAAGCAGCCACATATTCAGCTTTCATGGCGGAGTCAACAATGCCTGACTGCTTGATACTCCCCCAACCAATGACTCCACCTCTTAGAGTAAACACATAACCTGAAGTTGACTTTCTAGAATTCTAACTTCTGACTAAAAATCCTTGTCTGTGTATCCAACAGGTACTAGACTGTTTGCCTGGTAAACCAACATAAAAACTTGAGTCCTGTTAAGGTACTTAAGTATATGTTTTACCACAATCCAGTGTTCTTTCCCTGGATTAGACTAATATCTACTAACCATATCAATGGTAAAGCAAATGTCTGGTCTAGTACACAATATAGCATACATGAGGCTTCCCACTGCCGAAGCATAAGGAACTTGATCTTGGATAGAGTGATTCCATACCTAAAAAGGGAGAAACCCTTTTTTGGAATCTTGTATACTAACTCTGGCAAGAATTGTATCGACGTAAGTACTTTGGATAAGCCTAACATCCTATTTTTCCAATCTCGCATAAGCTTAATACCAAGGATGTGACTGGCTTCTCCTAAGCCCTTCGTATCGAACTGACTTGTTAACCATACCCTCACTGAAGATAATATTCACGTATCGCTTCCAATAAGTAAGATATTATTCACATACAATACCTAAAATACCACCGTGCTTCGGCTGAGCCTTTTGTACACACAAGACTCATCTGAACATTGATCAAAACCAAAAGATTTGATTTCATGGTCAAAACAGATGTTCCAAGATCTAGACACTTGCTTAAGCCCATAAATGTGCTTCTTCAGCTTGCACAACATGTGCTCTTGGCCCTTTGCTATGAATCCTTCTGGTTGCATCATAGATGCTTTTATCAAGACTTCCATTAAGAAAATTTGTCTTGACATCCGCTTGCCAAATCTCGTAATTAAGATGAGCCGCAATGGATAAGAGAATCTGAATAGACTTTGGCATGGCTACCGGCAAAAAGGTTTCATCATAATCGATCCCCTTCTTTCTAAGTGATCCCTTTTAGCAACAAGCCTTGATTTAAGCCCGTCTAATCCTCTCTATCTCTTATATACTCACTTGCATCCGATAGGTTTTATCCATTCGGGTGGTTTTATAAGATCTCAGACTTTGTTAGAGTACATGGACTCTATTTCAGATTTCATAACCCTTTGCCATTTTCTGTATCTTTATCTTGAAGTACTTCATTGTAGTTAAAAATAGTTCGTTTCTTATTCATCAGGGACCTTGTCATAAGACTCTCCCAAGAACATAAAACGATCAGGTTAACGAACAACCCTCCCACTACGACGAGGCACTACTTGTGTTTGTGTACATTGTGCAAATATTGAACATACTAACTCACTATCCACACGTTGTGCTGGTTCAAGAACCTACGTATTAGTGATTTGTTCAAGATGTGCACAAGTATCGGCAATCCTCCCACTACGACTAGGTAATGGAATGTCGATATCCATTTACTGTGGTATTTCCTCTTGTACTAAAGGTATAGACGAATTGTGCCCTGTTTTTCTCTCCTCTTATTTCCACTACAACAACATTACTTCTGGGCTTATAGTCTATGATATAATCTTCTTCTAAGAATCTGGCATTGATAACAATAACCTTAAATTCTCGAGGATTATAAAATAAACACCATTGATTCATTTTGGATACGTAGCAAAGAAATACACTTCTATTCTTGATTCCAACAAATCCGCATTACCTTTCAGCACATGTGCTGGACTACCCCATACCTGAATATGCCGCAGACTAGGCTTACGCCCAGTCCGCAATTCTATGGGTATAGTAGGTACTGACTTTGATGGTACCAAGTTCAGAATATATACAGCTATTTCTAAAGCATATCCCCAAAAAGAATCAGGTAGGTCTGAATAACTCGTCATAGATCTTACCATTTCTATAAGAGTCTTATTCCTTCTTTCTGCTACACCATCATGCTGTGGCATCCTCGGTGCAGACAACTGGGATGCAATCCCATTCTCTAATAAGTATTCCTTGAACTATCCCAAGAGGTATTCACCACCACGATCTGATCGTAGTGACTTGATAGATTTTCCTAGATGCTTCTCCATTTCTGTCTTGAATTCTTTGAATTTTTCAAAGACTTCAGACTTACGTCGCATTAAGTAAATGTATCTATACTTTAAATAATCATCTACAAATGTGATGAATACTCAAAGCCTCCTTTAGTCTGGACATTCATGTGACCATACAAATCAGAGTGAACCTGTTTTAACTATTCTTTAGCGCTATAGCCTTTTGCCGAGAATGATCTCTTAGTCATTTTACTTTCTAAACATGATTCACAAACTGGAAGTGCCTCCACTTCCAATGAACCTAATGGCCCATTTTCGACCAGTTTTTGAATTCTGTTTAGATTAATATGACCGAGGCGTAAATGCCAAAAATACATTTGGTTCATTTTGAAGGTTCCTTTCTCTTAATTGGTAAACTATTAATGCTATTCAATTCACTCAGTTATAGTACTGACAAGTCAGGATTTAATAATGTAAAGATCAATCACAATGTACCAGAACAAACAAACTATTTATTTTTTTCTAATGATAACTGATTTATCATTAAAATAAATAAAATTTTTGTCCTCAACCAATCTAGAAATAGAAATCAAATTCCTTCTAATGGAAGATACATATAGACATTACTTAATCATTAATATCATATTCTGACTAAACTGAAGATAAATATCTTCTACTACAACTGTTGTCACATTCGTAGCTGCCCATATGTAAATTTTCTCTATTTTTAAGTTGTCTGGTTTCCTGGAACCCCTGCAAAGTATTGCAGACATGATTAGTGGCTCCCGAATCTACACACCAAGTACTGGTAGATCGGACCACTAAACAAGATACAACAACAAATAGATGAAATTTACATATGTTGTTATAACGGTTTAGGAAACAGGGACAATCTTTCTTCAAATGCACTTTCTACTGACAGTGAAAACATTGGCCTATAGACTTTTTCACTCCTCCTAGAGGTTCAGCGACTGCTGCACACACTGCTCCTTGTGGGACTACAGCTTATGCATTCTTCTTCTTCGTTTCTTGCTTTTGGGCATAGAAGTTGAAGCTTTCTTAGCCACTAGAGTACTAGCCAGCTTACCAAGGAGTTTCTCAACTGCTTAGAATTCTTTAAGAAGTTCCAACAACGAATAAAGCTAATTCATGTTGTAATTCTGTCAGAATCTCTTAAATAAATCCAGCAGCGACTGGAGAATGATATCGACCTGAGTGTCCCCATTGATTTCAACTCCAAAGATCTCTTAGTTCATTCAGAAGACTAATCATCTTCAAAATAAAATCTTTAACTCGGGTTCCTTCAGTAATAGTCGTGTTCATGAGGCATTTCGTCGAAACCTACCTTGCGACATGATCCTGATCCCCAAAAATATCTTTGAGGTTCAACATTATGTCGTAGGCGGTGGCAAAAGACTAATGCTAATGTTGTAGCACATTTGACAAAAATGCCAGAATGTAAAACCACGCCATCTCATCAGCCTTTTTCCACCTCCGGCAAGCCTGGGTTTCCTTATCGGTCTCCCCTTTACTAGGTTTTGCTGGACAAGACTCAATGAGCACAAACTTGTACTCTTTAACAGTAAGCCCAATGTTCAAGTTCCCTTTTTAGTCAATATAATTAGGTCCAGTCAATTTGTTTTAGTTGCGAATGATTAAAAGTGGATTGAAAGAGTTTGCCATTTTAAAACTTGAGAATCACATACAAATTATGATGGACAATAATAACTTTGAACACATATTTTAAATATGATACCCTCTACCATTTCAAAAAGCGTTCGCCAGCAGCCTAAGACTTTGAACAAATATGCCCCGTTAATGAGGTCGTCTATTATTCATTATTTCTTAGACAGATGTAAACCTATTAAATTTTACTATCTAGACAATCCTTTTTTTTAAAATAAAATAAATTAAGGGAGGTCTAAGTCTCTCCCTTAACCCTACAAATAAAGAAAAACCCTCCTCCCACCCCATGAGTCGAACCCTTGACCTCAAGTAAAAAATAATACTATCAGTTGGAGACTCAATTGTCAAGTAAAATAATACTATCTTAGACAATCTTTTATTGTCAAGTAAAATTTAAATAGCCGACTTCCTTTGTTCCTACAAATAATAGTAGAGACTCAGTTGGAGAGCATACTATTATTTATATCTAAGTGTATACCATCATTTAATTTAGTCCAATGATTCTGCAATTTATTCTCTCCGATATGGAGGTGAGCACTAAAACCCACACGAAAAATAAATCACATCATTTAAAATTATCAGTCATTGAAATTTGTACAATGATTCCGCAATCTATTCTTTCCGATATGGAGGTGAGCACTATAACACACACGAAGAATAAATTACATCATCTACAAACCAATGATGGAGACCATGGGATTTTTATGTGAAAAAATCCCTCACCCACTTAGTATTTAAAATATTATTTTCAGAGGGTTAAGAAAATTTTATATTAAATTCTAGTCAACTAAAATACAAGGGTATGAAATATAAAAGACATGTGTAATAAAATTATTTTGCTGCTTTTTTTTAAAAAAAAAACTTATATTTTTCAATTACTCAAAATTTATATTTATATACCCTTTTTAATTTGACAAGAACTAAACATAAAATAAAAGGTGATCTAGATATGGTCATATATCCATGTTGTCCAAAATTGTAAAGAAACCTAATAATTAAACACATATGATCAACACACAATCACACAAAGCATTAAACCATTCAATAATAAGAATAATTAAATCCCTGCTATTATGGTCCAAGCTTCATCATCCCTAGTCTGTTGAAAAACCTGTCACGACCTACGTCGCCACTTCACTGACTATGTCAGGAATCAACCTTGGTGAAAACGCCCTCTTCAACGTTCTTCGTTAAAAAAACTGCAATCTTAGATACATGAAAGAGATATGTCCTAGGACTATTCATAGATTATGATTTGTACTTGGATATTTTATGCTTATTGTTATTAATAAAGTTTATTTATTATACTTTATATTCTCTTGTAAATAATATATATTAATACTAGTTCATCAAGTACGTGACTTGATTGTGGGATGCTAGTAATGTTATAATAATATTATTTAGATGTCCCTAATCATGTGTCAATAACCTAGGATCACATTGATATAATGATTAGAGTATGGGTCAGCTGATGATTATGTTCCACAAGTCATGGATAAGGAAATATCAAGCTGAACATACTGATACTTGTTAGGGAACAAAGTATTGGACTGACCCGCTTTGGGGACACTGCGAGGAGTGTTACATAATGTCATCAGTGATGTTCCCCATTTGTGATATCGTATTATCCTCAGACCTGAGATCGCCATGGTTACCAACATAGGGATTAGCATGTCAGGCATTATCAAACGTTGCTCTTGATCGAGTAATTATAAAGATGATGACCGAGCATACTATGAACTATGTAGAGGTATGTGGTTGATCAAGATGGGATTTGTCACTCTCATATATTGAGAGAGATATCGTTGGGCCCATTGATAAGTGTAATTAATATTTGCATGGCCATGCACAAATGAGATGTCATTTGTTTTGATTAATTATACTTAGAGATCAAGAAATAAAGATTGAACTATACAAGAATGACACTTGCCTAGTCTTGTGTTCAATCTAGATATCGATTGACAAAAGGAGTTAATATGTGGAATATCAATTTAAGGTTGTGTCGTTTTTGACCTTTATACCCTTTGGATAGTAGTAATGTTTTACTAGAGACCGCTTACTATTCGTATAATAAAACGGGATTTAATTATACTGCCAAAGAGTATAAAACCTACAGGGTCGCACACCAAAACGAGTTGGATCAAAACGAATTAAACGGGCCAAGTTGGACTTGTGCCCAGTTCGTTTGTTGCTTAGGGTTCTCACTAGGGTTCCCTTATAAAAGGAACCTCTATTCATCTTGGTCGTCAAGGAAACTTAGAGAGGCCAGAGAGTCGAAATAATAGAGAGAACCCTAAAAGGCGCTAGTACACCAAGCAAGGATCTCACCTCGTTCGTGTGTGCATACCGTAGAGGCGTCGTAGTTTCTACGCTAAGGAAGACAACAACAGAAGAATCCGATCCACCCTGTTCGTTACATTAACACCAAATCGCATATAAGGTATGTCTTCTGTCGATTTTATTGAACAGCATAGATCCTAGGGTTTAAAGATTAGTGCGTAAATATGTGTATGCGATGCATGATTACTACCCTAATTACCAATAGTGGTATCATAAATACATGCAGGAAACGACATAAAATAATAGAACAGATTAAATACACGAAAAGATAACGTACCAGAGACCGTCGACGGATCTCATGAGAAACTGGCTCCATCAAGAGCCAACGAACGTCCGGAACTGGAGCAGCCCGGGTCACATCTTTGTAGACCACCGCCCGACCGCGGTCCACCCCATCCTCACCGTACCAATCCAAGTCCTCCCAATCATCATGGTGAGGGCTGCACCGGAGGACGCCCTGAGCGTCGGTAAAGGTGACCTCCTCCTGGTCACCCTCTAATCGATCCGGCTGGGGGGGATCCATCTGTGAATAAGGAGAGTAGTGAAAAAATCAGAAAAGTCGAAAAAGAGGCAAGGCTTCCGCGCTTGGGAGAAGAGAGAAAGAGAGCTAGAGAGAGAAAGAGGAAGGAGAGAATAAGGTGGAATAAGCTCAGCAGGGGGCTTATATAGTGGAACCAAATGTCGCGCGACAAATGGTATCATTGTCGCGCGACAAAGCACCCTCCTCCGAGGTGTCGCGCTACAAAGAGCCCCCTCCCCTGATTTTTTGACCTTTGTCTCATTTTATTTCTTGCAGGAGGACTTCCGAGAAGCAGTTTTCGAAAAAATTGCTAAAAACCGCACACCCAGGATGAAAATTCGAGGAAGACTTCCCAATCATCTCTCCAAAAATACGAGGACGAAATACAAACGGACAAAGTAGTCTCTGATCTCTCAGAAAGGGCTGAGACCATTAATGAGAAAAAGCAGGATATCAAGATAAGACGGTAATAGAAAAAATTGAAAGAGTAGAAAAGAGAAAGAACCCGCATGAGCGCCCAAAGCGAGCGAGAGAAACAGAAATGCAGAGTGACAAGGAGAGCCACACCAAAAGTGACAGCTAAGCCAAAACCGGCTCAGGGCTTCGTTTTGGGTGAGGAAGGCTCCTGATCACGACAAAGGGATGAAAAGACTCCTGGTCAAAAACAGAAAAGGCCAGGAAAAGTCTTTCCCAAGAGAGGAGAGAAATAAGGGCATCGAAAAATAGAATACGATGTGGGCCCACTAAAAGAGAAAACTAAGAAGAGAACAGAGATCAGAGATTGAACTTTCAAACAAATTTTCTTTTCAGCACGATACAGAAGAGATGGTTTGGAAAAACCTCGGACCATCACTACTCTGCGGAGAGCAAAAGAAATCTGAAAACTGCCTTCTAAGAGAAGTATCTTCACTCGAGAAAACATGAGAGTAAAGTTCAGAAAGATACAGGGAAACGAACATCCAGATTAGACCCCGAGAAGCTCTTTTCACCTTCGCAAGATTTACTCTCTCTCACTCTAGCAGTCTAAGAGAAAACACAAACACAAGCCCTCTCTGGAGGCAATCCATTTGCACAAGCCCTCTCCGGAGGCAAAAACACAAACACAAGCCCTCTTCGGAGGCAATCCATCACACACAAGCCCTCTCCGGAGGCAATCCATTTGCACAAACCCTCTCCGGAGGCAATCCATCACACACAAGCCCTCTTCAGAGGCAATTCATCATACACAAGCCCTCTCTGGAGGCAATCCATTCACATAAGCCCTTTCTACAGGCAAAGCATCACTCACCAGTCCTTTCTACAGGCACAAGCCCTCCCCGGAGGTAATCCATCTCACAAAAGCCCTCCCAGAGGCAATTTTGTTTCTTTTTTTACAGATCAAAAGCCCTCCCAAAGAGGTACAGTGTAGCAACAGTAGTCCTCCAATCTGAGGCGCAATGGTAGTCCTCCCACCTGAGGCAAGAAGATCAAAAGCCCTCCCAGAGAGGCACAGTGTAGCAACGGTAGTCCTCCCATCTGAGGCGCAATGGTAGTCCTCCCACCTGAGGCGAAGCCCTCCCAGAGAGGCACAGTGGAGCAATGGTAGTCCTCCCACCTGAGGCGCAAAGTGGATCAATGGTAGTCCTCCCATCTGAGGCTAGTGGCGCAATGGTAGTCCTCCCACCTGAGGCGAAGCCCTCCTAGAGAGGCACAGTGGAGCAATGGTAGTCCTCCCACCTGAGGCGCAAAGTGGATCAATGGTAGTCCTCCAATCTGAGGCTAGTGGAGCAATGGTAGTCCTCCCACCTGAGGCGAAGCCCTCCCAGAGAGGCACAGTGGAGCAATGGTAGTCCGCCCACCTGAGGCGCAAAGGGGATCAATGGTAGTCCTCCCATCTGAGGCTAGTGGAGCGATGGTATTCCTCCCACCTGAGGCGAAGCCCTCCCGGAGAGGCACAATGGAGCAATGGTAGTCCTCCCACCTGAGGCGAAGCCCTCACAGAGAGGCACAGTGGAGCAAAGGTAGTCCTCCCACCTGAGGCGCAAAGTGGATCAATGGTAGTCCTCCCATTTGAGGCTAGTGGAGCAATGGTATTCCTCCCACCTGAGGCGAAGCCCTCCCAGAGAGGCACAGTGGAGCAATGGTAGTCCTCCCACCTGAGGTGCAAAGTGGATCAATGGTAGTCCTCCCATCTGAGGCTAGAGGAGCAATGGTAGTCCTCCCACCTGAGGCGAAGCCCTCCCAGAGAGGCACAGTGGAGCAATGGTAGTCCTCCCACCTGAGGCGCAATGGTAGTCCTCCCATCTGAGGCTAGTAGAGCAATGGTAGTCCTCCCATCTGAGGCAAGTGGAGCAATTCAAAGCCCTCGAAAGAGGCAATGAGGTAACAAAAGCCTCTCTCCGAGGCAAAACCAAACACAAAGCCCTCTCTGGAGGCACACACGAGCACTTTTTGCATACACACACTCCTTTAGAGTTCATGCGGGAGCCATGGATCATGGTCTCTTCCTGTCGCTTCAATTCCTTGCAAGCAAGGAGCTTGAGTCGAGAGAGGGTCTGTAGACACCCCGATCTGTGACCCCTGCAAGAACCCTAACGACCTTCGAAAACTACTGTTTCTAGAGTCCGGGACACCCCCCGAACACCCGAAACTACCCCAAAAAGGTTTTGGTGGCCAAACAAACTATTTTTAAGGCAATTGTTGCACGACAATCAAGTATGTCGCACGACAAATGCCCTTTATAGGGACATGTCGCGCGACAAACACCCCACCACTCACTTCCTGACACATCATTATGTCGAAAACATCATTAAAGTTGAATGTCGCCTGACATACACACATTGTCGCACGACAAACCCCTTTTTGGGGGACATGTCGCGCGACAAACCACTTTTCCAGCACTATAAATAGGCCAACACCTCCCAAGGATCAAGGACACGAAGAAGGGAAGAAGAAGGTGCAACTTAGAGGAAGAATTATTGGTTTATGATCTGATTTTATAGTCTTTCGTCAAGCATTCTCGAGTATCATCTTATTTCTGAAGAATTATCGAATCTATTCTCGACACTCGACGTGTCCCGCCTCTGGAATCGAATTCTCGAAAATATCTGAAGAAGGAGAAGATTATTATCGCCGGAGATCTCTCTGCCGTATTATATTTTCTTTCTTATTATTATTCTCGTCGGGAAGGTAAACAAAGTCTCTTATAGTTTTTAACATTAAATATCTGTGTACTTGTTTTATTTCTGTTGTTTTGTCCCCGTTTTATTTGAATAAACTTATTGCCAAGTTACAAATAGTCTACTGTTTTCAAAACAAAAGACCCTAATAAATCTATTTTCAAAATCAGAAGAATAAGCACATTATTATCGGGATAAAAGTTCTGTTTTGAAACCCGGACTGATAAGACTTATCTAGGAATTAAAATCGACATATCCTGTCTTTCCTATAGATTGCGACGTGTCTGATAAAACTCTCCTCAAAGAGTTCTAGTTCCATATTGAATTAGTCTCGATACAAAATCGAACTTTTGCAAAAGTAACCACAATACGAGAAAACCGTCATTATCTGAGGAAATAATACGGGACACTCTTTTAAATAAAAGGTTTCGTTATTTGTGTTTACATCTTTCAATAAGAAAAACATCGGATCTCGGAACACAAAAGTTTTCATCCTTTTCCCGTTTTTCCCAGATATTAGGGTTTTCATTCGAAAAGTAGTAGACTGTCAATAAAAGCATCCAAGTTTTTCAGCATAAAATAAACATATATGACCACTAGAGACCGAAAAGGCGGAATGGGTGCTTAACACCTTCCCAAACCGTAATATAGTTTCCGAACCCTATAGAATCCTGGTTTCATAGACAAACGTGTAAATAAAGGCTTATATGTAGCCTTTCCTCTTACACAACCCCTTTTTGTCCGTTTTCTAGTAAAACGTACTGGCGACTCTGTACGAACCCCTTTGCATCTAGAATAGACATAGGGACACCCGATATGAATTATCAACTCTAACAGAAGCAACTGGAACGATGGAATTCATTCCGACGCTTCAGACGCCCAAGGGATGAGAGTGAGACCCGGGGGTCGCATTTGCGAATTCTCATAGCATCTTTCTTCTAACCCGATCAAGGCAGAGCTCCAGGTAGCGAACGAGCACATTCGCCAGCTTGAGGGACAATTATTTAACCAGTCAGAGGTGAACTTGTTTATTTAACCAAATTTGTACTTTCGCGACTTTTGTTATTAGACTTGTATTTTTATGAACAATTTTTGTTGTAAATGAACATTTAATTTTGTTTTGTTTTTTAATTATTTATATTTATGAATTTTTTATAATGCATTTGAAATCGTATTGGTTTGTTTTTATTTTTTTTTTTGTACAAGTAATTTTTGTTTTGCATTGTCTTTTTTTAATGGTTTTGAATATCAATTTGGCTTTTGAATTATTTTTTGAATTGTGTCTGTTTTTGAATTTGTTTTTATTTGATTTTTTTTAGTTTATAGTTTTTTAAATTTTGTTTGTTTATTTATTTTTTGTTAGTATTCATTTTTTTTTTTTAGCTTAAGCTGAATTTTTTTTATATTTAGTTTTAAGGGACTAGCTTAAGCATTTGACAAAGCCTTGTCAGTGTTAAGTGACTTAAGCTTAAATTATACAAATTTGTAAATTATACTATTTGTGGTTCTT